>OY759272.1:20215070-20522570 GCA_963662155.1 Lamellibrachia columna | reverse complement strand
ATTGACTATAACATTTATACGTATGGCACAAGAGACAAGACAAGAAACTCGATATCTAGAAAATGCGTGCAGCTGTTGCACAAGGAACGCGTCCTGCTTTGTTTGGAATCCACACATTTATTTGGTGTGTGACACTGTGAGTGCTTTTTTACATACTAAAAGTATATTATAATTATGCCTTACTGTCAAAATAAAGGCCCGGACTTTGACCTAGGGATCACTTACGACATGGCTTGATTACGTACCTTAAGTTACCCCCCTACATAGATCCATCATAATATTATTCCATGCTCTACAGACATGTATCTGATCAAAAAGCAGTGTTTGGTTTAGTTTGTCCTTATGGTACCAACTGATAAAATGTCACGTCCTGGTCAATGGCTTAGTGATTGAAATCCCATCTTCATCCAGGTATTTTTAGAGAGTCCACGACAAGTTATACATTTCCCACTTGTGTGGGATATTGCACTTCCCCTGGCATATACACCAGGTAGAAGGGACCAACGGCTGTGTGGGGTGAACGAAATTGCCCAAGCTTGGAAACGGCAACTGATGCCACCTCGCCCCAGTTATGTCTACTACGATACAAGCTGACTCACCATACTTCTGATGTAGTGTTCTTCCCCGGTTACACCAGTTCTAGTTGACGAACATCACTGCCAATAATCGCCTTGTGGCCGCCAACAATTGGTCTCGCAGGAGGACTACAGAAGACTTCACAGGACCGTGGCACGCGAACATCGACGGCGCCTCAACTGCTGGGGACACGACTCGCATGGACAGCTAGCAGCGACTGATACCGTTGTCACTGACGCTGTCTGTGTTGCCAAGTCAACGAGTCGGAATTTTAAGCGGTCACCATTTCGCTTATGCATAATTTAGATAGACTCGCTGGCATACAGGCAGACGCCTGATGACAATGTTATATGCACTCTCGTCAACAGCGTCGCGATGTCCTCGTTATCTGCTTTCAACGTAAACAAACTGCCAGACACAGTGCGCCAATGCACGAGTGTTTGGCAGTTCATATATAAAATAATTCATTATTATAATACTACAATTAATTAAGATCACAATGGTTAAAATAGACTAACATTGTAGATAATCCTAAAATTATTCTGAAAGTGGTACATCTTGAGAACCACCTCTTTCAGAAATATTTTAGGATTATCTACAACGTTAATCTATTTTAACTGTTGTGATCTTAATTAATTATACTAGTATAACAATTAATTATTTACACATTTATTATTATTATATTTTGGAGCCATTCGACCCAGCTACTAATGTCACCTCAGATAGGATAACCCAAATACAGTGAATTTTACATAATGTTTTAATTTATTCATTGTGAATATCACTAATGAACATATCTGCGCTCTTTTGCTTAAGTACGTTTCATACAATAAAATCTAATATTATTGCAGATAAAAAAATTATGACCAGCCCCTATATATTGTCCTTTATATGACATACCCTGTTAATTGTTCAAAGTCTTTAAATAATGTGTCCGTCAGTCAAGCTTGTGCAATGTCGAGTCAAGTGACAACTGTCTTCACTAGGACCCAACACTAATAGTAGTCCCAGTGTGGACTCACTTTATAATACTGCATTCCACTCCATCTCCCCAACGCACGCACGCACGCACGCACGCACGCACGCACGCACGCACGCACGCACGCACGCACGCACGCACGCACGCACGCACGCACGCACGCACGCACGCACGCACGCACGCACGCACGCACGCACGCACGCACGCACGCACGCACGCACAATGGTCAACCAATCCATTCGTACTCCCGCTGCGGGTAACCCACGGGTTTGTGAGGTGTGCTGCGATGTCGCGATTTTCGTCTCGAAGTATCCTCAATTATGCAGACTCCCCGCTGTGGCGCCACTGTTTAGTCGCTCTCGCTGATTGAATGCACCAGGGTCGACCAAGCGAAACTACTTTCTCAGCTCTTTATTGTGTTCGCCGGCAGCGAGCCTTATTACCAGGTGAGTTATGGTTACGCAACACGCATGTTTCTGAATCAGTACGATTGCCTTGTATCGGCAGGTGAAATATTTTATATTAAAGGGAAACAGAAGTCATGGTTTTGGGTCTATACACCGATAGCAGTTACTAAAACATAACCATTTGCAACTACAATTAAGAATATCACACCAGTGGTTTGCTACTACAGTAGCAACGTGACATATACTCGACTTGTAACACAAGCATTGTACTGCAACTACGTACATGTATTAGCAAGCCTAGCAAGGAGATGAAGGTATGGATAACAAAAAGTTTACGCAACTTGGAACTGAAATAGAAGAGCGGGAGAGAACGAGATACAAGAAATATAATATACTTTGATGTTTCAAGCAATCGGAGTAAATCTATATATTAATACGCCAACTTTAATGCCTCTTTCTGTGTTCTGATCTACCGATAGGCGATGGATGTTGTAGAAAACAAAATTAGTTATTTTTATTTCCTTACCGGAAAATATCGGCTTAGGCAGCGGGAAAACACCCGCATGACGTAAATGGCGATAGCACTGTTTTCATGCCTTCACGCTTTTGTAAGGTGTAAGCTTTTGTTCTAATTTATCAAATCTGTTGAAAGATGAGAATAGCCGCTCCAGTGGGAGGTTGGTTGACATTTAGGAAGAACTGTCATTACTTGGATGTAGTTTTTAAGTCGTAACGTCAACGTCACACGCACGCACGCACGCACGCACGCACGCATGCACGAACGCACACACACATTTACACACAGTGTGAATCGAATGCCAAATGCTATTAGTATGATTCGCAATGTGATTACAATGCATTACCGTTACAGCACTGTTTACTCGCGTGGGGCAACTTGAACTTGGGCGAGATCTGATTAGGACCAGTTTAGTTATTTAATTTCTATCGGCAACATGTTTCTATTCAAATGACACGTGACAATGAGAACAACACATCGTCTAAAGTATAGCTTGTGTGGGACACTATAATTAGTCAATTGTAGTCACACTCTAAGATCTGCCGGCCGTTATTATACTATCTAAGTCTTTGTAGAATAACAGGGGATGACGCTGCTGAGGCGTTACTGTAGCAGGGAACTTCTGCATGGTGTAAGTGTGCAGGAAAGTGTTGAGAAGCTTGCTTCACAAGCTGCACGTGAGAGAGCCTAAATGTCCATACTCAGAAACCTTCTCTTCACGTAACCATCACTGTCTGTATCGTGAGGGAAAAAGAGGAGAACAACAACGCACGCACGCACGCACGCACGCACGCACGCACGCACGCACGCACGCACGCACGCACGCACGCACGCACGCACGCACGCACGCACGCACGCACGCACGCACGCACGCACGCACGCACGCACGCACGCACGCACGCACGCACGCACGCACGCACGCACGCACGCACGCACGCACGCACGCACGCACGCACGCAAGCACGCAAGCACGCACGCATGCACGAACGCAATGACTTATTTTTTTGCATAAAAACATCATCATGTGCACTAAATGAAAACAAACACGTTGCTACCAAAACAATAGATTTTAACAATGTCTTCTTCTTGTTCATAACAATAAATGTAAGGGAACTTTGGCGCACTAAAAAAAAAAAATACGGGAAAAAGTGGAAGAATTGCTTCCAAAGCAATAGCTTTGCAAATCGTTTTCTTTATACCAATTAACACTTTGGCGCTAAATTAAGACAAATACAAAAAAGATTAACTCTTCCAATAATTTCTTTCAAAACAAGACGTACCTTTGCAACCTGCTGTAACTAATATCAAATGTGTTCTACTTAATGTTTGTGGCCTAATGATCAAGCTGAGATCGCCTGACTTTGATATTTTTATTTCAGAATATGATTTAATATTTCTAGTACAAACAAAACTGGATGATCTTGACATAATTGATGTTGATGGTTTTGATTGTCATACAATTAATAGAACAACATTTAAATCTAAATAGTAGTAGCACTATTGGTTAAAATCTCGCTGTCTAGCACTATTGAAATCGTACATAGAGATACAAATTGTGTGCTATGGTTCAAAGGAAATGTTAATTTGCTTGGGTGTGAAGCATTATGGGAAATAGTTTACATTCCGCCAGAGAATTATATTTATTCATCAGTTAGCCTGTTTGATGATATAGAAAATGACACTGCAAACCTAAGGAATGACTCAAACAGCCCATTGTACTTAGTTGGTGATTGTAATGCCCGAACTGGTAATTTATGTGATTTCATTGAGTCTGATGATCAAAATAAGGTGTTAAATGACTTGGATGAAGACACAATACAACAGTTAGTGGGAAGAAATAATTTAGATAATGTAGGCATACCACTGGATAGAAAGTCACTTGATAAAAAGACAAATAATTTAGATAACGTAGGCATACCACTGGATAGAAAGTCACTTGATAAAAAGACAAATAATTATGGACATAGGTTAATTTCTTTGTGTAAAAGCCTAAATGTCCACATTACTAATGGTAGGATTGGGGTTGATAGGGACAGAGGTGCAACTACATGCATGAATGCTAGCATTGTTGATTATATTCTTGATTCTCCACAATCATTTTATGATATAATGAAATTTGAGGTTTTGGAATGTTATGACTTTAATGAATCTGGTGCTCACAACCCTGTTAAAATGGGCTTTAAATATTCCATACAAAATCCAATTGTTTCAACAATAAGGGAGGATGAGTTGGTTGAGTGTGATGGTACTGCCCTATTTAACAAACCAAAATGGGTTAAGGATTGTGAATCAAGCTTTAAAAACAATTTTAATTCGAAGGATGTTGAAGATATAGAGAATGATCTTGACAATTTACTGTGTAATGATATTGATGCAGCTTCTGTAAATGATATAGTAATTTGCATCAACTAGTGCTACTAAAATGGTTGGTTGTATGAAGGATAACAATAGATCTACAAGTGAAGGATAAAAGTAAATGGTAAACCATGGTTTGATCAAGCCTGTAAAGAAAAGAGAAGACAGTTCTTTTAAGCCAAGGCAGTGTACTGTAAAGATAAAACTGATGTTAATAGAAATTCCAAACATAATGCAAGTAGGAACTATAAAAAAGGAAATTAACAAGCAGCATCAATTGTATTTTAGGGATTCTGCAAATAAATTAAGAAATATGAAAGTAAGAATCCCAAGGACTACTGGAAAATTATTAATGAGTAGAGATGTGACAAAGGTACAGAAGACAATAAAGTTAATACCAACACTTTTTAAATATGTTAAGAAGTTAAGTTTTAGAGAGGAGGAGAATCAGAATGGCTATGATTTTGAAAATCTTGCAAACATAAATAATAGTACTTTTTAAATAATATGTTTACAGTTGGGGAAGTAAGTAAGGCTGTACACAAGTTAAAACATAATAAAGCGTGTGGGTTGGACCTAATTCTAAATGAGTTCCTAAAACATTCTGGGGATTGTATGATCTCTGTATATGTTAAATTGGTTAATATCTTAAATTGGTTAATGTCATATTAAGATCTGACCATATTCCTAAAGATTGGGCCATGGGTATGATTTTGCCTATGTATTGTAGTGATATTTAAATACTACATTACTGTGGGTTGAGCTCCTCCACTGTAGGAATTGTGCTTGGACATCTCTCGAGGCTATTGTTTAGACGCTGTGGATCGAAGCATATCCGCATTGAGCCGTCGTTCTTAGTGCTGAACGCTAAGCTAGAGCATCGATCTATGTGTTCGTTCACCTTCCTTATGACTCCCTGGTTGACTGGTTCGTTGATCTCCTGTTTCAGCTGGTCCGTTATGTGGATGGGGCATTTGCGCGGTGCATCAATGATGGGTTCTACATTATGCTTGACTGCCAGTTTCGCTTCTCCAGAAAAGTTTCCTAGTTTGTCAAACTGCTCAGGGTATACTTTTACCAGGTCCTGCACGCTGTTGGTGTGTGGCCTTCTGCACGCTCCCAGCCTTCGTGAGAATTGGCTTTGTGTGCGTTTCGGATGTGGCATGCATTTCGAATTGCTAATTTGGTCTTGACATTACACCATCAACATTTATGTTGACTAGCTTGAGTTCGCGCATGCCAGTAGACCAACCACAGCCAGGCCAGGCACATCGACCACATAGAATCTGGTGGTCTTCCAGCCGCTTGTCATGAACTGGCATTGAATGTCAAGGCTCCCCAGGCAGCGTTATCTCCTCGCCGTTGTACTCGGTGAGTTTGATGTTGTTTGTGGAGTTGAGTAGATTGAAAGTGTGTGCCTTGTTGCCATACATTTGTTCTAGTGTTCTGAGTAATAGAGTGTTCCCAGAAACTCCTGTGTCAATCTCTAGGCGGAGTGTATAGCCATTTCCCCTTGAGTCCAGATGGTCGTATGTGGAGCACTGTGGACGCTTCATCGCGTGTTGTGGATTTGTGGTTAATTGTATCAAGACATTTAGTGCTGATTGTGATCGCACAGAAGGACTTTTGGTTGGTTTCACCATATGTCTCGTAGTCAGTGTCAACTGCGTTTATTCGTGGGTTCTTTCGGCTTGTGTGTGGTGTGCGTTTGTACCTTGTTATGTCATCCATATTACTGGGGGTCTGGCCACGGCGTTTTCCACTGCTGCTTCTTCCGTGTTGCTGCCTTCGATCTTGTTTTCCTGCAGCAAGCCTTCCAGCCTCCGATTGATTCACAAACATGTCTTTATACGCAGGTCATTGGCATGGTTTGTGGATCGTACCACAATTCCCGCATTTTCGACCACGTGTCACTTCGTGGATGTCCGTGATTCGTGTTGTTGTAGTTGATCATTTCCGACGGACAGTGCTTCGAATTTCCGGCCTTCTTTTAGTACATATTTCAGGGAGTGGCCAATCGTTTTTCCGAGGAGTTCCCTGCAGACACCGTCGTAGGGGGTCCTGTCAGTTCGATAATGCGGTCGCTCAGCTCATTTTCACCGAACTGGCACTTGTTAGCCAGTGTCTGGGCTCGGGCTACGAAGTCATCAAGGGACTCGCTTTATGTTTGGCGATACTTCACAAGATGAAGCCTGTGTATCATGAACTTTCAGCTGATTTTAAGAAAATCCACAGCTCTTTTAGATCTTTCTCAGTGTTGTTGTGCTAGTCGCTGGCATTTAGTCGTTTTAGGCCTTCGTCACTTATGCCCCTGCAGATTTTGCGGGCTTTCGCTTCGTTGTCTGTGACCTTTTCGCAGTCGAGGAATAGTGTCATCTTCTGTTTAGTAATAATTATCATCATCATCATCATCCTGCGCGAG
The DNA here is from genome assembly GCA_963662155.1 of Lamellibrachia columna. NCBI lineage: Eukaryota > Metazoa > Annelida > Polychaeta > Sabellida > Siboglinidae > Lamellibrachia > Lamellibrachia columna. The sequence goes on along the minus strand of OY759272.1, from coordinate 20,515,314 downwards.
TTCAATCTCGAGTGATATTACTACCGAGGTACACAAATTCCGCCACTGGCTCAACAGTTGTGCCATCAGCAGCCTCCAGTTTCACTGGGATCACACCTTGGATTTCCCCTTTCCGTCGTGCTCTCTCTGGCATGCCTACGTGTGCGTTGTTGCCGAGTATTAATTAGTGTTACTGGGATGCACCACCGGCTTGCAGTGTGACTGCGGAGCGCCTGCAGGGTCCACAACACCTGCCCCCAAGCATCACAACGGTACGTGTTCTTCTCCTGGTCCACATACTCCCCGTGGCCCAGTTTGATGCCTCTGTGTGCATCGCCAACGCCATCACGTAGCCAACCGCCTGGCTTGACCACAACTTGTGTCAGCTCCCCGTCGTCGTACAGTAACAGGTGTGTGGGTCGGACAGCCCCGAGACCATCAGTGTCCAGGCATCGTTCCTGCTCCTCGTGGATCACCACGGATCGCGCCTCCGAGTCAACAACCCAGCCCTCATAGCGACCGTCATCCCACTGCACAATTACGCGTTCACGCTGCGCCTCGGCCCTCTACACCACTGCAGCTTGTTCACCACTCACTCCCGTGCACTTGATCTTGGCAACATTAATCTGCATACCAACAAAAGCGCATGCTATCTGTAATTGCATTAGTGCCTGCTGCGCCCCGCGTTCACTGGTGGACATGATGACCAAGTCGACTGCTTATCCCAGCCAACAAGCATCTGCATCAAATCCCAGCCGCTGGCGCGCAACGGTATAAGCTCACATTGCCAGGTCCAACACTAGGACGAAGACCGCTGGGCTCAATGAACAGCCTTGCCTTACCCCTCTGACCTATCGGAATGTTGGGGACATGAGGCCCTCTGACCTGTCGGAATGTTGGGGACATGAGGCCCTCTGACCTGTCGGAATGTTGGGGACATGAGGCCCTCTGACCTGTCGGAATGTTGGGGACATGAAGCCCTCTGCAGATAGTCTGATAGCCACTTGATCACCTCAACTATCTGTCGTGTCATACCTTCGCTCTCCAGTGCCCGCCATACTGTGGTCCAGTGGATAGAGTCGAATGCCTTGCTGAAGTCCACGAAATTACACAGGAGTGTGGACTTAGCAGCCAAGGTCTGGTGTACCCGCTGCCTTCTGTTTAAACAGCCCCAGTGCCTCAGCCATGTCTGCGCTGGACCAGTCCATGGTCGGTATTTGCGTCATAAATACTGCCATAGTGTTTGTTATTTATCCGTAGTCAAATAAATGGCAACAAGATGACTGTTGACTAGATTTGGCACTGTTATCACTGTTATCACTGTTATCACTGTTCAATTCGGCATGGCAATAACACGGACGACGCAGATACCGACCACGTGTGTATGGCACTGAGCGATATTCGGGTTGGGGCGTGCTTTGGTACCTTTGGGTTGGGCTCGTGCGTTTCTTACACATTACCAACTGTCCGTTTGCTTCTTTAGCTGCCACCACGAGAAGTGTTGTTGTATCACATGATGGCCATGGTTAGTATCACATGACGACCATGGTTAGTGTCACATGACGGCCATGGTTACACTTGATTGACTAGTAGTTTATTCGCATATCGTCGCAGGACATATTCCAGAGCTGGATGGATCAACATATTGACGGTCTGACATGTGTGGCATCTATAGCCGACGACATTGTGTAGAATAAGGAAGACCATGACAGAAAGCTCATTAACCTGATGGAGCAAGCAGAAAGAAAGGGCCTGGTATTCAATACCAAGAAATGCCACATCAAGCAAAGTTGTCTCCTTCTTTGGAAACAGATACACACCAGATGGTATAAAACCCGACCCTGACAAAGTGACAGACATCCGGAATATGGCCAGCCAGCTTCGAAGCACTAAAGCAAGTGATCTATGAAGACGCATGTCTCAAGTACTACAACAGAACAGCTTCGGTAGAGCTCGAAGTCGATACTTCCCAGAAAGGGCTGGGAGCTGCGCCAGCACAGAACGGCAAACCAGCGAGCGAGAAATGCTTGCAGTGGTGTGTGGAATACAGATGTACCACACCAACCTGTACGCCAGACCATTCACCATAATCACTGACCACAAGCCACTGGTGACCATATGTGCCAAGCCAATCCATGCCGCACCCCCGCGACTGCAACGGATGCTACTGCGAATCCAAGGATACAACTACGAAATCAAACACCGCCCTGGTGAGACGATGGTACTTGCCGACACCTTGAGCGACTACCGAAACCGGAGAATGACACAGAAATCGAGCTTGATGCTAGCGTTGATGGTGTTGACTTAGTGATCGATGACCCAGAGTACAAAACCATAGCACTTGTCAACTTTCCCCCAAGCAGCAACTTCTGCTCGACGAAACAATGCAGGATCCGTTGCTGACTGAGATCAAGAACATTGAATACCTAAGCAAATATTGCCATACATGTCATGAATATCAGGTGGTAAACACAAAGGAACCATTCATGCCACACACTATTCCAATGCGACCCTGGCAGTACATTGCATCTCATCTTTTCGAAATCGATGGCAAGCACTATCTGCTGACCGTGGACAGATACTCAAAGTACCCAGTGGTGGACGACATACCAGATCCTGTCAGCAGCCACGACATCACGGAGAAGATGACAATGTATTGTGCTTTGCTCGGCAGACCTGACGAAATAATGACCGACAACGGACCACAATACTCAGGAAAACCATTCAATGACTTCGCTAAGAAATGGGGCATCACACACACAACCAGCTCGCATCACTACGTAAGGAGCAATGGTTTCATCGAGAGACATGTGAGACATATGAAACCCACAATCAAAAACACTCTCAAACACGGAGAAGATGTGCAGTTCACATTGATAAACTTGCGTGCTACTCCAATCGACACAGGGCTACCATCACCAGGAGAAATGATCTTTGGAAGATATATTACCACGTTACTACCGCAGTGAAGCAAGCCTGCATCTATGGAACAACGTAAGCGCCTAGTCAAGCAACAGACTAACATGAAAAAAAGAATATCATGACCAAACGAGTCGCCAAGTAGACCTGCCACCTCTGTACAAAGGACAGAAGGTGAGATTCCTGGATAAAGCCAGCAAAACTTGTTGTCCGTGAACTGTCGGTGAGAAACGCCAAGAGCCGCGGAGTTACATTGTGGAAACGCCAAAGGGAACCCGCATCAGGCGTTACCGCAGTCACCTTCGTGATATGACCAAGAAGCGGAAATCAGTGAGTTTAGCTGGTGAAGAGCTATTCAACAACAACGCCCATCCAGGTGTGCAGCACCCAACGCTGGAGTCAAAGGTCATACGTGTCACACACCAAATGAGAGAGACCTGAACATTGGCGAAAGGCCGATGACACGTTCATGTGCAGTGGCAGACAACTCCTCAGGGAAAGAGTCTATGGACGGCGACGTACGAACCAGATATGGAAGAGTCGTCAGACGTTCAACACGATTCGACACTTGAACGATCCGTGTATGTAACGGGCAGAATAAACACCAAAGCGTGACGATAGTCTACAACCGCTTTTGCATGTGCTCGTTTTTACCAAACAGAGACATACTATGGTCTGTAAGAGCATGTTATAAAATAAGTATTATATATAACTACTAGCTATTCAGTATAAATGAAATTCTATATATCTAGTCTGATAGTACTTGATAGTACCGCAATTGCAAACTGTCATGCGTATAAAATTTACACTATTATAATACCTATTCTTAATTTTCTATGACAGAAGGGATGTAGTGATATATAAATACTACTTTACGGCATCACACCCACTTCCTGAATTTTTTATTACACGATGATATGATATACTACGAAGTAAACTGTAACCATGGTCGTCATGTGAGACAATAACACTTCATTTAAAAAAATAAAGGTCCTGTAACTGACCCAGACAACTATAGAGGGACCACACTGTTCAGTTGTTTTTGTAAATTATTCACCTTTGTTTTTTTTAATAGATTAACTGAATATATTGATGAATTTGGAATACTGGAGGAGGAACAAGCTGGATTTCGGCATGGTTATTCCACAATGGATCACGTATTTGTCTTGAAAATTTTTAATGACTTATATTTAAACAAAGGGAAGTGCTTATACCTTTGTAGATTGCAGAAAGGATTTTGACACTGCAAACAGAACATGAGTTACAATCTGCACTTAATGCTCTTTTTAACTATTGCGAAACTTGGAAACTGCATGTTAGTGCTGCCAAAACTAAGGTGTTGGAGTTCTCAAAGGGTAAGATTACAAAACTGCCAGAATTTAAATTTGAATCAAGTAAGCTTGCCATTGTAGATAAATATACCTATATAAGCATTATTTTAAAATATAATGGTAGATTTTCTAAAGCAATTTAGGGGTTTGATTTTGGTGACTGAAAGTAATTTTGTTTATTTGTTTCTATAAAATTTCAGTACTGTACTTATAAGTGGCATTGGTGTTGGGTAAAGATCTTATATCAGAGCTATTGTATGGATCGTGCGTTGTTTCTCTATCCAGTGTCAGTGATATTTAGTTGCCCCCACCAAATATGTATCTGTGTTGGGGCATGTCCGCCTATGTGTCACGGTGCAAGTTCGCCCCTAGGATATCTGATGTAAAATAGTATGCTCAGGATCACTTGTGAACATAAACCCACTAACACGCACTCTTATAAAGATTTTCAATTGTCCAGTTTAGTGTTATTTTCTAGTCAAACAAATGACGAAACAAGATTTTGATTTCACAATTTTCTAGCTGATGCAGTGCCAAACCTTGTTTTTTTGCCTGGTTTATTTAATAAATAAAACAGAATTTGTGACGATTTTAAGTTTCTAACAAAATGCATGTCACAAACATGACTTTTTGACATAAAAATAAGACTAAACTGCACTGTTCCTGTGTATTTGCTGCTTAACGTACGTGTGGGGCGAACTTGCAACATGGGGCAAGTCCGCCCATGCTTGGGTAGGTCTACTAAGAGTCATTTTGGATATTGCCTTTTAACAGTTTTGCCATTTGTTAATAGCACAAATGTGGACAAGATATTTGCTTTCAATTTAAGGCCGAAACTGATCCTCTAGCTTTACAAATACAGTCTCCAAATATATTAGAGTGTCCAAGGGGGCGGCCTATCCCCAGTCTCTCCTACATGGAAAGACACAGCAATGTTACGTTTAATGTCTACAGCTAGGAAGCTAAAACGTCCTGTTGATATCCAGTTAGAACTATTTGATTCGCTTATATGCCGAATTTTGTTATATGGATGTGAAGTAGGGGATGTAAACATACTATGTTAACGGATAAGCTGCATAGGAAATTTTTTTTAATTATACTTGGGGTAAACAATAGAACACGGTTTATGGGGAACTTGGGCAATGTCCACTAAATATTATAATAAAGAGTAGATTGAAATGTTGGGGGAAACTATTGACAGGAAAGGAATATAAACTGTCTTGCATTATGTATAAATTATTATATAAATTATATGTTATAAATATCTTTGAATCCCCTGGATTACTCGTGTTAAATACATTTTAAATAGCATTGGCCTATCTAACTTGTGGCTGAATCAAGACATATAGTGCATGTTAAATGGCTTAAAGCGGTTGTTAAATTAAATCATCATAAATTATCATCAAAAGTTGGGTAGTAATATTTGCAATAGTGATGGGTGTATGACCTACAGAATAATTAAATATGATTTTAAAATAGAGAAATATTTCCTAGTTTTACCACCAAATTTATCTACACCTTTGTGTAAATTTCATACTTGTAATCATCGGTTGCCGATTCAGCAAGGCAGGTATTTTTATTATATCGGAATTTATATAGCGCCGGAATCCAATTAAGATCAAATGCTCTCAGGCGCTTTACATAAAACTGAATAAATTAAATAAAACTATAAAAAATAGGTTATTTTAAAAGTAGATAGTGTAAAGGAGTTGATTTAACCATAACAAATAAATAAACACAGATATTACACTTATAGTACACACATGAATAAAACAGTATTATTGAAGGTTGGATTACATACACTTATAGCCATCTCACATCGTGACAGTATTAAGGTTTTTGAGAATAACGTTGATGATATGTGATGTGCAAAAGTTTATTTCTTCTTCATCAAAATAAATATTAGAGCAAATCCTGCGTCCTTCAGATGCTCTCGCACGAATAGACATATATAATTAAGGCAAAGAAATTATAGATAGTAGGCCCTGTGTATAGATAGTAGTGCCCTGCGCGGGCCTAGAATTTGATCCCAAGCCCGGCCCGCAATTAGCAGTTAGAGTCCAGGCCCGGCCCAGGCCCGCAATAATTTTTCAAGCTCGGCCCGGCCCAGGCCCGCAAACTAGAATTTAGGCCCAGGCCCGGCCCAGGCCCGGCCCAGACCGTGAATGTTTGGCCCAGGCCCGGCCCGGCCCGGCCCGCAAGTTTCAGGCCCAGGCCCGGCCCATACCCGCGGGCCAAAGATGGGTAAGCCCGCGGCCCGCAAGCCCGCGGCCCGCTAAGTTTAGAGAAGATAAACCTATAATCTTATAACAAAGACGAAAAACAAATAAACTGTAAAACAGACTTATTGTTTTATTAAATAAAAAAGGTCCATAGTGTGCTGGATGAGTTCTAAAAATTCAGCACCACCAACTTCTTCAAACTTACGAATATCCTGAAGAAAAATAAAGAAAAACTTCTTAGTGTCATTACTATTAAATATGGTAACATTTGTTATATTTGGCATTAATGTATTGGTTTATTGTTAGGGTAGGAGATTTATTTATCTAACCCTGACTTAACCCATATGCAAGCCATAATCCCAATTTATATTGTTAATTGAATCAGCTCAACTAAGTTAACATAATTTAATATGATATTTCAATTAAATGTCACCCACTGGCACTGCCATCCAGTGGCATTTCCAGCAGGCCTGCAGTCACTAGCCTGAGACAGACAGGTTCACACGTGTGTGAATTAGTACAAGTGTGAATGAATTAGGACTGGGGAGAAATACCAATTACCAACTGGGTTGGGTACTGGGTAGTGGGCTAGTGGTCTAGTGTTCACTTGGCAGTGGGCAGGTCTTTCAGGTGGGCAATGTTTGGAGGGAAGACCTAGACAATAGAATGTCCACTGGTAGGATCAAAGGGTGATAAGTTGATGGTTAATCATGGCTTGATTGCCTCTGCAAATATTTCTAAAGTAAACATTTGGGGCTGGCTACTTCCAGCCAAGTGAACTTATGGGGTCATTAGATTCCATGCAAGGTCTCAATTTGCAACTATATAATACTAAAGAAATAATTTTAAGCATTCATTAAACGGAATTACAATTTATAATCAGTTTTTATTTTAAAAAATAAAGTAATAATCGGTGTTTTGTATGAATATTTTTATTATGTCCAGGCCCAGCCCAGGCCCGGCCCGGCCCGCTCACACTAGGCCCAGGCCCGGCCCAAGCCCGATGTGTTTAAATTGTTTTCAGCCCAGGCCCGGCCCGGGCCCGCAGTATGTAGGCCCAGGCCCGGCCCGGCCCGCGAAATTATGTAGAGGCCCGGCCCGGCCCGGCCCGCGGGCTGCGGGCCGGGCCGGGCTTGGACCAAAAGCCCCGCGCAGGGCACTAATAGATAGACATCAGATAGCAGAACAGGTACCATATGCGCAGTAGCTAGAAAAAATAATTAAAATAAAATTACAAATTAAGCTGTAAGCCTAGAAGCTATATATTGCAAAAGTCGTGCGTAAATATGCACAGCCACTCGGCAGTCGTTGGCGTTCCATAAATCTGCACCACGGCGAGAGCTTTCTGACGTCACAACTGAAACGCCCTGCGTTTACGTCATAGCTCACGATGTAAACATGTTTACGAGACTCGTGAACTTCTACGTACAGAACAAGCAACATCCAGATTTCAGCACCTGCACAACGGAATGAAACTAAAACATAGAATAGCATAGACAACTGTGTGAGCATTGGCAGCATCTTAATGTCCAATAATGATGGCATTAAGTGATTAGCCTGGTGCTTATCACTGCCTGGCGGGAATATAAAACGGAAGCGTATGTATAAAAACAACAACGAAAACAAATTAAGTTATACCCGATCCTAATGCATTGCCAATTCATTTCACTGTCATCGTGTGGCATTGCATAATGCAGAAGAGAACATGAAAAACTGCCATGCACAGTTTTTATTAAGCTTTTTTTGGCTTTTAAGGCAAACGTATCATTCATTGAAATGCAGGTATGTCAATGACAATGACAATGTCACAGAAAAAAAACAGTAGGCCCCTTTGTATTAAGACATGTAGCCCTAATTTCTTACATCTTGTTATTATAATTTTGATGAGGTACTATTTATGACATTTGCGGATTGAGTCACGACATATATAATTATAATGATTAAAAACTGAACACGCATCTAGAACCGATCTGTTATTGACCATTGACTATTGACAGTAATAATTAACTAATATCTTGATCTTCATTGAATTGATCACCACTGACGGCAGAATTCCCGGGATTCACTTCCCCGCTGTCAGTGTCAGTGACATAACTTTAAGGCAACAAGCGTTGAATATTTTCGATGGAATCAGGTGGGCACATTTCTATACGTACGCAGTTATGTTGTGGTTGTAATCAGTGGCTAGTGGACACAACTGTTATTACGTGTGGTGGTTAGTTTATAAAGGGGACTCGTTTAGAAACGTTGTTGAGCCATAGCCTAGCCCTGGCCTTGGCCTTGGGAGGCATGAGCCAAGTATACCAAGCATAACGCCATCTCTTTTCGGGCGATAATACAGCGATTTCGTCCGATTCAAAAACGTCTGCATCTTTCCTTTCAAGCGCTCGGCAACGTTAACTAGTCTGTGTGCTTGTTGTGGTGAGTAGAATATTATTTATGGTCTTATTAGGCCTTATTCAATAGTCAGCATTTTGTCAGAACGTTGTCATTAAGATTATCACCAAGCCAGCTTTTCTAGACTGCAGTATGGCTATGGCCAATGCCTATGCCATTGCTATTGGGTTCAGCCTACAGTTGCATTGCCCATTGGTGGCCATGTTAACGTTTTGTATGATTATAAGAAAACGTGACCATCAAAAATTCTATAAAAAAATTTACCAGCCGCTGTCATCATCCCACTGACATGCTTGTTGAGTTTTGTCAAAATTAGACATTTCTAACTCTTGTAATTTGTCTGTATGTGCGATACGCCTCAATGTTTACGAGTATTAAGGTGCACACGTGTCTACTGACCAACAAAATCACAAATATCCTTCTGCCTATTAAAATCATCTAAAAATCCACCATTTCACTCTCAACAACTTCCACCAGCAAACCTAGCAATGTCACTGCAGTTATGTCAGATCGTATGAATTTTTAAAAACTTCCTATATCCAAACTTACTACGCCCTATACTTTCATGTGTAACACACCAGGAAGTCTTTAAACTTTTAGCTTACTACAAGCTCTTTTGTGCAATTTTAACATATGGAAAATGAAAAACTGGTGTTTATTAACAATCAAATGTCTTATTAAACATCAAATTGCATAACATCAGCTGATGCACATTAAACGTTATAGCACAACATTAAAATGTACATTTATTTGACATTTTTGATATATAGTAGGTCAGTTATAGGACACCTCCTAAAGGAGATGGTTAAAAAGTTTAAATAATAATGGTGCTTAATAAGTAATGATCTTGTTGACTAGATTAAATCAATAAAATATATATAATATAATTTTAACTAGCCTGACACCGACAATTTTCTAAGTCAAACACACACAACATGGGGCAGGTTAGCAGCCGTTTTTATTTATTTATTTATTTTTTAAATGTGACTCCTCATATTATCGGACTTGTGCAAATTATCAAAATTAAAAAAATTCTAAGAAATGTGCAACAAACTAATTATTTCATCCAAATTAACTGTAATATCCACAATTAAGCTAACAACAACAACCAAAACATAAGCATATCACAATTTTATAACCGTGCTGTGACCACGACTTCCATTTAATTGGGTTCAGCCTACAGTTACATTTCCCATTGGTGGCCATGTTAATGTTTGCATGATTATAAGAAAAAATGACCATCAAAAATTCTAAAAGTTTTTACCAGCTGCTGTCATCGTCCCACTGACATGCTGATTGATGTTTGTCAAAATTAGACATTTCTAACTCTTGTAATATGCCTGTATGTGCGATACACCTCAATGTTTACCAATATTGGCACAAATTACGGCGCACACGTGTCTAGTGGCCAAAAAATCACAGATATCCTTCCATCTATTAAAATCATCTAATAATCCAACATTTCACTCTCAACAGCTTCCGCCAGCAAACCAGGTAATGTCCCAGCTCAAATGCACTTATGTCAGATCGTATGAATATTTTAAAACTTCCTATAGCCAAACTTACTATGCCCTACATTGATGTGTAACACCAGGAAATCTAACTGAGGCATGACCCCTATGCTTGCATTGGCGCCACTACCACTGGGGGGTCCAGGCCAAGGGTGCACGATGTCGGGCCCCCATTTCTTCCTCAGACTCAGTAGTTCTCTTATAACAATGAGAGTTTGTGAAGACATGTTATAATAGTGTCTGTAACAAATAATTGTGCTAAGTTTGATGTAAACTAAGTCTAAAATAGTATATTTATTACTGGGTTTGTTTCAAATTTTAACAAAGAATATTTGATAATGAAGAATTGTCCAACTAATCATTTTGGAAAACAAAGATTGCCATGTTATCAGTGGCTGACTGTTATCAGAAATGTTAATGTGTATTGCATTTAGTCAATATTTATAAATTAGATAGGTTTGAAGAAGATTTGACAAAATACTTCACCTAATCATGCAGTGAAGACCATGAGAATAACGTGCAGCCATTCTGGAAAACTGGAAAGAAATTTAATAGCGTTTTTGTCAAATTAATTTTTAGTGCAAAATGTTTTGTTTTGGTGCAGAATAACCATAGTTACTGTATGCTGACATGTCTCCCGTTTGGAGCCTTCTTATGACAATTGATGGAAAGTCCTTATACTACCCCTATAATTTTTTACATAATGAACTTCTTCAAATTCCCTGGTTGATGTCTGGCAGGGTCAGATGAAATTGAAATTTTGTGATTTGTAATTCAATACAGTTATGGTGTAATTGCAATTGTAATTGCTTTTGGTTTGAACAATGTAATTGTAAAAAAACATAAAAAAACAACCATACAAAGCACCAAGAGGCTGCAACTCTATTAGACTTAAATATCAGCATTTGTATCGTTAATTTCTTCGGCAATGATGCACTTGTGTGAGGCGAAAAGAATCCCTCCTGCCACCAAGACCGTCTGAGAATAGCTCAGCAGCTGCTTGTCCACTCAATGATTCAGATTTATTCATAAGATGTATATCATATCAAAGGAGATTCTTGGAAAAAGTGTGCAATTGAATAGAAATGTCTGTATCGCAAAACCACTTTTTTCTCGAGTGCACAATTAATCCTTACGATGCAATTTTTATTGCTGCCGCTGATTTTCATTACGAGAGTCAATGCAGTTGCAAACAACTACATTTTAATTAAAAAAATTGATCCAGTTATGAATACTATAATAAAGGTTAAGAATTCTGAATGAAAAATTCATCATGGTATTAATTAAATTGATACATATCTTATAAAAATGGTTTCGGCTCACCTATGTTCAAAACTGTAATTTTAATGAGGTGGACAATACGAATAATCAAGTCAGTAAAGTTAAATTGGCAAACTTTTTAATTGATCTGTATTTTATGACAACGTTTTCCTCTTGTCGAGCTGTATTGTCATAACTAATTATTATTGACATAACTAATTACAAATATGGGTTATTCCGTGTCAAATCAACCAATGGTAAAAAAGTTGATGTCTCAGAATTTGCTTAAAATTTAACCAATGAATAAGTAGCTATACCTCAGCACTTCTAGTAGTCTTCTACAAAAAACTAATGCATGCAAATTGTGTCTGTAATGCCCTATACTGTAAACGGGGGTAAGCGCCCAAAAATGCACGTGTTATTTTTTTAGTTATCAAGTGCTTCTAACTTAAGAAGTTTACAAGCTACATATCTGGAATTTGCTGAATAAGTAGACATTGATGCAGATTACCAATCTTCAAAATTCAAGAATGAAACGTCAAAGGACAATGAGTATCACAGCCGTCTGTATTTCATTGTTGTGTCACACTACAATGTCCCAATTGCTACCATCTATTGTCATGGATACTGGCAATAACATATTAGTTCAGTTGGCTTCTAGTTGCTCTACTTTCAGAATAATTCAGCCCTAAACTAAACTATTGGCAATGGTGTGAGTGGGCTAATAACAGCTCTACTACCACCCTTTGCTGATGCCACATGATGACTTGAGTCTGTCTCTCAGGGGCCAGTGCTGTTTCATCTACTAATGCGTGACATCTGCCACTTCAGTAACAGAATCAAACAGCATTTTATTGGTTGGCAAACCTTATCTAGTCCAATCTGAGAGAGTTAATCCGATCTGCCTGAGGGTATAGACACAGTGATCTTGTTTTTTTTGCTGAAGTAGTAATAGCCCTATAATGTGTGGTAGATGTGTGTGTGTGTGTGCGCACACACGTGCGTACATGCATCCACGTGCGAGCGTGTGTGTGCCACTGTGCTCTGTACTACACCTAGAAATAATATTGTAAATTACCCACAGAACTGAAATAAATGTAAAAAGTACGCAATGTGCATAACTTTGAATATTTTATTCTTCACAAAAAGTATCAGACACCATTCATGCCAGTTATTGACATAACTGTTATCAATGCAGACTTTTGACTGTGACACTTGGAATGTCAAGAGAACAATGCTGTGTGTACCGGTGAATCATGAGTCCCTGATGTGGTGATGTTTTGCTGGCCACGTGATGGAACATCTGTTGCTTTATCAGCATGAAGTAGCTTGGGTGGTTGTGTGTGTATCTCTTCCTCTTGGCAGTGGAGGTAAGAGAAAGTGTTGGTGCAAGTGGTATATATATGTGATGATGTTGTTCTGTTGTTGCAGTTCAATCCATGTCATGTGCTGATCTAGCTGAGCTGCATCGATTTGTGCTTATTCTACCAATTCCAAGCGCCACAGCACTACTGGTAGGACGGCTTCTTGTCGGAGTCTCTTGTTGTAAATAAGACTGATGGATTGGGTTTAAACATTGTAAAGTTGTATCATGTATGAGGCATTGCTTTGGTTTCCAGTCACATGTCACAGTTTCCAGTCACACACATGTATTATCGGCAAGATTGGATTTAAAGGTGCTTCATCAATTTGATATTTTGCTTTCTTGTTTCCGACTCATTTAACGAAAAATTTCAGTTATTTTTTATCTAACAGGTGAACAATGGCAACATGGTCTGGCTCTATATATCGTAACATAAGGATATTCACACTTTTGCAAGTTACATGATCTAAAAATCAAAGTAACATATTTTGATGGTTTTAAAGTATGCATTATTTTATTTATACTGAAAGCTCATTACTTCAGTTGATTCAGCCTATCATGAATTAGGCTTGTTGATGTTAGAATGTGTAGTTTGAGGATAGTTTAAATAATATGTGGCATTGTGCAATCTGTTTTTTACACAACCAATATCTTCTTACAATTCTTATCAGTTATATTTCTGTGAGCTACACTGAATTGTGTTCATTAAACATGAGCCACAATTGAAAACCGAAGCCATACTTAATCAGTCTGTCTAACCAGCAAGTAGATTAAATTATTCAGTTTGTCCCCACAGGGAGGCTAGTTGGGGGAAATAAATCTAGGGAGAGTTGGAGATGTGTCAAAAGGGCCTTGATACATTGGGAGTAGATAGTAGAACTCTGCACAGTGCATGTTGATATTATCATGTCTGTCTGGTAGAACTGATTGGGCTACAGTCAGTCTGGGTTGTAGCCCTCAGTGGGTATACTGTAGTTATCCCGGGTACTGGTATCCTATGCTTGCACACAACTAAACAGTATACTTGTAAGTCATGTATAAAGTCAGTGTTCTTCTTCTGCTTTCCTACCTACCATCCTCTTTGGGCCTGGTGCCCCATAAGGGTGCAGTGCACTTTCTCCAGCTCTCTCTGTCTTTGGCCGCCTGCACGGCTTCATTCCAAGACTTCAACTCCAGTTCTTTCTGTCCTTTTTCCACAGCACAACTTCCAAAAGTGTGAATAATCTTGTGATATAGGGTTTGCCTGTTATAGTATAATTATAGAGGCAGAGCCACTTTTGCCATTTTCCACAGATTTTTTACCAGATCCAGTCAACAATTATTTAAATAGTTTTTAAAAAAATGTCCAGACCTGTTGACTCGAGTCGTATGGGCTGACTGGAGTTGGATTTGAGTCGGACACGAGTTGCCCATTTTCTTGCAACTTGACTTGGAATTCAGAGATATGACTCTAGACTTGACTTGGACTTGGAAGTTATTGACTAGAGACTTGACCTGATCTGCCAGTTTGTAACTTGCCAACAAGTCTGATGGCTCGAAACGTACACAAAACAAGACCATGTTGTTGTGACAGGTCACACTGAATGCAATAATTAGTAAGCACTTATTATGATTGGTTAATTGTTGTGACAGAGCAGCATCCACCTACATTTCCCGCTAAAAATTCCCACAGACAAAACACAAGTCCACAACAGTCATGGCGACTTGACTTGGAATTCACAGAGATGACTCAAGACTTGACTTGGACTTGGAGGTCGTTGACTTGAGACTTGACTTCCAGGTCAATGATTTGAGACTTGACTTGACTTGAATTGCCAGTTTGTGACTTGCTAACATGTGTGACGATTTCACCAAAACTGAATAACAAATGTACACACGTTGGCAGGCATGTCGTAATGGATGCTAGGTAAGTTTGATTTTTTGTGTAATAAGCCTGAAACGAAACAAGATTTTAACCATGACTGTTTTGCAGCTAAGCACGTTACGAATAGTTGTAATAAGGAATTCTTAATATACTGTTCCTCTCTGTTTCTGATGCAGGTGCAATGGAAGATGCACTGATCTCGATTTCCACCAATATAATAAAAGGCCTACTTTATGTATATGATGTAATCTGCTGCATTCCTGACTATGTACAGCACAAGGCTCCAAAGAAAGCCATGATATCTGACAGAATAAAGGTGTGTATAACATTAAATTTTGATCTGTCCACATTTAACTAATGTGGTTCTTATTTTGTGTATTTTACAAACATCTCTTAAAATTGTGCTTAGGATTGTTACTAGAGACAGAAAATAAGGTCGCTTTGTGTCATATATGCTTTATGTATGTGTAAACAAGTATAAATTTGTGTACCAATTACCTTGGCGTAAATTAAAAATAATGACATGTATCTAGTTATAAAATCACAACTCATGATAACGTGTAATAGTTTAAGTTTACAAATGTAATTTTTTTAATTGATGATTTTTTACCTGGGTATAAAGCAAAAATAATTCTATGTATATTTCTAAAACTCATGACATCACGTAATAATAAAAATTTACAAATATAATGTTTGAATAAATTATTAATGCTAGTAGGTTCTTTCAAGACTAATTGAATGTCTAATTTAGTTTTTTGTTTTAGTTAAAAATAATAATATATATTTATTTCAGACAGGTCAATATGTACATAAAATATAAGTAAATATGTGTCACACAGTAAAAGTAAAAAATATAAATATACACACATCACATGTCATGCATTAAATGTTTACAGTTGTTTAATCGAATAATTAATCATTTCATTTCTGTAACAGAACAGTATGAAAATTATTCACAAATATGAATTTTCAGGCCCGACCAGTGAGTGATGGTGGGGGTGGCGCCCCCTACCGGTCAGTTGACTGCTTTGACCACTTGACCACTACCCCACTGCCCGACTGCGTCACCCTTGATGACTTGTTCAAGCAGGCGGTCCACCGCTTTGGTCACCAGCACTGCCTCGGGACCCGCGAGGTCCTGAGCGAGGAAGAACAGCTACAAGAGAATGGAAAACTGTTCAAACAGGTAAGTTAAAGGCTCTTCGTTAACTAGATTTATTGCTCCTCTCATTTCAGATCAATTTCAGACCGTTTGTACAAAGGTATGAGTAAAAAATATGTAATTTTTTACTGTGTCCAGTAAAATATCAGCAAAAAGACGAAAGTTGCTCCGTATATACTATGACATAAGGGGCTATTCACAATTTCACAAGTTACCCGATCTAACGAACAACACCAATTCTTCACTATTCACGCCCTACAAATCTGAACATTCATGAACGAACCTAATTCGCAATAGGATAAATCAACTGAAGACGGAGTTTTAATGAATGATTAAGTTGATCCTTCTGCAGACTTGTTTTATGAAAACATTTTTCCTCTCACAGCTGTTCGTTTTCCCCGTCTGTTGTTGTGTTTGATGTCATAATTCATAATTAACAACATCCGTATCAACATTTTAGCTGATGCTGGGAGAGTACCATTGGACAACGTTTGAAGAGGTTGGCCGTCGAGTTGACAATTTTGGCCAAGGCCTGTTGGCCTTGGGCCTGGAACCGAGGCAGTATCTGTTACTGTTTGCGGAGACAAGGGCCGAATGGATGATAGCAGTGCAAGCAGCCTTCAAGTACAACTTCCCAGGTAGGTGTTGGATGCAAGACTGTAACATGCAGGGACGTGTGTCTATGTTAAAGCCTCCTTCTCAGTTTCATTTTCCTCGTTTCTGATGCATTTTGCCAAAAACCAAACATATCTGTTATCCACTACCACATGACACTATTTTTGACATGATCCAGTCAAAATGTGGCAAACAAAAGACATGCGTGGTCCAGCCCTGTGTTCAGTTTTTATGCAAATATCAGGAGTAAACAAGATGTACTTAAATTTAATATCACAAGGTTTTTAATGATGAAAGACCTAAGTGGATACTTCAGTTCCAGATGCTAAATTTCAGGAGGATAAATCGGACTGTTTAGGGCAGCTAATTGTAACTCCAGAAATGGTAGCTAAAAAAATAAAGGCAGTGAAGGATAATAAATCACCTGGTAGACTTCCTTGTTAGGCATAAATTATTAAATTCATCTCAACATGGATTTCTAATACCGGGGTCATGCTTAACAAATATGTTATGTCTGTTTGGAAGAAATCACTAAGTGGATAGGCGAGGGATCGCCAGTAGATATTATCTACTTAGATTTTCAGAAAGCTTTTGACAAAATGCCACATCAAAGATTACTACTTAAATTAAAAAAGCCATGGTATCGGGGATGGCATAATTGACTGGATAGAACAATGGCTGACTGACAGAAGACAGCGTGTCATAGTAGATGGAGAAGTTTCAAACTGGAAATCAGTTTTTAGTGGGGTACCACAAGGAGCAGTATTAGGACCTTTATTATTCTTAATGTATATATATCAATGACTTGGACGACAAAAGTGTTTAGAAAGGTTAACACTGATGGTGATAAACAGCATTTACAAAATGATCTAGACCGATTAGTGAAATGGTATGAGAAATGGCAGATGTTGTTAAATTTTTGGAAATATAAATGCCTACATACAGGACATGGGAACTTGGATGTAAACTATAAAATGGGAGGTATACTGAAACTTTTGCAGGTTACCCAATCTAACAAGTCAGTTCTATTGATGAATTTAACAAAAGTATGCCCTCTTTTATTTAACCAACTGTTCATATATTATTTAAACTACCCAGTGTTCACGCACTACAGATGTGAACATCAAAAGGCCTGAATCGAGATGGATTGTGGAGGGAGTTTTAAATACCACGTTATGAATGTGTTCTCAGCGATAAATTGTGGAGGAAGTTTTAAATACCATGTTATGAATGTGTTCTCAGCGATAAATTGTGGAGGGAGTTTTAAATACCATGTTTATGAATGCGCTCTCAGCGATAAATTGTGGAGGGAGTTTTAAATACCATGTTGTGAATGTGCTCTCAGCGATAAATTGTGGAGTGAGTTTTAAATACCATGTTGTGAATGTGTTCTCAGCGATAAATTGTGGAGGGAGTTTTAAATACCATGTTTATGAATGTGTTCTCAGAGATGAATTGTGGAGGGAGTTTTAAATACCATGTTTATGAATGTGTTCTCAGAGATGAATTGTGGAGGGAGTTTTAAATGCCATGTTATGTGTTCTCAGAGATGGGTATAATCTGATGATCTTTAGTAGTGTCTTCTCAATCCATGTTTCGTCTGATGTGTATTTCGTTGGGGGTGTGACAACGGGACAGAATAGATCAGGCGTCACCAGCAAGATGCATTTAATAATATATTGATTAGCACCAATATTCAGACAGTTCATTACTGTCTAATATGAATTGTTGGTCACTGTTTAAATTTTCAGTGACATTTTTGTGTTTATTGGAGGACAGTAAAGACCACTTGAAAGAAGGTTCAGTAGCTGCACTGTCCATCCCTGTTTGTTGTGAAACTCGCTTTCAGTGGTGACATTGTACGCGACACTGGGGGACGAAGCAATCATCCATGGCATAAACGAATCTCAAGTAGAATACGTCGTGACAAGCATGGAGCTTATTGAAAATTTTAAGGTATGATTTAGCCTCTTTGGAATTTTTTTCTTTTCAATTAGGCATGCAGTTCGAGCTGCAGTATTTGTGGGTGATACGCATCAGGTAAAATGTTGTCTTTAATTAATAGCTATCTTTCTTGTTAATTGTTCGCAGATGGAATTTGAATAACAGTGTTCAGTAAAATAAAACAGCTAATGAGTTTGCATTAGCATCCACCAAATTCTGTTCAAGACATAGCGCGCAGCCATGCACGACTGCCACTGAGTTTATCATTTAGTTTGAGTTTATTTGTGTTCAAACTAAAGTGAAAGAACATCTTTATCAGGTATTTTTTTCAATGCTACAAGCTCCTACCCTCAATTCAGTTTTTGCTTGTCTCATTCCAGATTCATTTAGCAAAAAATTTAACCTACCTAGTATCGACATGCTAAATAAATATGTAACTTTGACAAAATTTTACTTGGTAAATATCTTACATGGCATATATCTTACTTGGTAAATATCTTACCTGGTAAATATTTGACTTGCTAAATATCATACTTGGTAAATGTTTTACTTGGTAAATATTTTACTTGGTAAACGTGTTACTTGGTAATATGTTACTTGCCTCAGCCTTTCTGTTAGACTGTTACCTCTACAGTGAATAACTACAGAAAAATCATTGATAGAAACGTGTTATAACAGGGGATGCATGTTGATGTGCGTGGTGTTTCACTGCCCTCAGACCCTGCTGAAAGACATGGGGAGTGTGCGACATGTCATCTACATGGATAAGGGGAAGAGGATGCAGACGGACGACTTCCCCACTAATGTCCACATCCATTCCATGTCGTCTGTTATAGAACTAGGAGCAAAACCAGAGAACCGTAAGTATCCTGGGATGATCATTGATGGATGAGTATCAATCTGTATAGTTGTATTGATATGTATAGCAGCAACAATAGAATTAGTAATACTTTAGATTCGTAATTTTGTAAAAAATATACACTGTATGTTAGAAGAAAACTTCGGGGCCATGCACAATGGTCCGGGAGGTATTTCTCATAGATGTAGATGTGTTTTAATTGTCCATCTTCTTTGCGCTCGCCAGGTCGAGATTTCAATTTGTACTCACTTAACCATTGAGTACATAGAGTACTACAGGAGAGTAATCAACGCATTATTCTCCAGGTTCGAAGTGATTTTAATCATGTACATCAGACGGCACATACGTAGTAGCAATATAATAACTCACGATGACAATGAAAAGAACAGTGAAGATAGATATCACTGTAAACCGTAAAGAAAAGTAGTGAATGTAAACATCACTTAAAATGTATATAGACTCTTAAAGTCTAGAAAATTTGACAAGTAAATTCTAACTGGAAATTTTTAAATCTAATGCTAAAGCAGGTATAGCCTGCCAGGACCACCCTTAAAATTTGGATGCCTAAAATTTGGCATGACTACACACCTCACTGTAAATTTAAAATAGTTTTGCCCGCCCTTTTGAAACGCTCCTCTGAGGTATTTATACTCTCAGCTACCCAAATTCAGATGCTGTCACTAGAGGCGCTGTGAATGCTTAAAATACTCAATACTCTTTACCATTGGTCAACTTGTTAAACCACCCACCCTCTCAACCACTGGACAGTGACATCTACCAGCACTTCCTTGCCCAGTTTGCAAATTAAACTTTTGAACTCTTGGAGCTGGGCCAAATCCAGGGTTCCCAGGACTCCCTCTCAGTTCCCTAATTACGTTGACCTCCGAGGTCAGAGCAATTTAGCAAATGTCAGTATTAAAGGGCCGCACTGGTCTTCAACAAGGGTTGACTGAAGTGTCCAAGCACAATCATCAATCTTTGGCTCCATATGGATTTTGTCAATATCCACTTGGGTTGTTTAATTACAAGCTTTCAGAAACCTGCTTTACTGTTGCTATGACCTCGGAGGTCAACGTAATCTAGGCTTAATATATCGATTAAACACCTAATGACTTAATAACATTAGTTATTAAAAACTAATTAAATCAAACTGGCATATACTTTACATTAGGGTGGTTCTGATTGCAGGATTCTTGTGTTTCCTCGTTGATCAGATCTTCATCATCTAACTATAATTCAACAGTTCTGGTTCTGCTTCAAAGATTTATAAAATTGCCTAGTTTGACCAGAATTTGTCCAGGCAGTTGTTAAATGAATTTATGGCTTTTGCCTGTATGTCTTTCTGTTTCAGGGAGGGAATTCCAAATGCATGCAATGTTGGCATCTTTGTAATACTGATCGGTGATGATCAAGTTCCAGTATTCTACACCATAAATTTGTAAACACTGTAACTAAAATAGTGGTTTTGGGGCTGTGCACCTAAAAGACGTAATAAAAACTAACTAAGTGCAACTAAAATCAAGAATATTATATCACGCCAGTGGTATACTCCAGAGCTATTCTGACTCGAGTGAAAGACTCGACTAGAGTGCGACTCGAGTCGCAATTTTTAAGACTTGGGACTTTACTTGGACTTGCAACACAAAGACTTGAGACTTGACTCGGACTTGAGGGCTGATGACTTGACTTGGACTTGAGGGCTGATGACTTGGGACTTGACTTGGACATGAGGGCCGATGACATGGGACTTGACGGCTGATTACTTGAGAATGACTTGGACTTGCAGAAAGATGACTTGTGCCCAGTTCTGGTATTCTAAACATGGGACATTCCAGTTATTTCTATGGTTGACTGAGGGCTGACATCTTAACCAGCGACCGTAAACGCATGCATAGTTCTACAAAAATCTGGCAACCTAAACTACACGTGATGTATTAAGTGAGGCTGGCAGCCTCACTTAATATGTGTATTAAGTGAGATTATATATAGATGTGTATTAAGTGTGTCTCACTTAATACATGTGTATTAAATGAGACACACTCGAGAAAAGAAGACAAATCTCTTGCCTCCTCTTGATGTATAGGATCCACACCCAGCAGACTGCCATCTATGGCAATCGCTACCTCGCCCCCAAATGCTCCCGAACAGCACAATTACCACCAAAACAAATATAAAATCATCCCAGCTCGCATCCAGGTGTGCAGCAACTCTTTCTTCCCACACACGGTCATCTGGTGGAACACCCTCCCCGGGAACGTGTTGGTAGCCTCAACCTTCGAGGCCTCCAGAGGAGCTGTTACAACAGAGTCTATAATCTAAGCCATCACCTATGTTTTTACTCGCTCTCTGTTCATACTTTACTCGCACCTTATACATACTTTTACTCGCACCTTCACATTCGGTGCAACACGTGTATATACACCCATTGCATTTAAATCCTGAGTTATGGATGCTGCCAATTAACAATGTAGAAGTAGAAGGCATACACAGAACCAACGTCTCAAACAAACATGCTATTTTGTCAGAAAGAGGACTAGTTTAGTAAACATAGGCCAAAATATGTTACATAAGTTGAGTTTGGATGCAAGCATCATGGTCATATCCTATTGGCAAGTATAGGAATAGGTGTTTACAAATATATTTTTATATGGCAAGCAAATTTGGCTAGTCTACGGCGCTCATGATGTCGGGTTATCTAACAGTATGGGCCAGCCCATGTAATTAAGATGCTGTGTGTTCAACACGTTTTTCCTAGTAAACCACTGGCATGATATTCTTTATTGTGGTAGTTGCAAATGATTATGTTTTAGTAACTCTTATAGGTGCATAGGCCAAAAACCATGAGTTTTATTTCCCTTTAACATGTAATATAACCTAACATTGTTTTACTTGAATGTGTTGGTTGTAGGATCCTCCGTCATGTGCAAGCCATTGAAGGAGGATGTTGCTGTAATCATGTATACAAGTGGATCTACAGACCAACCTAAAGGTAAAGGGAGCTTCCCGAAAACTCATCTGGCATCATGCTGGACAATGCCGATATGGGTAAAGGTCACTATTTATTTTTCTATTGGCAACAACATTGACTTTCTTAAAAGCTGTTAGCAAATTTATATTTTGAATATTAAAAAAATCAACCATGTTAACGTTTATTATGTCATCAACCTACTGGACAAAATTTGTAAACTTCTGTAGTGTTATTCTCCAGAAAATCAACGTAGAAGGTGCTTCCCATTAAATGGCGTCCATAACAACTACACCGTGTCTTCGTGCGCAAGGGATCCTACCATCACTGGCACACATGGTGCCTGCCTTCCACTAGAAATTTGAATCTGGGGCAGCATAAGTAATAATTTTAAAGGCAGCAAAAAAATTTGCAAAAGGGGGACCATCTCAAAATCACTGCCACTATATAATATTCGTATACTATGAACCCGGAAGAGAAACAGTGTTTCATCCCCATATCTCACACACAATGCCGGGACTGTACTTGCCATGTTTAGTTTTTGCCACTACATGTGGAGCACAGCATGAAAACCTTCTCCTTTGCCATTGGTCATTGTAATTTTTCATACCATTACTTTAGGTGTAGTTTGTAATTTTGCTACAACATCTACTAACCAAATTGTGTTTATTTAACCCTAACCCTATCTACTGATTGGTGCATATTGTTTTACAAACCAGTGGCGATGTATTTGTCTAAATCATTCAGATCTATGATAATCGAGCAGGAACGTACTAATGATATTACCCCCTCAGTAATGAATGGAGAACTGCGTAATGAAGTCCAGGTGTACTGGGGTCGAACCCCAGGGCAGTGGCCACGTTTCATAAAAATGGGTACAACTTGCCTAGCACATGGGACGGAAGTTGGAAATACCATATTCGACCTAATATGTGTACAACACGCTAAACAAAATTGGACCATGGAATAATATCAAGGAATCTGTTTAAGCGTGCACCAAAATTTTTTCCTCTAGACAATAAGTTAACTGTTTTACACTAATGTCATTAGGTGACTAGTGTAGAACAGCTAGTCTAATTAAGTGTAATTAGATTTAACAAGATTGTCATCCCAAACAACAAGTTTCAGATGGCAAGTGGACAAGGAAGCGATTGGCTTATTGAGAGTCCAACAATTTTCTCATCTATGTGTAGCCCGCCCTTATAAAATATCGGTAAATTCTATTTTTAAACATATTCACACTACAAGCATTAACACAATCATTTGGCAGTTTGTTCCATTCATTTATCACCCTCTGTGAGAAAGAGTACTTTCTCATGTCCAACCTACACTGCTCCTTAACTAATGCTGCTTTGTGTCCTCTGGTTCTACTGCCTTCTTTAAGTTTGAAGAACATATTCCTATCAACATCCTCATAACCGTTCACTATTTTAAACACTTCTATTTGGTCTCCTCTTAATCTCCTGGTGTCTAGTGTTGTCAAACCACAATAATTATGGATCCTGCTGATTAAAAAAGGGGTGTACACTAATTAGGGCATGTACGCTTAATAGTTCGAATACGGTATGCGTCTTTTGGATGAGACATTAAAAGCCGTTGGTCCCTTCTACCTGGTGTCTATGCCAGGGAAACTAAAAGATCCCACACGGGGTAAATGTGTAACCTGTCATGGACCCACAGACTGGTGGTATCTATCTGTAACCCCAAAATGGGGCAAATATAGGATTACATCCTGATCACCAACACTGTACTGAACATTTTGTTATGACGGTGCATTAGGTGTTGGGTCATTAATTCTGGTGCATAATATATTTTACAGTTAGTCAATTCACGTAGTTGTATATTGAAAATTTATGATGGAACAATATATGTCGATGCCGTTGTCCATGCGAGTGGTGTCTGTTTTGTGTTACTCTAGTAGAACAGTATATGTCGATGCCGTTGTCCATGTAAGTGGTGTCTGTTTTGTGTTACTCTAGTAGAACAGTAAATGTCGATGCCTTTGTCCATGTGAGTGGTGTCTGTTTTGTGTTACTCTAGTAGAACAATAAATGTCGACGCCTTTGTCTATGCGAGTGGTGTCTGTTTTGTGTTACTCTAGTAGAACAATAAATGTCGACGCCTTTGTCTATGTGAGTGGTGTCTGTTTTGTGTTACTCTAGTAGAACAATAAATGTCGATGCCTTTGTCCATGTGAGTGGTGTCTGTTTTGTGTTACTCTAGTAGAACAATAAATGTCGATGCCTTTGTCTATGTGAGTGGTGTCTGTTTTGTGTTACTCTAGTAGAACAATAAATGTCGATGCCTTTGTCCATGAGAGTGGTGTCTGTTTTGTGTTACTCTAGTAGAACAATAAATGTTGATGCCTTTGTCCATGAGAGTGGTGTCTGTTTTGTGTTACTCTAGTAGAACAATAAATGTCGATGTCTTTGTCCATGTGAGTGGTGTCTGTTTTGTGTTACTCTAGTAGAACAATAAATGTCGATGCCTTTGTCCATGTGAGTGGTGTCTGTTTTGTGTTACTCTAGTAGAACAATAAATGTCGATGCCTTTGTCCATGAGAGTGGTGTCTGTTTTGTGTTACTCTAGTAGAACAATAAATGTTGATGCCTTTGTCCATGAGAGTGGTGTCTGTTTTGTGTTACTCTAGTAGAACAATAAATGTCGATGTCTTTGTCCATGTGAGTGGTGTCTGTTTTGTGTTACTCTAGTAGAACAATAAATGTCGATGCCTTTGTCCATGTGGGTATGTTTTGTGTTACACTATTTGAACAATAAATGTCGATGCCTTTGTCCATGTGAGTGGTGTCTGTTTTGTGTTACTCTAGTAGAACAATAAATGTCGATGCCTTTGTCCATGTGAGTGGTGTCTGTTTTGTGTTACTTTAGTAGAACAATAAATGTCGATGCCTTTGTCCATGTGAGTTGTGTCTGTTTTGTGTTACTCTAGTAGAATAATAAATGTTGATGCCTTTGTCCATGTGAGTGGTGTCTGTTTTGTGTTACTCTAGTAGAACAATAAATGTAGATGCCTTTGTCCATGAGAGTGGTGTCTGTTTTGTGTTACTCTAGTAGAACAATAAATGTCGATGTCTTTGTCCATGTGAGTGGTGTCTGTTCTGTGTTACTCTAGTAGAACAATAAATGTCGATGCCTTTGTCCATGTGAGTGGTGTCTGTTTTGTGTTACTCTATTAAAACAATAAATGTCGACGCCTTTGTCCATGTGAGTGGTGTCTGTTTTGTGTTACTCTAGTAGAACAATAAATGTCGATGCCTTTGTACTTGTGAGTGGTGTCTGTTTTGTGTTACTCTAGTAGAACAATAAATATTGATGCCTTTGTCCATGTGAGTGGTGTCTGTTTTGTGTTAGGTGTGATGATGACACACAAGAACCTGATGTGTGGACTGTCTGCCCAGATACAGCGAGTCACCGGACTCGGGTAAGACGCTACAAGAACACATCCATAGACTTACCACACCATATGGATTTCCTGTATAAAATACAGATTTTTTTATTTTGTAGAGGAATACGGCAATATGCCATTGTAATACTGATTTGTTTCAAATGAAAAAATCATGACACATATTGCTGTTGAAGAGTCAAAACAATAGTAGTCCATTTTTATTTGCTCCATGTGGTTGGTTGGATATGTGTCTATTACACTAACTTATAACACACGAAAATGGATTTTCCATGTTTTGAATCTTCAGCAATATATCGGTAAACATTATTCTGTGTTGTGGACGTGTTTCAGGCCGGCAGATATCTACATTGGTTATCTGCCTCTGGCGCATGTACTCGAACTGACTTGTGAGATCAGTTGTAATGCGTACGGCGTTCCCATTGGCTTCTCCTCTGCACACACACTCACAGACCAGGTGAGCTTTCCATTAGCACCTGACAGATGACCAGCATTTCCTACCTTCAACTACGGCCATTTTGTGTTAGTGGTTAAAACTTTGGACAATTATTCGAGGGCGCCAGGGGTTCAAAACATCTTGCTGCTGTGTCGAAACTTGAGCAATTTTTTTCACTCCACATTGCCTCAGTTCTCTCCACGTTGCCTCAGTTCATTCCACGTTGCCTCAGTTCATTCCACATTGCCTCAGTTCACTCCACATTGCCTCAGTTCTCTCCACATTGCCTCAGTTCTCTCCACATTGCCTCAGTTCACTCCACATTGCCTCAGTTCTCTCCACATTACCTCAGTTTTCTCCACATTGCCTCAGTTCACTCCACATTGCCTCAGTTCTATCCACATTGCCTCAGTTCTCTCCACATTGCCTCAGTTCACTCCACGTTGCCTCAGTTCACTCCACATTGCTTCAGTTCACTCCACATTGCCTCAGTTCTCTCCACATTGCCTCAGTTCTCTCCATGTTGCCTCAGTTCACTCAACGTTGCCTCAGTTCACTCTACGTTGCCTCAGTTCACTCCACGTTGCCTCAGTTCACTCCACGTTGCCTCAGTTCTCTCCACATTGCCTCAGTTCTCTCCACATTGCCTCAGTTCACTCCACGTTGCCTCAGTTCACTCCACGTTGCCTCAGTTCACTCCACGTTGCCTCAGTTCACTCCACGTTGCCTCAGTTCTCTCCATGTTGCCACAGTTCTCTCCACATTGCCTCAGTTCACTCCACATTGCCTCAGTTCACTCCACATTGCTTCAGTTCACTCCACATTGCCTCAGTTCTCTCCACATTGCCTCAGTTATCTCCACGTTGCCTCAGTTCACTCCACGTTGCCTCAGTTCTCTCCACATTGCCTCAGTTCTCTCCACGTTGTAACAGTGAATTTATTAGTATCTATAACATCTTGATTTGTTAAAAAATAATATCAATTAAAGATGTGTTTCTGTCATGATCTTTCATGTCGTAATATTTTCATAAATGATTTGGCTTTAAATTAAAATAGTAAGTGGCTAAAGAGCCTTTCCGAAACCGAAAGGGAATGTTGTTTAGGCTAAAGAGCCTTCCCAGAATATATTCCCATCTTGTATTTCCTATATTATAATCTTATGTGCTGTGTTGTTCTCACATTTGCTATCACGTGCAAACTGTGTCTTTAAAGTACATTAACTCTAGATAGATGAGCATCCAGATGTAAATTTCTGAAACATTATTTAGGCCTTTTCGAAAGGTTGGCCATCACAGGAAACTCTGAGCGTCATTTTGAGCGGACAATCAGATCGAAAAGTCGACAAATTAGGCCACTGACCTTATAGATCTTGACTTGTGTTTCTGACCATTTTTCACACTACAATATACCCAGTATACCAGTTGGTGGTACTGGATTGCATCACTAAATTCCCTTTTTGCCCAACGTTTTTGCCACCATGGTAGATAGTGCTTCAAGGCACTATACTTATATACATAATTTTGTGATTCATACTGTTTCAGTGTTGATTCCCATGATGTAAAACTCGAGAATTTGGCACCAACTGTGAGAAACATTTTGCTTGTGTCATATGTGGATGAAACAGCAACTGTTGTACACTGTGCCTGGCCTTTCAGTGAAATCGGCTCCCTGTTAAATCTAACTGGAATGTTTGTACTGGTTGAAGCCATGCCCTGATGTTAAACTGTAGTATGCTCGTATAATTGTACTGGAGAAGTCATGTCCACTGCATTTAGATAGGGACATTCGCAGGATTTTTTCTAGGGGGCAGGCAAAAACATTTCTGCCATCTAATTTTGACAAACTTTAAATAACCAGTAATGATATAATTGTATATAATTAATTAACAAATATCCTACATAATATATTTAACACAACTTGTAAATACAGTAAAACCTGCCTTAGCGGACACCTGTCTATGACGGACACTTTCAAAAGTCCCGAACTACTTGCTGTTAGTTTGTACTGTCTGCTAACTGCCCATAGTGGCCACCTAACCAATGTGGACATCGGACAGGGAATTTGTACCCAACCATTCTATATAGTCACCCTGCTGCTTGCAGACATGTCAAAGTGCATTGACAATCCAGTGAGTCAATCTAGCCTAGCCACTGCTGATACTCACTAACTTCGCTAAGTGTGTATTCTGTGTCATACCATCTGCATAATGTCATCAAGAAGCATAAGTAATGTGCTCCAAATAAGGCAAGCCTCTTGCATAGCCCTAGCCAGCTGTGTAAACTTTCACCCATTGGCTTCTCTTGGACATCAAAGCTGTTTCAGCTGTTTCAGCTTGCCTTTCTTGCCTAACCCTGCTTTATTTTGACAAAGTCTCAAAGTCTAACTCTCAGAAGCCAAGCTCCAACCAAAGTGAATGAACAAGGAGAAATTTGTCAATGTTCCTATCCGGCCCGCTGACAGCAATGGATCCAATTAGTTTCAATTATGTCACTCAGCAGATTGTGATTACATGGGACGATGGAGCCCCATAGGCCACCTGGTTTTCATGCAGTGGATTGCAGTAACACTGTGTGATTAATGACATTTTCACCAACAAAGTTTATGATTCACATATTGTATATGCAGGTATTATTTATTAACCGTAGCTTTGTACCGTTCAGTACCAACTAGCGACCGTAACAAATTATAATGGGACCACCTAGTGAGTGTCCATTTATTCAAATTCTCCATAATGGACACCTGTCCATAGCGGACATAATGCATTGTCCCGATGGTGTCGGCTATGGGCAAATTTCTGTGTAATCTACTCGCTATAAAAGACCTAAATAATTTTACAGGAATTCAGATCCGGATGCTCATCCATGTACAGTTAATATACATTAAAGACACAGTTTGCATGCAAGAGGAACAGTACTGCAAATATGAGCAAATAAGGTTATAGTGGAGCAAATACGAGATATATTTTGTGAAGGCTCTTTAGCCTAAACTACATCCCCATATAACCAATTCCATTA
Source organism: Lamellibrachia columna (assembly GCA_963662155.1). NCBI lineage: Eukaryota > Metazoa > Annelida > Polychaeta > Sabellida > Siboglinidae > Lamellibrachia > Lamellibrachia columna. The sequence goes on along the minus strand of OY759272.1, from coordinate 20,486,049 downwards.
AAATATGCTACTTTTACAACATATATGGATACCGCTTTACCTCATTGAAAGACAGATTAAGTAAAGCTTTACCTCACTGAAAGACAGATTAATAAAGCTTTACCTCATTGAAAGACAGATTAATAAAGCTTTACCTCATTGAAAGACAGATTAATAAAGCTTTACCTCTTTGAAAGACAGAAGCTTTACCTAATTGAAAGACAGATTAATAAAGCTTTACCTAATTGAAAGACAGATTAATAAAGCTTTACCTCTTTGAAAGACAGAAGCTTTACCTAATTGAAAGACAGATTAATAAAGCTTTACCTCATTGAAAGACAGATTAATAAAGCTTTACCTCATTGAAAGACAGAAGCTTTACCTAATTGAAAGACAGATTAATAAAGATTCTAATAAAGATTCACATTTGAAGGTAAAATATAATGTTTTTGACCTACAATTTGTCTGTCAAAGTCCTGGTTTATACAATTTCTACTGGTAAGTATACTACAATAGTAAAGATTCAAACATTAACAATAACTTTGTTAAAACTGCATACTCAACTGATTTAGCCTATCGTGAAATCGGTTCGTTGATGTCCTAATATGTAGAGTGTGAATAGCAATATCCGCAGTCGGTTTAATTAAAAAGTGCGTATTTTTGTTCAAATCATCGAAAGAATTGACTATAGTCGTTAGATGTGGTAAGGCTCAAAATAGTGGATATCCAAAACGGTAAACACTTTATGAGGTCAAGGCTGATCATGGGCGTGACTTCCATCTTCTCACCAATTTTTCAGCGTTTCCATTTTCACTTCAATAAATTCTGCACGCAGAATTAAATAATTTAATAGTTTGTCTGATGATTTCACAAAAACTATATACAAAAGTTGCACAAACGAGCTAACATGTCGTAGTGGATACTGCGTAGGTTTGAATTTTCATAAAAATGAATTTGAAATGAGACAAGCAAAGAAATCTAATGGATGAGGCACCTTATAGTATTGCTGTAGTACCACACATTTTGAGAATTTGGGCAGTTTGATTATACAAAGCCCCCAGCTAGCTATATATCAGCCAGGCTTAAATTTTCCCTGAAGTCCATGAGTGCGTGACTCCTTGTTTCACCATCAATCGGGCCCTTATACAGCCCATGATAGGTGTCCATGTGATTCCCTACATTAGACAACAATAAATCCAATAGTAAACTGGCCAGTTTAAATGGTCTGTCAACATGCGTATACGCTGCATGTCATCTTGAATCAGCTCTGGGCTTCTGTTTGTTTGAAAATACCCGTGAGCACGGCACAATGACATTACGCTTGGATCCAGTGTTCTTCGAGTAATGTATTTCAGGGCTAACTAACTAAAACATTAAGATGTTAATCCATGGTGCCGCCAGTAATCTTAGATTATGCTCATGTACTTGTGATTGCATGGTAAAAAGTCCACAGTGTGGCACCACTGTTGTGGCCTTTCCTGCGCATAGTGCGTGCAGCACCTCAAGGGAACGAGACAGAAACTAGATTATTGAGCGTTGACGTAAAACATTTGTTGAAAAAGTACTCCAAAATCTGTCTGGTCTCCCACCAGTTTCCCATGAACATCAATGCCTGTTAACAAATCAAAATCATTGCACATTCCCTGTAAAGCGTGTCTGGTGTTTATGTTACAGTCGAGCAAAGTCATGAAGGGATGCAAGGGAGACGCCTCCGAGTTGAAACCCACACTCATGGCTGCTGTTCCTGTTGGTATTTCCTTCTCTATTTCACTGTTTATTACATTCTATGGATATCTTCCACAATAATGCATGCATGTGTTTGCTTGTGGTGAAAACACTGCTCTCTCTCTTTATCCCCCAAGTCCGGGTTGAGGCAGACACCGATGCTTCTCGTCGATTTTTTATCACTTATGTAATGATAAACGGGCACAGAGACATTATTTTGTGAATACAGACAGTGCCATTGTTTGTAGTTGATCATGGATCGGATGTACAAAGCTGTGTGGACGAAGGTAAACGACGGAAGCAAGTTGAAGAAGGCGTTCTTCAACATAGCCTACGACTACAAAGTGAGGAACAGGGCGCGGGGGTATGACACTCCTCTGTGTGACAAGTGAGTCTTATGACATCAATGTCCACACAATGTTGTTAAGGATCCCCCATCAGTTCGGTTTTTTTGCTCGTCTTATTTCAGACTCATTTCCTGAAAAATCTAACCTATCTGATATCGACATCGACATGCTTGCTGATTTGTATAAATGTATTATTTAGTTTTGATTATATCAACAGACAAAGATACAAAGTATTTTTAATCAGGTAAAAAAATCTGAAAAAAGGCAAGCCTTTATATAGAATAACATAAGGCTATAAATCGTCTATTCACACTTTTGCAAGTTAATTAACTGATGTAATTACTAAGTAAATTCTTTTATTAAAATGACTATGATTCGCAATGGCTAAATCAATTGAGGAGGAAAGTTTTTTCATGGGTGGGTGTGTATGCGTGCATGTGTGTGATAAAGGGCAGGCACATTACCAACCATCTCAGAACTGCACCATAGACGTTGTATTAGTGTCATTAGTGGGAAGTCGTAATCCTTACGTATGCCAGTCTGCCAGGATGTCTTGCCTTGGTGGTCATAGATAATAAAATAATATTATGTGTCTCAATGTATGTCGTAGACTGGTCTTCCAGAAGGTACGAAACATCCTGGGTGGTCGAGTCCGTCTAATGTTGTCTGGTGGTGCACCCCTCTCCCCTGACACGCAGCGCTTCATGAACGTGTGCTTCTGTTGCTCCGTGGGTCAAGGCTATGGACTCACCGAGACCTGTGGAGCCGGCACCGTGCAGGAGAGTATGTACCTACCATATTCACTTTGATGTGTGTCACAGATTCATTCAATGAAGACGTCTTATGTAGTGACAGCATCCACCTAGACAAGGCACACATGTCACTTTGTTCCATTATCAGGTTGACAGCTCTAGCCGCCGTGCTACTGGTCATCACATTCCTCATTTTGTTTATGCTCAGAATAATTTCCCCTGCCACTTGAACATATTTAGGTGGGCTTACACGAAGTGAAACCATCCCATGGAAACTGTACGTCGTCACGATGCGGCATCAACGTTGCATAAAATAGAGTTGTTCCTATTTTGAAGCGATGTCGCGTGCAATGTGAAATGGCCTTGACCTTTTCTAATGATGTAGCCATCGCCTCATTGCAGTGGTGGAATCACCTTATGTAAACCGTCTTTAGTTTGTGTGTGCAGTGCCCAGTATTATTGCTGCGATGTAATTATTGGATTGATGTTTTTATGAGAAGAGAAGATTTACTGTTGTGATATCTGTGCAACTGAGAAGTATATGAATAACGTTGGGTTGTTGTAGCGTCTGATATGAGTCTGGGGCGCTGTGGGTCACCCATTTTCTGTAACGAAGTGAAGCTGATCGACTGGCTAGAAGGTAAGATCACACAGAGCATTCACTTTATGTACATATATGGTCATACAACTCCCTTCTCTCCCTTCTATCTCTTCTCTTTGGTATCCTACAAGAGATGGGTGGGCAGAATTGTCAGTACTGTATATCCAAAAACAGTATTGTCAGTACTGTACGTCCAAAGACAGAATTGTCAGTACTGTACATCCAAAAACAGTGTTGTCAGTACTGTACATCCAAAAACAGAATTGTCAGTACTGTACATCCAAAAACAGAATTGTCAGTACTGTACATCCAAAAACAGAATTGTCAGTACTGTACATCCAAAAACAGTGTTGTCAGTACTGTACATCCAAAAACAGAATTGTCAGTACTGTACATCCAAAGACAGAATTGACAGTACTGTACATCCAAAGACAGAATTGTCAGTACTGTACATCCAAAGACAGAATTGTCAGTACTGTACATCCAAAGACAGAATTGACAGTACTGTACATCCAAAGACAGAATTGTCAGTACTGTACATCCAAAGACAGTATTGTCTGTACTGTACGTCCAAAGACAGAATTGTCAGTACTGTACATCCAAAAACAGAATTGTCAGTACTGTACGTCCAAAGACAGAATTGTCAGTACTGTACATCCAAAAACAGTGTTGTCAGTACTGTACATCCAAAAACAGAATTGTCAGTACTGTACATCCAAAGACAGAATTGACAGTACTGTACATCCAAAGACAGAATTGTCAGTACTGTACATCCAAAGACAGAATTGTCAGTACTGTACATCCAAAGACAGAATTGACAGTACTGTACATCCAAAGACAGAATTGTCAGTACTGTACATCCAAAGACAGTATTGTCTGTACTGTACGTCCAAAGACAGAATTGTCAGTACTGTACGTCCAAAGACAGTATTGTCAGTACTGTACGTCCAAAGACAGAATTATCAGTACTGTACATCCAAAAACAGTGTTGTCAGTACTGTACATCCAAAAACAGAATTGTCAGTACTGTATATCCAAAAACAGAATTGACAGTACTGTACATCCAAAGACAGAATTGTCAGTACTGTACATCCAAAGACAGAATTGTCAGTACTGTACATCCAAAGACAGAATTGACAGTACTGTACATCCAAAGACAGAATTGTCAGTACTGTACATCCAAAGACAGTATTGTCTGTACTGTACGTCCAAAGACAGAATTGTCAGTACTGTACGTCCAAAGACAGAATTGACAGTACTGTACATCCAAAGACAGAATTGACAGTACTGTACATCCAAAGACAGAATTGACAGTACTGTACATCCAAAGACAGAATTGTCAGTACTGTACATCCAAAGACAGAATTGACAGTACTGTACATCCAAAGACAGAATTGTCAGTACTGTACATCCAAAAACAGTATTGTCTGTACTGTACGTCCAAAGACAGAATTGTCAGTACTGTACATCCAAAGACAGAATTGACAGTACTGTACATCCAAAGACAGAATTGTCAGTACTGTACATCCAAAGACAGAATTGTCAGTACTGTACATCAAAAAACAGAATTGACAGTACTGTACATCCAAAAACAGAATTGACAGTACTGTACATCCAAAGACAGAATTGACAGTACTGTACATCCAAAGACAGAATTGACAGTACTGTACATCCAAAGACAGAATTGACAGTACTGTACATCCAAAGACAAAACTGACTGTACTGTACATCCAAAGACAGAATTGACAGTACTGTACATCCAAAGACAGAATTGACAGTACTGTACATCCAAAGACAAAACTGACAGTACTGTACATCCAAAGACAGAATTGACAGTACTGTACATCAAAAGACAGAATTGACAATTATTTATAAAATCTACTTTGCTGTTCAGCAATGTAAACTTGATATTCAAGTCAAAACATTCAAATTAAACAGATAACAGTCAAATTGTATAAAAAAAATTGTATTTCATTAAAACACATCGAGATGTTAGAACAGATATAGTTTTTATTATATAACATGATTTCACATTTAAATTTTTTTATTATATAGCATGATTTTACATTTTTATTATATAACATGATTTTACAAAAATGATCAGACTTTGTATCTTTAAATGAAAAGAAATCGGCAGGCATCAGAAACAACAAAATGCGTTGTTTCCACCAGGGGGCTACACAACGAACGACAAGCCGTACCCTCGTGGGGAGATAATGGTCGGAGGCGGCAACGTCGCCCTCGGCTACTACAAACAGCCCAAGAAGACAGCCACAGACTTTGTTGAGATCGATGGCATGCGCTGGTTTTACTCTGGAGACATTGGACAGTGGCACGCAGATGGATGTCTCGAGATAATTGGTGGGTACTTATTTGTATGCTAGATATTTATAGTGAAAATGCTAATAACCTTAGGTTAATCCTTAATGGGAATAAAAACAACGATTGCTTAAAATCATATTATATTACATCTTGTAGTATATTCCATTTCCACAACTCTGAAATATTCATTACAATTCAATTAATGAATAATTCCAAGTAATACTCTGTTCTACTGGCCTGCCTCGATTACTGTGTTGTTCTCTATAATAGACGCACACCCCCCTTTTTGAGGTGATCAATAACATGATTTCACCCATAGATGCAGATCATGATTCGGGCCATGTTTGAGAACTAATAGACGTGCACCCTAGCCTTCGCACTCGTGCACTGCGCATCTATAGGGAACAACAATTTTCCCCACGATTATTGGCAAGCTTCAACGTGACGTCACTGATGATAAGGAAGTGCTATGAGACTGGGACTTTCCATTCACCATACCATTGTTAGCAATAGCAGTTGTTTAGAAACGAGTGTTAGAATGGTTTATTGTGTGGCATTCAATTGTAATGCAAACAGTAGTAAGAATAGAGTAATATGTAGTTGGTTTAAGTTCCCTATGGGGCGAACTTTGTTTTTAAAAAACAAACTTCAAGCCAGCTTTTCTCATTCGAGAAAACTTGTTCCGACTGCAATCCGGACCAGAGAAGATGGCAGCCCTGGGTTATCCTGCTGCTAAAATCTCTTTGAAAGAGGATGATGTGCCAACATTATTCCCAGTAGTGGAAGCTATGTTGATGCCATCAATCCGTGGAACACAGGCAGAGACATGGGCGTCGACGACCACGGGCCACCTAGGATCGAAGTAAGGTGTCAGTGCAAATACAGTTGATGTCAATTCGGGCAGTATTCTTTGGAGACTTTGGCCTGCAACTCTGGTAATTTCGGCGTCAGAGCATAACAGGCCTAGTGATCTCGGCACAAACGATTATATACTGAGCACATGAAGCTTAATGTGTGTCGTACTGTGAATAAAGCATATATTCTCTCATTTGTTAATTTATTTTGTTCCACATTAATCTGAAATTATTACTTTGTAACCACTTTTATAGCTTTCGCTTCCTTTTGCATAAAATATAGCTCTACATTTTACCATTTTAATACCTTGTTTCTATATTTAATATTTTCATGCATTACCCCTCATCAGGAAAAATTCTCCCCAGAATTTTTTTCAAATACCGAGTAATGTCAGTGATAAGCGATTGTTGTATTGTGAATACAATGGAACCACCTGCATATGGTCTTTGATTTATACAATGTTTTTTTGTCAGATCATTTTGAATGTGAAGCATGGTCTTTTATTCACACCTGCTCACTGTACGAAACAGACAAAGCATTGTAATTCAACAGTATCTAGTTAAACTTCGCATCCCTTTGATGACCAGTACAGGAATAACAAACCCTTAAAGTGAAGGCTATTACTTGCTTGAACTGAGTACCGCTGGTAGATCTTGCATGTCACCTCAGTCACCGAAATCACCAATCCGAAATAACATCGGCCGAATTCATCTCCCATTCAACGCCATTATAAAGTGACTGGATTCATGCATGTGGCAGTGCCAAAATCACCACTACCTGCCAGCACTACTGCTATTGTGTTCAGTTTCTGACCTGACCATGAAACGACCACCTGAGAGCTGCCAAACTTCTCATATATTTACCATCCATATACTCATGTCATGTCATCAGACATTACTCTAACTTCCATGTACAATAACAGATTACGCAAACAAAAGCTAGCTATTTCTTCTATGCCTAACTCTGTGAATCTAGGCATAGGAGATTTTTTGGAAATGTTTGTCTTTATATGGAAGTAAGAGTAATGTTTTAATCACGTGTGTATGCGTATGGTAGACATGTAAGGAGAAGTTTGGTGGCTCTATTATGTTGTTTTCATGGTTCAGTCAGAAAGTAAATAAAATCAAAGTCAAAGGCTATTGGATTCGCTAAACTGCTCCGAAAGAGCCAAATTCGAAGACGATTATGTGGTAGCACTTGCTGCTAGCAGTTCGAAATTATTACATTTTAATTTTCATTCTGGAAAATTGACATCGCCATCACTCACCATAGTGACGTGAGTGAAACTTTACTGATGCATTACATAAAAATAGCTGACTGAAGGTAAGCCCATGTCATCAGTGACATCAAAATCACGTGATCACTCATCTCATTAACTTCGAATTTTATGCGTGCTTTGCATTAAATATCTAATTTTATCTATAAATAATAATTTCGGGCATATAGTACATACAATATTAAACATTTTTTACACACTGAAAAAATTTAGGTAGTGCCTTGTTGTTATTCCCTTTAAGCAGAGACAAGACTTTTCCGGTCTGCAGCCTACTTTCCCACCTGGATCCAGCCGAGGTGCATTTCTCTAACTTCACTTTTTTCCATTGTTCTCCTCCATGTTGATTTTGGTCCGGCTGAAAGCTGTTTTTAATATATTTTCATACTTCTTTTCCAGGGAAGCAAATCCCACTTCAGCCAAGAATCACATTTGTTTTGAAAAGCCACCTATGTTAGCAATAAGTCCATGGTTTTGATCCTAAATATGTGCACTAAACTATTAAAACAGCCCTTTTCCTTGCCTCTTGTGTAGTTTTGTACATTTACTGCATCTTTGTGTCGTCGTGTATGACGTGTCTGTGTGTGTCATGTCGTGTATGACGTGTCTTTGTGTGTGTCATGTCGTGTGTGTGTGACTTGTGAAGTGTCTTCATATGCTATGTGTCATCGTGTCATCACAAGCCGTGCATCAGTGTGTGGTGTATTGTCAAGTGCTGTGTGTCATTGCATGCTGAGCACCGTCGCATACCATGCGTCATCATATCACATGCCATATGTCATCATGTTTTATGCACCACCCATCGACGCATCATCATGTGCAAATATGTCATGTTTCAGACCGCAAGAAGGACCTGGTCAAGCTACAGGTAGGTGAGTACGTCGCCCTCAGCAAGGTGGAGACAGTCCTCAAGCTGTCAAACCTTGTCGACAACGTGTGCGCATATGCAGACAGTTCCAAGATGTATCCTGTGTGCCTGGTTGTTCCAAACAACAAGAGTCTGGTCACCCTCGCACGCACACTTGGCATCGTTGTCTCCATTGAAGACTGGCAGTACTTGTGTGACAACCAGCAAGTGGAGAAAGCCGTGCTGCATGAACTGCAGAACTACGGCCGCAAAGGTGAGTTTCAATGTACATTTCCGGTGTATCCTATCTCTTGGTGATGGTTCTGTAGTAACTGAGTTTTTGTAGCTAGTTATCCAACATTTCTGTACATTTCTGTGTCAGGTCTGTCAGTTTTTTTTTAAATCCATATTTTTTAATTGAAGTTGTGTAAAACAGCTGTACAAATCCATATAACGTTTTCATTGGCCTATTGCATTCATATTCCAATCAAGTGGCGCCATCTATTAAGCTGTGATACTTAAATACAGTTAAATTGGTTTATTTGTTGCATTTTAACTTCTTTGAAATTCTCTATATAGGCATATTATGTTATTAACTGTTCGTACTTGTATTGCATTGGTGTAGCCAATACGGCTACACGAAGGCCGATAATACCAAAGCAATATGAATATGAACATTTAATAAAAAAAATTTATTGATATTTCCACACTATTAATAGTGTTTGTGCACGTTAAAATAACTTTCTTTTCATAACATGACACTTATAAAATTGTTTTGCGTATGTTGGTGTATTGCAGGAAGGCTGACCAGGTTTGAAATACCACAACGTTTGAAACTGTGCACAGAGCTGTGGACGCCCGACACAGGCCTAGTGACGGCCGCCTTCAAGCTGAAACGCAAATCGATTCAGACCTACTACGAGTCAGAAATCACCCGCATGTACGCCTGAACCACTACGCCATTGTCTCTTCGTTTATCTTCATTCAACAGTTGTTACACATCAAATAATGAAAAAGGTGGCAGTCAAAGTTGATCTGAAAGCCTTTAACATTCAGCAGTTGTGATTTCAGACCCAGTTTGAGACTGGTGTGCAGTTTCGATTATTCATGTTATTTACTTCGCCTTTGTCTGCAGTTATATTTCTGGTCCAGGAACAGCTGCTTATGGCAGTTTATCTGAGCAGTTTCATGTGGTGAGAATTTTGAAGTAATGGTGGGGCATTTGGGCAAAGTTCTGACAATTCAGTCATTGCTCGGGTAAATTGCCCAAGTACACACAGATATCAGGGTCAGATATTATTGTTATGTTTGTACAAGCATATTATGCCACATTGCATTTGCAATTTGTTCACAGCTGCACAAACATTAGGAGCTTTGTCCTTACAGTGATGTTTTAAATTGAATCATAGCAGTTTTGGCATGATGGTTGTTATATAATTCTTGACATATGCATGTTAACATTTTACATGTTCTTTTATCATTTATATTGTTTGAATTTGTGAGTCATTGATGTACGGTCTGCTGACAGCATGGTGATGTTGACGTTGTGGATGCAATTTTAAACTGCTTGATTATCAGCAGACTATCAAAAGTCAGTGTTGATGATGTCAAAGGTTTTGTATCTGAAGTAAGATTTAAATAAATTATCCGAAGCGAGCTCTGAGGTGTAGTAAGAAAATACAGTACCATTTGTAATAATAAAATATTAAATTGCAATTAATGAACCTTAGCCATACAAATAATTGACAAAGACATATTTTGTTTATTAAAAAAAAATAAAGCATAGCACAAAATATATATATACTGCATGTGCCAAACCTATGGTAACACAAATAAAATCCTTGCGAAAGCTATACTGAAATGTGTGAAATCAGTGCTGGCATAAAATACTAGTGAAAACACGTTCATGCATGACATGCCAAGTATGAGTTACCCATGGGTTGTCAGTCCAAAAACTGGGTTGGCTGCAACATTTTTTTATATAGGTGTTGCTACAAATGCAAACAATTCCAGATTGCCTTGTTTAACCAGTGCAGAACAAATAGTTTATGGTTACAGTCTGCTCAACATTATTTGTAACTGCTCACATCGTAATGAAATCACATTTATTACTCGACCATGTAACAAGGTCAAAATGTGTTGGTTTGCTTAGGTGTCATTCGCAGTTGTTAAAATTTAGCTATTTGTATACAGAGCATACTAATTCCCAGACCACCTCCGTGAATTAGTACTTTACTATGTTGTTGTGGTCATTATCTAGATTGAAAAAATATATTGACGTAACAATGTTATGCGACAGTGCATGTGTATGGGACATACAGTATTAACCAACAGACTATACTTACAAACATTTTTCTCCAATAATTATATTCAAGCTTTGTATTTTCTAACAACTCTATGATGTCATATTGATAATTGCTTTCCACGAAGTTGGGAATTTCCAAGATGTCGGACTATATTAAACACAATACCTTGAACGGTAATGCAATTTTAGACAATAATAGTTCCATAACAGTTCACCATGTGGCATTGCATGACCCAACGGTGGTTGTATTCCGCATTCATACGCATGAAAATATTGAAGTGCCAAATTCTAGTCATGTGTAGGGTGGTGACAATCATTAGTATGGCAATAGCAGTAATCAGTATCCTGATGCTATTGAATGTGTGTAGCAAGCCAAGATTTAACACTGCCGTTTTATGTATACCAAAGCTGCTGGCAACATTGTTGTCTGAAGGCTCTGGTAAATATGTTGACTGTTTTACCAGTATATAAAATCATATAATCACCTGCTCAGTTTTCACTGCCATTTTGTTAATTTAAATGGACGATATAAGATATGTAAAATTATCTGAAAATGCTCACAATTCAGAAGCTATCGTTGTAGCATGCAATAGTGTGATTGTATCGAGATTGACTGCAAGATGTGCTCTTTCTTTTGTAGATGCATTTAAAAAGATATTGTTTTCCCACATGCAAATTTAATATCGATACTCAAATGATAGTCTAGTCATATGGGTGAATGCTATATAAATCATGTATTGATGAAACCAGTAGACAAACCTGTCAATTCCTTAGTCTTTGCTACAGTGAGATGTGTCTGTATAACAATATGTCATTGTATCAAAACGTCACTGTAATGTATAGGTGTCAATCCTGAGTGATGCACATCCATAAGACTGGTAACAGAAATCCGTAAGGCTACAAATGAACCCATATGATTATCTACATATGCTGGTTTGCAGAACAGACTCGCCAGGAGCCCACTGTGCAAACCATGAAATATTGATTGGATTTTGCGAGACTGGCACAGCTGACAGCACACAGCTAAAATATTCGCAGGAGTCGCTGTTTGGACGAGTTATGAACTGGTGATCTGTTATTCCCATGCCGTTTGAGAAACACGGGCCATATCCGCAATAAAACCTTGCTCAAATGCACAAAACAATAAGGAATGTCTCCTATGAAGACAAATTTAAGAACATTTGTAGGACTTACGGGGAAAAGCTAGGAGCTGACACCTATAGTAATACAGGTGGTGATGTTGCGTGTGCTGTCTGATTTCCTGGAGGTGCCTGGTCCACAGGTTTTGTTTAAATCGTTCTTTATCAGACGCCATCATCACTTTCATTGTGTATGACTTTTGCTTTTCTTATGTACCACCCCCGCCTACATTCCAACACAACATCAATGTATTCTGTGTATTTCATCTAGGCTGACTTCAGGTTTTAGCTCCCATTTTAAAATTAATGATGTTTTTATAGGGCCTTGAGAGCACTGTGATTACCATTTCTCGTAGCCACAGGAGGTCCTACGGAGCAAAGAGAAATACACGGAAGAAGTTCTAGCCAGAGGTCCCTACCATTCGACCATTTCTCTTAGCCACAGGAGGTCCTACGGGGCAAAGAGAAATACACGGAAGAAGTTCTAGCCAGAGGTCCCTACCATTCGACCATTTCTCTTAGCCACAGGAGGTCCTACGGAGCAAAGAGAAATACATGGAAGAAGTTCTAGCCAGAGGTCCCTACCATTCGACCATTTCTCTTAGCCACAGGAGGTCCTACGGGGCAAAGAGAAATACACGGAAGAAGTTCTAGCCAGAGGTCCCTACCATTCGACCATTTCTCTTAGCCACAGGAGGTCCTACGGGGCAAAGAGAAATACACGGAAGAAGTTCTAGCCAGAGGTCCTACCATTCGACCTTTTGTTGATGTTTGGTGCTTTGACTTTGTTAGACTATGTTATGTGTACGTGTTGTGTCATATTGTGTTCTATTATGCACGAACCTAGCACAGTATTCAGTCATACGGGTGTTCTGATTTTAAATTGTTACAACTTGCTGTATCCTGTGTTCCCCGAATTTGTTGAATAAAATCATTTTGAGCAACGATTCAATTCATTTCAAAACTGCACACGCATGCACACATGCTATGAATGCTGTCGGCATGGCTAACGGATTTCTGTCTTGCAACAGAGTTCTATTCTCACGAATGTTTATTGGGGACAGCAATGTGTCTACTATACATTATGCTACAGAAGATAGAAAGTTTCATAAACAAATGTTTAAGGAAAATTCTATGGATATGGTGGCTAGGAATGATTATCCTGGCATAGTCGCCATCAGCAGAATGGACCATCAGCTTTTAGTTTCTCATCCAAAAGACCCAGACTGTTCAGTTGGTGTGTTGTTATTACACTATATAAGATATGTTTTATTACCAAGTAGCAAGTACAAGGAATTCGTAGTGTGGCGTCAGCACAAACATACACGCATGCACCCAATAACACACGGAACTAAAAATTACATATCACAATCGTAATACTAAAAACGGTTGAAAACAAACATGAGTAATATAATAGATTGCAAAGTTAAAAAAAGAAATAAAAAAAATTGCGACATTGCAACTACCTGCCAGAGGAAAGACAATTATGCTGGCTCTTCGTTTAAAAATCTCGGCGCTTGAGGATAGAAACTATTGTTGAATCGCGTCGTTTTAGTTTTTATGCAACAGTAGCGCTTACCGGAGGGAAGGAGTTCAAAGAGATGGTTGGCTGGATGATATGCTTCTTGTACAATACGCTTGGATTTGCGCAAACTGCTAGAACGATAAAGAGACCTGATGAACGGCATATTTAACCCGATTAGTTTAGAAGCGTTCTTGATGACTGGTTCAATTTGATTAATTTCATCTTGGCTGGCGCGACCAAACCAGACAGTAATAGAAAATGACAAGACACTTTCAATAACTGCGCGGTAGAAACGTGTTAATATTACTTGAGATAAGCTGAATCGTTTGAGGTGTCTAAGGAAGTACATGCGTTTTTGTGCTTTTTTAATGATGTCAATCGAGTTATTACACCAGGAAAGATCTTTTGAAATAGTCGAATCCAAAAATTTTACAGAGTCGGCTTGTAAGTCTTCAGCACCGTCAATGAAAAGGGGGTGGATGGGTGTTTTCGTTTTGCGAAAATCAATTATCATTTCCTTCGTTTTGGACATGTTTAGTACCAGGTTGTTGTTCTTACACCAGCCAGACAGTCTTTGAACTTCCTCTCTATACACAGACTCGTTAGCATTGTTGACACAGCCAATTACAGTGGTGTCATCCGAGAACTTAACCACACGAACAGATTGGTTACCAGATACACAGTCGTTTGTAAAGAGAGTGAAAAGGAAATATCCATGGTTATATATTGAAATTTAATGGAACGTTGAGTATATTCATGCACAACATTGATATGTAGACCCTAGTTAGAGGTAATGTTCAAACAAACATGAAAGTCGGCGCATGCTTAGAGCACCTGTTTATTAGCCAATTGACATAAGTGGCTTTTATTCCACAAATAGTCATAAAATGCTGGGCATCCATATATTGAATGGGTTACAATTTATACTAGTTGAATGTATCTGATAACATCATACCACGCAACACAGCAATATCCACTTTATCCAAATCAGAAGATAAATTAAAAACGAGGAATATATTACAAACTGAAAGGTATTACAAACAAAAGGAAAATAAATTATTATAAATTCCTATTAAGAAATGGGTTGTTCAAGAAACTTACTCATATAGGCACAATATTCATAATTACACTGAATAACATACCAAGATGAACAATTACCATTAAAAAATGGTATTCACATAACAACGGTTATTCACACAACTTAAATTCAAGACTAGCCACTTAATGTTTGACACATTGTGCAATATACAATTCTATCTACTGATGTTGGATAAATAAGTTCATTGTACACAAAGTATTAAAATGCAAATAAAATATACATATTATATTATTTTATTCTTATTATATTTATATTACAATTATGTGTTAACATACATTTTCTATATTTCATGCAAACATTATAACAAACGTACGAATACTGATCACCCTGCTAGTTGTTTTCTAGCAATTATAAACCATTCTATTAGATTTTGTAATCCTGGCTAGCAAGCACAAATTCATACAAAAATAAGATATCCTGCCAAAAGATCACAATTATATGCCAAAATATTTGATGTAAACCAGCAAATATTTAATCAAAACAGCTGCATAAACCCAGTTAACTAATCCCTATCAAACTGTCATTATTTACAGTTGTGACTTACTCAAAACAGCTGAATAGACCCAATCCAAAAGGTGTCAAATGAGTTGCTTACTTAAAACCAGCTGACTAATATATCTCCAAATAGCATATCAAAAATTAAATACCTTTTGTTTAGCAGAAGAATGTACAAATGTTTCCACCACTGACAAAACTGTCAACGCCTGTACATATGCTACATGTGTACAAATATAATATTGTGTGAATATACATACTTAAAACAATTTAAATTAGTGTTTTGAATCAACATTTTTCCAATGCTTAAAAAAATATGTTTGCCTATTTTAAAGCAGACAAATAAAGACTGTTGAACAATCAATGCTAGTGTAAGCAGAATCTGCTGAAATTGGTGCGCCAGTTATACACATGCAATCATTGGGTATGTTTTATGAAATACACTGTTAGATCTGTATATATTTCTTAGTATAAATGAGTGAGTGAATGAGCTAACTCACTATAACACACTTGCTGAATCCCTGACTCAATACAACACGTCTTAGCTATTAGTCATTCCAAACATTCTGTAAATAGCTGCTACATTGTCTTTGGTTTACTTGTGATTTCCAAAGAAGCCCGAGGCCAACGACGAGGCAAATGAGGCAAACTGGTTTGGATGCCACTAACAGAATATTCTATGACATGGAAACTATATATGGCAAATATAGAGTTCTCAGCAAACATGTGACCTTAGTTTACTTAAAGCAAACTCTGACATAGACGATCCATGACTTTTCCACTCTCTTTGTCAAATGGGGTTTAGGGTTGCCCACATTATACAAACATACATGCATACATTATTTAGACAGTCTCATCACTCTGAAAGAACGTCCTCATCTGGCTTGTTAACTTAGAAAGGAAACTTCCATTTAACAATTTTTAACACACCCATATGTTGTGGCAAGTGTTGGAAGCTTGCGTGGTACCAGCTTGTGCATCTGGGTTGGGAAGACTTGCACTGACAGAGAGACAGGAGAAGCCAAAATTAGCAGAGAATAGCTGATTTGGGAAAATGTGCAAAGGAAGATGGGGGAATCAAGAGAAGAGATCAGAATGAAGAAACACCTGATGATGAAGGTAGTGAGGCGCTGACTGTGATGGGCAGGACACCAAAAGGAGGGTATGAGAACTAGGCAGGGTGCAACTTATTTCATGCGTCTGATTTAACCCCTGCAGAAGGTATGAAGGACGAAGGACGGAGAGCAGACTGCAATGGGCAGGACACTTACAGAGAACGAGTGAGGAGAGATTGACAAATAGAGCAGGGAAAACAGAAGAGGATGGTAGAAGGAGAAGAGGAAGACCAAGATTAAGAAGGAGGGACAGTGTCAAGAGAGATTTCAAAAGGGCAGAGTTGAACAGCCAAGAGTGGGAGAGAATGGCAGAAGATCGCAATAGATGTCTCATTGACAGTGTAGAACTGACTAAGTGATGTGGCCCCCACCCTGTGAAGGACCAAGGACCCACCCTGTGAAGGACCAAGGACCCACCCTGTGAAGGACCAAGGACCTACCCTGTGAAGGGTCAAGGGGAAGAAGGCGAAACTTGTTTCTACTAATCATATAAAACTCACCTGATGGAGAAGTGTCACTCTGTGCACAGTCACCTTCAGAAGCAAGATCTGTGCCACCTTCTTTAGTTTCTGTGGCACTTGTCTTTTCACTGATTTCACTTCTGGTCCCATATCCAGATTCAGAAGGACCATCAGAACATGTGTAACATGACTGAGATTCTACCCATTCTGAAACCTGTCGTATTGGATCATTCTCCCTACGGCTCGTCGCATTTTCTGCAGAATTGTCTATCAAAAGAAACAAATTTCGAACAATAATATAATAACATGTAATAATTTTCTAAACAACATCAAACAAATATGATTTTTACTAGTAGTTGAGTTACAACTGTATCTTCTTGACCAATATTAACTGTCACTGCTAGTGCCACTGGAGAGTCAAAATATCTACTTACTTCCAAGGCAGTGAGGTGTCCACTTACTGCCAAGGCAGTGAGGTATCCACTTACTACCAAGGCAGTGAGGTATCCACTTACTGCCAAGGCACACACATAGTAACCGTGTCTTGTTAAACAACTTACCATTATCATGTGTCGCAATGAACTCTGCCAAATCTCTTCTGCCCACATCCACCAGAGCTGTCCTCACCACTGCCATAGATCCATCAGTGACTGGATCCCCTCTCCACTGCTCCAACATTGCCATGATGCAATCGATGACTGAGTGGGGGTAATTTTCCTTCAGATGATCCAAGTCCGTGTGAGACAGGCCAAGTAATATTCCCAGGCGATGCCAATCAGCACCTATATTCTTTGCGATCTTTTCAAAAGCCTGGTTTGTCACGGTCCCTGAAAGAGTGTCATAAGTGATATGAGAGTCAATAATGCAGTGATGTGATTGCAGAAACATCCAACAAGATCTCAAGCCTATATGAGGGTGTGTTGTCACCACACAATGACACATTTAAAGCAATCAAAACAATTCTCTGTATCAAACTATCAGTAAATTTTTATCTCCAGTCTTAACCAGATTGAACAAGATTGCCATCCAAATTAAGCAAGAAATCCAGATGGTATGTGGACAAGAAAGCCATTGGCAACAATTGTTCATCTATGTGTAACCCAACTATCTGATGGATTTGTAAATTTTTTCTTTAAATACATTTATGCTGCTACAATTTTCACAGAGCTGGTTATTGGCAACAGAGTAAAAAAATTCACAATGATTTCTACAAGTCACATGCCACCATTAATTTCCATCCTTTGAGATAATTTGATATTATTTTAAGTCTGTGATGTTCACAGTACTTGAGAACGGATGGAAAATAAATAGTTTTGTCATGCATGTTTGGTACTTTTTAAATGATGGTAATTAATAGGTACCACTCACCAGATTTTCCTTGACTTTCTATTCGCTGACCACCAGCTATGACGACAGGGCCTATTGCCATCACACTGGTCTGGCGTGAAAGTTCATCCATTTCTCCGGTTGTTTCATTGGGTCTGATAGATCTGAACTGTGCAGTCGGTTGATCTTGCTCAATACATGCACTGTCACGGGTATCCATGCCATCTTTACCTACTACCACAAGATGACCAAGTGTCTGGACAGATTGTGTGGTTTCTTGTGGCACCTGCTTCTTTGCCAGTGCATACTCTGAAACCAAGACATAAGTACACATGTAATTACTTGAATATGAACACTTATTCCGAGAGACATTGGGACATATGTTCTCTTACTGGTTGGAATATGAGACATGTTCCTTTACTGTTTGGACTATGAGACATGTTCACTTACTGGTTGGACTATGAGACAAGTTCCCTTACTGGTTGGACAATGAGACATGTTCAATTACTGGTTGCATAATGAGACATGTTCAGTTACTGGTTGGACAGTGAAACATGTTCTCTTACTGGTTTGACAATGACACATGTTCTCTTACTGGTTGGACAATGAGACATGTTCTCTTACTGGTTGGACAATGAGACATGTTCTCTTACTGGTTAGACAATGAGACATGTTCTCTTACTGGTTGGACAATGAGACATGTTCTCTTACTGGTTGGACAATGAGACACGTTCTCTTACTGGTTGGACAATTAACTTACCATTATAGTCCTTCTCAATGGACTCAGACAGATCCTTCCTGCTTACGTCTTCCAGAGCTTTCATCAATGTTTTCACAGAAGTGATGCTGAATTGAGCACCTCCATTGTCTCTCCATTTTGCGAGCATCTTTGCTACACAGTCAACCAACTTACGATTTTCCACTTTCAGATGATCTAATTCCTGGGGAGACAGTCCGAGCAATATGCCTAGTCTACGCCATTCATGTCCAATTTTTTCAGTAATCCGCTGTAGATACTTGTCAGTGAACATCCCTCTGTCTACTGCTCTATCCATTTCTACAAACAAGCAACAAAAACTTTTATTTTGTTTTGTCAAAAGTAATCTGGTTGGTCTTTCCCAGTCGTTGAAATCTCTAGTAGGTTGATTCAGTGACTGTTTAGTTTACTTTTCAGTGTTCATGTAATGAGGTACTCTGCGTTAGGTAATACTGCTCTTGCAGCAGAACCTAGGAAGTAACCACACTGGTTATAACAAACATCAAGTGATAAATGAACATAAGGCAACGTATGTGTGTTGCATGCACATGTGCATGTGCATGCGTGCGTGCATGTGTGTGCGTGTGTAATAGGGCAACGACTTTTATTATGTCAGTGTGTATGCATGGCGTGCATGGTGCTTATAATTATTTTGATTTACATGTTGAATATACAAAGATAGAATTTTATATTCTCGGACAAAGTAATGTTAACCTTCTCTGTTTAGTTGATCACCAAGCATACAAAATATAACAGAAACTGCTGTTAACATACACAATGTCAACACACTATCTAAATGCACTCAGCATTCAATTATAGCCATTGTGTGAACAATGAGAGCAAATTTCAGTTCTATATTTTCTATAGTGAATATATTACCTGTAAACAAATGCAGTGTGAACAAACGCCCTACAATTGAGCACAATATCAAGTGTCTCCAATAAATTCTGGCTTAATCAACTTAAATCTTACTGCAGACATGTATAACAGTGATCTTTTCAATGCACTGCGTATAAACACGATTGTGGTTATTAATCATAATAACATAACCACATTAAGCCACGATCCCGTCATTATGTATTATTGCGAAACCAAGAAATCGACAAGATTATGCAGTTTTCAACATTCTGCACGATTAAATTAATTTAATAAACTGACCGAAGAAAGTTGACTTACGGAATAACTTAATTCACTTCACTTTTCAGTCTTCCTGTATAGCTGTCTCGCAACACAAGTGCGGTCCGGCCAGGCGTGAAAAACGAAAATAGCGCATGAATCATGGTTAGTCAGAACGCGTCGGTCGTATAAGTAAGAGCAGACTTTGCCTAAGAGCAGACAGGCAGCGGCACCTACACATCACCAGTAAACCTTGACATGACAAACTTAGTTAAGGTAGAAGAACAAAGTATTTCAAGTTTTCGTAAACACCAGAGTAGACTGGATATAAGAATATATTCATAAGACATATAAACATGCAAAATAACTCATTTTAAGGCCGCCGCGATGTCCTCTTTCATGCCTGACCGCACTTAGCCTGTTTTAGTAGGTTCCGGATGTGGCGCTACCGTTTGTTCCCGGCGTCTTCGCAGAGGTTTGCGAGAGTCGGCCAAGCAAGTCCAGGCCGGACAGGACGGTGACACAAAAAAAGACGCTTCTTTGACGTTTTATGATCCCGTAAGTCAACTTTTTTCGGACTGTTTATTAAATTACCTGAACCAGAGTGTTGTCAACTACGTAATTGTGGACACTGTTCCGCTATATAATTAATAACAATATAATATATGTGTCTTATGTGTCATTAATTTTTTACTGTCGTTATACATACGACTATGATAACCACACTAATGGTTATATGCAGTGCACCGATAGATAGGCAGGTGTAGGCCTATGTGTTTTACGGGTAGATCTTGGTATGATTTTAAAAATAATTTGTACCTAAGAATCTGGGAATTCTTGTTTTTCTAAGATGGGTCATTGCAAAAGAAAATGTTTTTTTTTGGTGTTTTTTGCAAGCTGAATGTACATACCTGTGTGTAAATATGTGTGCGTGCATGTGTACATGTGAAATTATTACTGAATCAACCTCACTGACCAGGGGTGGTAGTAGTACTATGTACAGTACCTCTGGCAGAACGACTAGTTGAAATGGATGTACAGTATGCTGAATCATTATAATTTGTACTTCATTCCACTTCCTGTCTTGGTCGACATGTTTCTGGGAATTAAACACACCCAATTTTTTTCTGAGTTCCATCTTGTATTGACTGGTGTGTGATATTCATTGGTGTGAATTAAATTCAATTAAATAACTATTCGGAATACTACATCCATATAAAAAGATATTTGAAGCTGTATTGACTAATCAATATGAACATAAAGCATATCTTTCCAGTGATGACAAAGTATTGCAATGCATTCCCTGACTTGGATACAGCTGTCATAAAACTATAAAAAAATTTCACCATCAGCACTTTGAAGGTGGGTACATCCCCGTGAGTCCGTGACACAAACATAAGACGAGCCCTGCAGTGTCTGGACTCATTATGCAACAATCTGAAAACATTATTGTATGCCACACAGAGTTTTCTAACTGATTCTGACGTATGGTTCCACCATAACTGACAAGTGTATAATGAGGTTCAATATGATTTGAGTAGATTTAACACGCTTAGTACACACAAAAATTAAATAACCTGGTCAAAGCATTACCCTGAGCATAAATTCTGGTTTATGCAGAACGACAACGCAATTCCAATGTAGAGTGAAATAGGCCAAATAAATTACATTTAATTCAGTAATCAAGTGCCAGCAATTATGCAAACATTCACCATCAAAACAACATACATCATCACAACAAGCATGCCGGCCCCCCAAATGGTGTGTACATGTAATATCAACAATTCACATATGTATTACGCCATACTAGCAAACTATGATAACGATACTATGTAATTGTCTCCTGCAGCCACCTCCTACAAGTACTAACTATATCAATACTAACTAGCATTTACCATTCCCACTGTATCTGTGGGGGTCTCTCTGCCCACACTAATACTTAATATACCACCATAAAAACTCTGTGTACACCACTGAATATATATACAAATCTGGAACAGAGAAAAGCATTAAGTCCATGCTGTACAATCAGTGATTTACAATGATCCACCTCATTAAATTGCAGTACAAAACGCCTGGCCCTATCTACAACAGGGCTACTTCATTACAATAATGATATAACCCCTACCTGACTGACTGATCCACCTATGTTAAAGGGAGGAGGGTGGGATAAAACATAAATCAAATAAGCATGCTCAGAAACTCTTGATTAGCACATGTAACTATTACCCGTTCAACAAAACTAGTCTAGAATTAACTCCAACAATCAATTAGGAATGAGTAACAATTAAACAAACATAGTTGAGGTTTTGCAAGGCAAAGATTCTACAATGACCCACATAAATTATTGAGATCGAGTAAGGCCGGGTCTATGCCATGTCGTTCTTTATGTAGTGCTATGTATCACTACACGTGTCACCACGTGTTGGAGTAATTAGCCTAATAATCCCACAAACATCGTAAGCATATAATCCCTGCTGCATTGCTTCATATAACTGCTTCTATGAGGCTATCCTGCTACTGGCTATAAGTAATAACCACATAAGGTCACATTTCTTGCTCTGTTATCCAGCGTAAAATCCTTTATCCGCCCGCTGTCACATAAATTCATTTACTTTTACAATTACTGAACATATTTAGTAAACGGACCCTTCACACAGGATGAAGTAGTGGTACTACATGTACACTAACGAGCATGCTTAAAATCAAAAAGCCATGTGGTTTTGCTAATGTATAAAACAGTCCAACATAAATATGTTTTTTAATATTTGTTTATTACTTTGATTAATTTTGGGATAAACTCCATTGCTGTAGTATTATGTCTCAAATGAACTGTGACTTTTCTGGAGAAGTGAAATTAAAAAGCATGATATCAATGGAAATTTTAAATGCATGCATTAAATTTTTCATCAATAAATAATTGTATAATCAATTCAGTAATACCATTTACAAACAGTGCATTGTATTGTAAAGATGGTTTGGTTTAATAGATTATTTGGTGAAAAGATAAAACAAAAAATTCAGATCAGTGTTAGGTTCGATCCGGCATTTCCCAAAATTTAATGCCAACCTTGCTACACCACTCGGCCACAACACACACCACTCGGCCACAACACACACCACTCGGCCACAACATACACCACTCAGCCACAACATACACCACTCAGCCACAACATACACCACTCGGCCACAACATACACCACTCGGTCACAACATACACCACTCGGCCACAACATACACCACTCGGCCACAACATACACCACAGCATTTGCTCATTGGCTCTAAATGTGTCACAACCAAAATAAAGGCTGTGATTGGTTCTAAAAGTGTCACCAAAAAAAATAAAGGTTGTGATTGGCTCTAAAAGTGTCACAACAAAAACAAAGGCTGTGATTGGCTATAAAAGTGTCATGGTAAAACCGTCACATTTATGGCACAAATACCATACCATAGTGTTCATTGCTACCAGACTCCCTTATTTTGTTTTATTTTTGTTTAATAATTTTTCAGGGGCCTGGTGATACCATCAAAAGATGAAAAGTGGCCCAAAGCATAAACTTCTCAACTTTGCACTAAAAAGCGAGATAACAAACAAGGATGGATTAATAAAAATATATACAACAAAAGAAAGAAAAATAAAAAAACATGATTTATCTGGTGGTCATGGTAACCAGGAAATAACGCTAAGCCCTACCAGATCCATCACCTGACTAGTTCACCCACACTTTATGGGTGTTAATTAGCAGGTCACCATCTCCCAGCCAGGCATTAACCTATGCCAAACACCATGAATACCAGAAGATGAAGAGTCACATTTGATCTGATTAAGACCGATATGATTTAAAACATCTCATCCATACACCTGCCTTGAATGCAGTCATGTTTGTAGAGGCAGGGAAAGTGGATGCTGGGAGGGAGTTCCACAGTCAACTCGTCCTACGTATATATGAGTTGAGATTATTACCTTGGATAAGCTTGAATTTGGTGAAAATGGCAAAATTATTTAGGCAAGCCAGCAACACAAAACCATTATATATGTATAGCCACTTACTATAGACCACCTGGTAACAAAAGCCAGTTGCTAGATTCTCTAAATAATTTCATCAGTAGCCAAGACAATCAACCAAAATCCATGCCAACAACCAGATCTGATAATCGGTGGTGGCTTCAATTTGCTAGATGTAAACTGGAGCGACTGGTCAACAACTAATAGCAGAACTAAAGCAATGCATGAGAAATTCAAGACTTGACAACTCACTTTCGCAACTTGTCACCAGCATCACCAGATCAGTGTCAAACAGCATACTGAACCTTCTGATCACATCAAACCCTAACCTCATAGAATATGTGCAGATGCTTCCAGGCATTTCTGACCACTGCCTTGACATCAACATGTTTGACATCAACATGTTTGACATCAACATGTTTGACATCAACATGTTTGACATCAACATAAAACCCAAATTGCACAACAAACCACAAAGAAAGATAGAACTTTATGATAGAGTTGACCTCCAAATACGGCAAACTAAAGTACAGGAATTTGTTAGAAATTTCCTAGCCTCAAACCCTGAAGACCAATCAGTAGCTACAAACTGGGACGAAATTAGAAATGGGCTGGACAAGATTGTGGATGATAATGTCCCATCAAAACTCACTAAAGGCAAACGGGATCTACCTTGGATAACATCAGAGATCAAGCATAAAAAAACATGACAAACTGTTCTCACAAGCCCATAAAACAAATATCTCAACAGACTGGAAAGCCTACCGAACATATCGTAATTAACTATGTCACCAAATGTATCTGCTTGTCACACCACGATTATGTCAACATAATTGGCAAGAGTATTACTGAAAACCCTAAATCATTTTGGTCATACGTAAAACTAGTGTAGTGTAGTTTTTGGTGTTTTTATCGTTTTAGTCATTTTAGATCGAATTTACCGTGAATTTTGTTTGTTTTTGAAAGTTAAAAAAACGGGATATTTCATCCAAAAAGCAGGAAAGCAGGACTAAGGGAAAAAAGCGGTATTTCCTGCCAGAAAGCAGTAATATTGACATGTATGTAATTGAGTATTGTAATTGAACCCAACTGTGGTTATAACCAGTGTGGTTGTTTCCTAGGTTCTGGAGCAAGTGAAGCATTACCTACGTCAGTGTACCTCATTTTTTTGACACTGATTAATAAACCGAACGATTCCTGAATCAACCTGCCAGAGACTTCAACTGCTTGGGCCACTGCTGCCCAGGAAAAGACCAATTGGATTGTTATTGACTTAAACTTTTGTTGTTGCTGGTGCATAGAAATGGATACAGGGGTGTATAGAGGGATGCTCACTGACAAATATCTTCCAGATATTGCTCAACAAATTGGACATGAATGCTGTAGACTAGGGTTATCACTCGGCCTGTCTTCCCAGGTATTAGACCAGCTAAGAACTGACAATCGCAACTCAGTTGACCGTGCTTCAAAGATGCTGGTAAAATGGAGAGACAATAGAGGTGCTCAATTCAGCAACACTTCTGTGAAAACATTGATGAAAGCTTTGGAGGATGTGAGCAGGAGAGACCTGTCAGATTCCATTAAAAAGGACCATGATGGTAAGTTAACAACACAATGTTAGTACTCAAGTCTCAAGTAGTTATACTCCAAACAGCCCAAACTTGACTAACGCAGGAGTTTGGACCAACGGCTTTTAGTGTCTCTTCCGAAAGACACGGGCAAAGTGGGGTGAACGAAATTGTCCAAGCTTCGAAACGGCGGAGGTGGAATCGAACCACCGTCCTCTCGATCGACAGGCGGGTGCTCTAACCATTAGACCACCGCTCCCCACTGTAGACCACCGCTCCCCACTGTTATGATGACAGATATGTCATGATGCACATGTTTAATTAATGTGCGTAATCTTTGCAACATTATTTGGAACAGAACGATATTGCATCTACAAATATGCTCTATCCATTCTTACGATAACACAATCATGGTCAGTTTGTAGTTGTGACAACACAGCTCATTATTCATGCTGTATGTTAACTTGTATCATTGTCCAACCAGAAATGAAACTTGTCTCATTGTCCAACCAATAAAGGAACATGTCTCATTGTTGTTCAAGTAAGCTAACATGTCTCATTGTCCAACCAGTAAAGGAACATGTCTCATTGTCTAACAAGTAAATGAACATGTCTCATTGTCTAACAAGTAAATGAACGTGTCTCATTGTCCAACCAGTAAGGAAACATGTCTCATTGTCCAACAAGTAAGTGAACATGTCTTATTGTCCAACCAGTAAAGAAACATGTCTCATTCTCCAACCAGTAAAGGAACACGTCTCGTAGTCCAACCAGTAAAGGAACATGTCTCATTGTCCAATCAGTAAAGGAACATGTCTCATTCTCCAACCAGTAAAGAAACATGTCTTATTGTCCAGCCAGAACAGGAACATGTGTCATTGTCCAACCAGTAAGGAAACGTGTCTCATTGTCCAACAAGTAAGTGAACATGTCTCATTGTCCAACCAGTAATGGAACATGTCTCATTGTCCAACCAGTAAAGGAACATGTCTCATTGTCCAATCAGTAAAGGAACATGTCTCATTCTCCAACCAGTAAAGAAACATGTCTTATTGTCCAGCCAGAACAGGAACATGTGTCATTGTCCAACCAGTAAGGAAACGTGTCTCATTGTCCAACAAGTAAGTGAACATGTCTCATTATCCAACCAGTAATGGAACATGTCTCATTGTCCAGCCACTAAAGGAACATGTCTCATTGTCCAACCGGTAAGGAAACATGTTTCATTGTCCAACATGTAAGGAAACGTACCATTGTCCAACCAGTAAGGAAACAGGTCTCATTGTTGTATAAGTAAGTTCACATGTCTCATTGTCTAACCAGTAAAGGAACATGTCTCATTGTCTAACAAGTAAATGAACATGTCTCATTGTGTAACAAGTAAATGAACATGTCTCATTGTCCAACCAATAAGGAAACATGTATCATTGTCCAACAAGTAAGTGAACATGTCTTATTGTCCAACCAGTAAAGAAACATGTCTCATTCTCCAACCAGTAAAGAAACATGTCTCATTGTCCAACCAGTAAAGGAACATGTCTCATAGTCCAACCAGTAAAGGAACATGTCTCATTGTCCAACAAGTAAAGGAACATGTCTCATTCTCCAACCAGTAAAGAAACATGTCTTATTGTCCAGCCAGAACAGGAACGTGTCATTGTCCAACCAGTAAGGAAACAAGTCTTATTGTCCAACAAGTAAGTGAACATGTCTCATTGTCCAACCAGTAAAGGAACATGTCTCATTGTCCAGCCACTAAAGGAACATTTATCATTGTCCAACCGGTAAAGAAACATGTTTCATTGTCCAACAAGTAAGGAAACGTATCATTGTCCAGCCAGTAAGGAAACAGGTCTCATTGTCGTACAAGTAAGTTAACATGTCTCAATGTCCAACCAGTAAAGGAACATGTCTCATTGTCTAACAAGTAAATGACCATGTCTCATTGTCCAACCAATAAAGGAACATGTCTCATTGTCCAACCAGTAAAATAACATGTCTTATTGTCTAACAAGTAAATGAACATGTCTCATTATCGAACCAGTAAGCAAACATGTCTCGCTGTCCAACCAGTAAAGGAACATGTATCATTGTCCAACCAGTAAGCAAACATGTCTCATTGTCCAACAAGTAAGTGAACGTGTCTCATTGTCCAACAAGTAAGTGAATATGTCTCATTGTCCAGCCAGTAAAGGAACATGTCTCATTGTCCAACCAGTAAAGGAACATGTCTCATTGTTCAACAAGTAAGTGAACATGTCTCATTGTCCAAACAGTAAGTGAACATGTCTCATTGTCTCTCAGCATAAGGTGTTCATAGTCCATTAATTGCAATTGTCTGCTTGTCTTGTTTTTAGTGTATGTCTCACAGAAGCAGATGCCACAAGAGGCCGCACAATCTGTCAAGGTACGTGGTCTTCTTGTGACATCCTCGACAGTGAAAGATGATATTGATACCACAGACAGTGAGCCTATTCAGGAAATGGCTAGTCTTTCACTCCATACAAGTGAGCCTGACATGACATCTGTATGTCAGGGAACGCAATGTCAAGGGACAAATGGTGAGTGGTAGGGGAAGCTTGTAGTTTGGATAGTTTAACCGATCGAAACCTTTTGAATGCCAATGACACTGCAAGTATCTCATGAAGATAGCAAACTTGCACATAAATAAATGCTTAGTACAATGCATATTTGCACAATGATAAATTTTATGATGTCTCCCACTGTGTTACAACTGACCCCAATATGGGGCTTGTTGTAACCCAAACTATTAATTACTGTTATAAAAAAAAAATGCATGAAAAAAACAATTAGATTTCTATAATTTCTTAAATTCTATGAAAAATCACATACTCGTAAAAGAAATATTGAATAATTAATCAGTTTGGAAATGAATATTGGTATTTAACTTATGGAAATAATTTATAATTGTAAATTGTGTTTACTTTATTTACCCACAACTATAACCATGACTCATAGCTTGAAACAGAGAATTGTTTTCACTGTTTTTAATGTTGCATGTCATTTTGTTGGTGCTACGTATCCTCATATAGGCTTGAGATCTTCTTGGATGTTTCTGCTATCACGTTTGCTTTATTGACTCCCACGTATCACTTATGATGCTCATTATTGACTCCCACATATCCCTTATGATGCTCATTATTGACTCCCACGTATCACTTATGATGGTCTTTATTGACTCCCACGTATCACTTAACATGCTGTTTATTGACTCCCACGTATCACTTATGATGCTCTTTATTGACTCCCACGTATCACTTATGATGCTCATTATTGACTCCCACGTATCACTTATGATGCTCATTATTGATTCCCACGTATCACTTATGATGCTCTTTATTGACTCCCACGTATCACTTATGATGCTCTTTATTGACTCCCACGTATCACTTAAGATGCTCTTTATTGACTCCCACGTATCACTTATGATGCTCTTTATTGACTCCCGCGTATCACTTATGATGCTCTTTATTGACTCCCACGTATTACTTATGATGCTCTTTATTGACTCCCACGTATCACTTATGATGCTCTTTATTGACTCCCTCGTATCACTTATGATGCTTTTTATTGACTCCCATGTATCACTTATGATGCTCTTTATTGACTCCCACGTATTACTTAACATGCTCTTTATTGACTCCCACGTATCACTTATGATGCTCTTTATTGACTCCCACGTATCACTTAACATGCTCTTTATTGACTCCCACGTATCACTTATGATGCTCTTTATTGACTCCCACGTATCACTTAACATGCTCTTTATTGACTCCCACGTATCACTTATGACACTCTTTATTGACTCCCGCGTATCACTTATGATGCTCTTTATTGACTCCCACGTATCACTTATGATGCTCTTTATTGACTCCCACGTATCACTTATGATGCTCTTTATTGACTCCCACGTATCACTTAACATGCTCTTTATTGACTCCCACATATCACTTATGATGCTCTTTATTGACTCCCACGTATCACTTATGATGCTCTTTATTGACTCCCACGTATCACTTATGATGCTCTTTATTGACTCCCACATATCACTTATGATGCTCTTTATTGACTCCCACGTATCACTTATGATGCTCTTTATTGACTCCCACGTATCACTTAACATGCTCTTTATTGACTCCCGCGTATCACTTATGATGCTCTTTATTGACTCCCACGTATCACTTATGATGCTCTTTATTGACTCCCACGTATCACTTA
This sequence comes from Lamellibrachia columna, assembly GCA_963662155.1. Classification (NCBI taxonomy): domain Eukaryota; kingdom Metazoa; phylum Annelida; class Polychaeta; order Sabellida; family Siboglinidae; genus Lamellibrachia; species Lamellibrachia columna. Next base: position 20,456,197 of record OY759272.1, on the reverse strand, counting down.
TGATGCTTTTTATTGACTCCCACATATCACTTATGATGCTCTTTATTGACTCCCACGTATTACTTAACATGCTCTTTATTGACTCCCACGTATCACTTATGATGCTCTTTATTGACTCCCACGTATCACTTAACATGCTCTTTATTGACTCCCACGTATCACTTATGATGCTCTTTATTGACTCCCATGTATCACTTAACATGCTCTTTATTGACTCCCACGTATCACTTATGATGCTCTTTATTGACTCCCGCGTATCACTTATGATGCTCTTTATTGACTCCCACGTATCACTTATGATGCTCTTTATTGACTCCCATGTATCACTCATGATGCTCTTTATTGACTCCCACGTATCACTTACGATGCTCTTTATTTACTCCCGCGTATCACTTATGATGCTCTTTATTGACTCCCATGTATCACTTATGATGCTCTTTATTGACTCCCACGTATCACTTATGATGCTCTTTATTGACTCCCATGTATCACTTAACATGCTCTTTATTGACTCCCATGTATCACTTAACATGCTCTTTATTGACTCCCATGTATCACTTAACATGCTCTTTCAGTTTCAGGGACTGTGACAGACAAGGTTTTTGAGAAGATCACAAAGAATATAGGAGCAGAATGGCGTCAACTTGGAATATCGCTTCGGCTGACTCACCCTGTATTGGATAAACTGGAGATAAATCACCCCGACTCAATCATCGATTGCATCACGGCGATGTTGGAGCAGTGGAGAGGTGACCCAGTCACTGACCCATCTCTTGCAGTGTTGAGGACAGCTCTGGTGGATGTGGGCAGAAGAGATTTGGCTGACTTCATTGCGACTGTGACACAGGATAATGGTAAGTTGTTTAACAAGACACAGGGTGCTATGTGTGTGTGCCACTGTGCGTGTCACTGTGCGTGTGTGCCACTGTGCGTGTGTGCCACTGTGCGTGTGTGCATGTCGGTTAACCGAACAGTGTAGCACAGCCATCTGTTGTTACATTGTTCACAGACAACTTATCTATCACTTAACAACGTGCACCAGAGAATATAATTTATTTTTAAATGGATATAACACATTTTACTGATAAATGTCTCATAAGTATTGTTGTAGATAAATAAAACTCTAAAGGTAAACTCTAAAAGTGAAAGCTCTAAAGGTAAACACAAACCTTTTGGATATGATAAAAGAATTGTTTGATCATGAAAACGAACTATCCTGAGAATTGTTCAATAATTAAACACAGTTGCGTTAAGAGTAAAGATACGTTCTTATATAGCGCAGTATCCAGTCCTTTGCATGGATTGTTCAAAGCACTTTACACTTCATCCCCAGCAGACCTGTTCATTCCAATGCCATCTCAACTTCTCTAGGAAGCATTCAGCCACACTGCAATTACTGCGAAGACTATTCATTCCTATATCCATCTCCATCTAACTTTATTATTATGAATACCTTTCATTCAGTAAGTTAGCTTAAATATAATCTGTAACTACTGATAACTGTGACATCCACTAAACAAAATTAACACAGAAACCATCAATATGGTGACAAAAGAAAGACATATATCCTGAAAATTTACTGATTTTTACCAAACAACTCAAGACATCTGTGACTGAATTAAAGATATTTTCAACTGCATTAAGGTCTACAATATTCATGACCCATAACAACACTTTTCTAATGATTGACTGTCATTTACAAACCCTAAATTTAAAAGACCAGACCTTCCAAGTTTTCCAATATGGTGGGAGATCTTCCACTTTTTGGTAATTTGCAACAGTCCCGATAAAAAAAAAACTCCCCTTTTGTTGTATCTAAATTTACAGTTTTGTTTGTTGATTTTTTGTCTTGGCTTGATTAAGGATATTTACATACAATTTTATGATATAATTTAATAATTATAATGAGTTAGGGATGTAAAGAAATTAATAACGGCAAAAAAATTAAAATTGTTTCATTTGCAAATGTTCACTTTTTTGCGGGCATTTAATCGTACTTAAAAAAGTCTCGCCCCATGAGGGGGAGATCTCCCACTATTTGCTTGTGCCAACTTGGAAGGTCTGAAAGATAATACCAGACTTGTGGGAATGTGCCGTCCTCATTCCCCTTTGCCACATCTACTGCCATTCAGTCAAGTCACAAGGTAAAGTCACATCATAAATAATTTACATCAAGTGAAGCATCAAGTCACCCCGCAATGACAGGTTATTCAGTACTGAACATTTCTGTCAGAAGTCACAATGATGACGGAATCAGTCGGCTTGTTGACATTCAGCTTAGATAAAGGTCAGGTGTTTCAGCCAGGAAGTCAAGACAACATTTGGCCAGTAAGAAGTGATCCACCGTTCTGTATCTTGACATCTCTCGTGTCATCACACTCAGTCATTTCACCTGTGGTGGAAAGTGTCAAACACCACCATAGGACACCCTTTCTGCTTGGTCCACACACTCCTGAAGACTCGCATCAAACAATTCACACCTGCAATTAAACATCTAGTTTACGCTATCAACAAAACAATATTCACATGTTGATGCTACAAATAATTCTAGGCATACATTGCTAAACTTTTGTTCAGAGTCGTGTGTTTATTTGACTTAAAGTGGATCAGTCATGCAATGTACACTGGTCCACAACTCAACAAAACTGTTGCCGTTGTTAATTTGGATGGTGCAACAATTGCTGAACCAATTAAAAAAATTTATCGCGGCAACAAATGTGTAATGTAGGGTTTTTAAGGTTCAGTTCATACAGGCAGTGCAAACTTTCATAAGGGCAACATTTTTAACAACTGGTTTACCATAAAATGGTTACCAATTGTGCTTTATATCGCATGTTGCTTGAAGTAAAATTAGTATATTTCAACAACCATTGAATGTGTTAATGAAATAGGCTGTTAGAAATGCTGTGGTACAATTATTAGATTTTCAAATCATGAAGCAAACTTTAGGGAATATTTACCAAAAACAAATGTAAACTTCACCATAATATACAAAATTCCAATGTCAACCCAGAGAAGACAATGTAGCCATGTTTGTTAGTTTCGTTCCACCAAAGCAACTATCCAATTCTGACAGTTACTTTTCACTATTATGCACATTTTGTCAATGTACATGAAAACGTAAAAATTGTAATTTTCAAGATAGCTACTAATTGTGCTTTGTGAATAATTTTATTGTGACTGGAATGTCTTTGTTTCAATTACAAATTACATAAAACCAACTCCTGGAAGATTATAAACTCTTTCACGCTGTGTGCAATATGATCATATTAAACAAAATGAAATTTAAATAAACAAAAGCCACAAACTGATGACAAACAACAGACAAATATTATATTAAATATTAGTTCAGTACCAGTTCCAGATGCTAAAATTCAGGAGGCTATTTCGGATAGTTAATTGTAATTCCAGAAATGGTAGCTAAGAAAATAAAGGCAATGAAGACTACTAATGAAAACAGTAGAACAAATTTGCCATTGTTTCTTTTATTTGTTCTAGGAATACTGCTACTGCTTTGTGGTGAAATGTGGGCTCTATTGAACCCGACGTCCAGGAGGCTCGCATGGGGCGTAGTCAGCCTGGCGTTGGGTTGTGGAGCCCACATTTCTTTGTTTTACATTTCTTTGAAAGTGGGCTTACCCTTAATCCCCACAATAAACGTCATTCATTTGGCCTTTTCATATCTCTATATCTGTGTTGTGTTGTTGATTGCATAAATTAGTATACCACTTGCAAGCAGCCCTTCAGCCAGAAATAAAATTTTGCCAGTCGTGAACTTTCTAAAAAGTGTAACCTTAAGAGTGCGAAAAAGTCAAATCAGGCAAACAATTTTTGAGTGTAACATCATACAAATTTTTTTTTCTTCCTTGATTTAACTTTTTAGTCAGACAGTTGTGTCAATATAATCAAAGTTTAAAGTTAATTCAAATTGCATCGTATAAACTGATAAAAGTTAACTCTTATTTTATGAATTAGCCAAATGCCTGGATGACATTGTAATTAGCTAATCAGAAGTTATGTATGCACCCAGAATCTGGGTGCATGCATAACTTCATTCACAATGAAAGGCACACTCTGCATCGAGGCGAAGATGTGTGCAACAAACGGTGGCCTGGATAATCGAGGCTACGACACCCAGGTCATAGGATTGTACACACTGGGAAAGCCCATATAGAGATGCGTTTCCCAACCAATGATGTACACGATTACAATAAGTAGAAATCGGCATTCCCAACACCGACCGCAGTATCATTATTTTTCAGGTTAAAAAAATGACAAAGATGTCAAGGTTAAAAATAGTCTTACAAATTGGCAGTATGCAGTTAACAAAAAATTATTATGAAAAAATTTCATCTTGTAAAAAGAAAAACCTGTCTTTATTTTAATTTTACCCATCTTTTTGAGACATTTGCCCTTCTTGAAGATGGGCAGATGGGTCGCTGGCAAAGGGACTGCTTGCAAGAATGTTCAACTTGTCATTAAAAAAGGAAGTGGTTCCTTTGAAAGGAAAAAGCAAACATCATACCATTATTTAAAAAGGGTTCGAGAAATAAGTCAGATAATTACAGACCAGTGAGTTTAACATCAGTGATTTGTAAATAATTAGAACGGTTAATTAAATACCATATGGTGGATTTCGTTGTTAGGCATAAATTATTAAATAAATTTCATCATGGATTCCTAAAAGTTAGGCCATGCTTAACAAATGTTGCTTTAAAAAAAAATCAAAGATTACTACTTAAATTAAAAGCCTTTGGTATTGGGGATGGCATAATCGATTGGATAAAAAAATTGCTGACTGACAAAAGACAGCTTGTAGCAGATAGGAAGGTTTCAAACTGGAAATCAGTTTTGAGAGGGGGTGCCACAAGGATCAGTATTAGGATCTTTATTATTCTTAATATATATCAATGACTTGGACTATAATAGAAAAAGTAATGTGCTGAAATTTGTGCATGACACAAGTGTTTAGAAAGATTAAAAACGATGGTGATAAACAACATTTACAAAACGATTTAGGCAAATTAGTGGTCTGAGAAATGGCAGATATTATTAAATTTTGGGAAATGCCTACACACAGGACACAGGAACTTGGATGTAAACAATAAAATGAGAGATACTGCTATATTCTACCATATACTATATTCTACCATAAAAGAAAAGGACCGAGGAGTAACAATAAATGCTGATATGAAAGTTTCAGAGCAGTGTGGTATTGCAGCGTCAAAGGGTAATAGAATTCTTGTGTTGATTAGGAGACTACAACAGAGAACAATAAATGAATGGAACAGATTATCTGTAGATTGTGTGAATGCTAGCAGTGTGAATATGTTTTAAAACAAAGTTGACAAATATCTCAGGGAGGGGGTTACACATAGAAGAAACACTGTCGGACTCTTGCTAAGCCAATGGCTTCCTTGTCCATTTGCCATCTGGGCTTTTACCTTGGATGGTAATCTTGTCATTTTTTTTAAATGCTGTTAAATACATAAAACAACATTAGCCATTGACACTATAAAAATAACATGTTGACAATACCAATGAGATAACATTAACATGTTGGTGGTTTCAATAAAATGATGACATTATCAACAAAACAACATCAAAGATGCAGCACTAACTAGAGTGGGACATGCTCATTACTTGTCTAGAAACAGGTATTTAGTGTGAATTTATATACCAATGCACACTTAATGGAAACATTCAGGCTCCCTTTAAGACTTCTTGGTCTTTCTGCTACATTCCAGACTTGTTGGAAAGTCATAAACTGGCAAGTCAAGTGAAACCTCAAGTTAATGACCTCCAAGTCCATGTAAATTCTCAAGTCATCTCTCTGAATTCCAAGTCAAGTGCCAAGTCACCAGGGTTCACCAATCCCAGTAACTGTTGTGGTCTGTCCACAGTATTTTTAGCGGGAAATTTATATATCTGCACATATTTTAAACTGTCACTCACTCACCTAATGGGCATATCAATGGAATAGAAGGGATTCTTGAGGGCGTAGTCGGCATATATCTCATACAATCTCTTCAACAAGACCTCTTGTCCTCCGTGTTTCGGGTCGGCTATAACCATGAACTTGATACCTGCATGAATATTGCATAAGGATAATATTGAATAAGGAAAAACTAAACATTTCATATTTTACTCCTTGAATGGATAGATGATCCGGTTTCTTGGTTATTAATATTAAGCATAATTACCTCTCAAGAAACTTTGTGTTCCTTCTGAATATTTCGACTGCATCTCGCAGTCTTCTTCAGCAGACTGAAGTTACGGATATGTCACACGACCAATGTCATGTGACACAAGCTGGAGTAGGATTGGTGGGAGCTCCTGGCCAACTTGAAGTCCTAAAACATCCCGGTTTACCACAAACCTATCAACACCCTGAGGTCACTGTTGGCACACCCAAAAGACAGAACAGCAAAGGCATTGGTCATGTGACACAGTGGACTGAAATACTGCATCAAGCAAAACAAAGAAAAATGTTAAGAAGGTGTCAGCCCTTTGAATTGCAAGCTGGAATATCAGGAGCATGTGTCCTGGCCTGTCAGATGAACTCACGTGGAAGATACAAGGAAGACAGCTATCATCAACAGAGAGCTCAGTAGACTCAACATGAACATTGCATCTCTTCAGGAGACACGCCTCGCAGCAAACGGATCACTACAAGAGAAAGACTACACCTTCTTCTGGCAAGGAAAACAACCCGATGAACCCCGTTTGCATGGAGTGGGGTTTGCCATCAAGAACTCTCTCCTGAGCACAATCAAACCACCAACAAATGGCGCAGAATGCATCATGTCCCTCCGTCTGACTACTGCATCAGGCTCAGTGAACTTGCTGAGCATATATGCGCCAACACTCTGCTCCCCTCTGGAAGTCAAAGACCTGTTCTATAAAAAAACTCCACTCCATCATCAACAGCGTCCCCCACTCTGAACACCTGTTCTTGTTAGGGGACTTCAATACCAGGGTCGGTGATGACCATGATTCATCGCCTACCTGTCTTGGACACTATGGCCCTGGGAAAATTAATGAAAACGTCTGCTCAAACTGTGCTCTTATCACAACCTCTGTGTTACCAAGCCAAATCCCCTCAGAGGGCCTCATGGAAACACCCCAGATCCCATCACCGGCATCAGTTGGACCTCATCATTACCAGACGTACTTCCCTTAACAGTGTGCTCAACACATGCAGCTTTCACAGTGCGGACTGTAATACTGACCATGTCCTGGTATGCAGCAAAGTGAAACTCAGCCCAAGATACACCGCTTCAAACGGAAGTGCCGTCCTTGTATCAACGCTGCCTATGTCACAGTTCCCGCACTGACTGGAAGATACCTCAATTCCCTTGAACAAGCTCTGCCCAGATGGAGGAGGTACTGAAAACCAAGTGGTCACACATCAGAGATAGTATCTACTGTGCCGCCATAACAACTTTCATTACGCAGAGGAAAAGCAACGCAGACTGGTGTGAGATTCACCTTTCAGACATGGAGCCTGTCATTGAAGCTAAGCACTCAGCACTGTTGAACTACAAGAAGAATTCCAACATATCCACACTTTCTGCTCTCATAACAGCAAGATCCACAGCCCAAAGGACAGCTAGGAAATGCGCCAATGACTATTGGCAAAATCTTTGCGGCAAGGGATGTTTGAGGGCATAGAGAAAGATTTTGGACCTACCACCAAGAAAACTGCCCCACTGAAGAGCAAAACAGGAGAAACCATCACAGATCCAAACAAGCAGATGGACCATTGCGTATCTAGACCTCTACTCCAAGGAAAATGTTGTCACCGAAACCGCCATCAACGCTGCTGAACCTTTGCCTGTCATGCGTTAGCTCGACAAACTCCCTTCAGAGAAAGAGCTCAGCATCGCCATAGACCGCCTGGCAAATGGGAAAGCCCTGGGAAGTGATTTCATTTCCCCAGAAATCATAGTGTGTCAAGCTGCTCACCAAATTCAATGAACTTCTCTGCCAGTGTTGGGAGGATGGCACAGTGCCTCAAGACATGGGGGATGCCATCATCATAACTCTGTACAAGAACAAGGGTGAACTGTAACAACTACTGCGGTATCTCTCTGCTCATCATTGTAGGCAAAACCTTTGCGTGAGTCATCCTGATTATACTGCAAAAGCTGGCAGAGCGAGTGTACCCCGAGGCTCTGTGTGGCTTCCGCCGAGCCAGGTCAACCATCGACATGCTTTTCTCCTTGCGCCAACTACAGGAGAAATGCAGCGAACAGCAAGTGCCCCTCTACATTGCCTTCATCGATCTGACCAAAGCCTTTGACCTTATCAGTAGGAGCAGCCTGTTCCAACTACTGGAAAAGATCGGTTGTCCACCAAAGCTGTTGAACGGAATGCTAGGGTTCAAGTGTACAAGGTGTGTGTCCTCAGCATCCTGCTGTACAGCGGTGAGACATGGACGACATATGCCAGGAGCATCGCCTCAACACTATTCACCTACGTTGCCTCAGGCGCATCCTTGGCATCAAATGGCAGGATCACATCCCCAACACAGAAGTGCTCAAGCTGGCAAACACTTCCAGCAATTATGCTCCCCAGCAATTATGGCTCGTCCACGTGTGTCACATGGAGGACGGCCGAATCCCAAAAGACATCCTCTACAGTGAGCATAAAATAGGCTCCAGACCAACAGGCCGTCCGATGCTTCATTTCAAGGAAGTGTGCAGACGTGATATGAAGGCCTGCAACATCCAACACATCATGGGAGACAAATACCGTAGAACGCGGGATATGGCATGTGAGAGTGCGTGAGGGAGTGAAGGCCTGCGAGGAGAAGCGAAACACAACCTGGATGGAAAGGAGACAACATCAAAAGGATTGTGAAAATAGCGCACCAGTTCTGCCAGCGGCCTACATCTGCCAAATATGTGAAAAGGACTGTCACTCCAGAACTGGTCTGCACAGTTACAGCAGGTGCTGTCCCACCAACCACTGACTCTCCAGGCGCAGAACCTATTGTCTTTTGAGACAGAGAGACCTATATATACTGCAACACAGACATAACTGCAATACACAGATATCATTGCCATACACATGCATCACTGCAATAAACAGTATCACTGCAATACCCAGACATCACTGTAATACAGACATCACCGCACTACATAGACATCACTGCAACACAGACATCACTGCAACACAGACATCACTGCAATACAGACATCACTGCAATAAACATACGATACACATAAATCACTCCAACACAGACACCACTGACACTGCAATAGCCAATACACAGTCATCACTGCAACATACTGTCACCACTGGCACTGCAATACTCAGGTCACACACATCACTGCAACACATGCAAAAATTACCAGTGTAGTTTTCGCCTCATGCTAGATTTTGCCCCATTTTGTGATCTCACTGTATCTCACATAAGATATGTCATTGATCCAATATAAAATAATATTTAGGACTCACTGGAACTATAAACGTCTGACAAAGTGAACTGTTTTGATAACAATGTCAAATATACATATATTATTTTATTCATATTATATATATATATATATATATATATATATTACAATTATGTGTTAACATACATTTCCTATATTTCATGCAAACATTATAACAAACATGTACAAATACTGATCACCCTGCTGGTTGTTTTCTAGCAGTTATAAACCATTCTATTAGATTTTGTAATTCTGGCTAGCAAGCACAAATTCGTTCAAAAATAGGATATCCTGCCACAAGATCACAATTATATGCCATGATATTTGATATAAAGCAGCAAATATTTGATCATTTAATCAAAACAGCTGCATAAACCCAGTTAACAAATCCCTATCAAACTATCATTTTTTACAGTTGTGACTTACTATCAAACTATCATTGTTTACAGTTGTGACTTACTATCAAACTATCATTGTTTACAGTTGTGACTTACTATCAAACTATCATTGTTTACAGTTGTGACTTACTCAAAACAGCTGAATAGACCCAATCCAAAAGGTGTCAAATAAGTTGCTCACTTAAAAACAGCTGACTAATATCTCTCCAAATGGCACATCAAAAATACCTTTTGTTTAGCAGAAGAATGTACAAATGTTTCCGCCATTGACAAAACTATCAACACCTGTACATAATATTATGCTATATGTGTACAAATCTAATATTGTATGTACACATATACTTAAAACAATTAAAATTAGTGTTTTGAATAAAATGTTTACCATTGATTAAAAAAGTTTTATTAAAAAGAAAAATTGGAAAAAATAAACACTGTTGAAAAATCAGGCTAGTGTAAGCAGAATCTGCTGAGATTGGTGCACCAGTTATACACTGTTAGATCCATATATATTTCTTAGTATAAATGAGTGATTGAACACAAGAGCTAACTCACTATAAAACACTTGCTGAATCCCTGACTCAATACAACACGTTTTAGTTATTAGTCATTCAAAACTTTCTGTAAATAGCTGCTACATTGTGATTTCCAAAGAAGCCCGAGACCAAAAACGAGGCAACTGAGGCAAACTGGTTGAGCAATGAACTTTCTTCCTCATCTGAAAGTAGAGAAGCAATTCGGTTAAAACGTCAGCTGTTTGTACACAATGTGTATACACAATGTGTGTACACAATGTGGGATAGTCCCATCTAAAGTTGATGGATGTAATTCCAACTAGGTGGCACCACTGAGGGGTGCAGCAGGAAGTGGGAAGTTAGTCCTAAATATTGGTGGGAGGTGGAACTAGCAAGAAGTGGGAGATGGACACTAAATATATGTGGAACATGGGAGACTGGCCCCAAGAACATATGGGAGATTGAGACAACACCCCTCATTACTTTTCGACACCAAGACATTTATGAAGATTGCTTGGAAAAAGCTTTCCTATGACAGACTCAGCCATTCAGCTTATTATTGCCAAATCTATCATGATGATAAGCGACTTTCGTAACTAAGGTCTCTCAATTCTGGAATCATTTGGTTAAACTTCTGCTGTTTGTAAACACTGTGTTTACTGCCAAGGCCATGAGGTGTCCACTTACTGTCAAGGCAGTGAGGTGTCGGCTTACTGCCAAGGCAGTGAGGTGTCCACTTACTTCCAAGACACTGAGGTTTTCACTTACTGCCAAGAGAGTGAGGTGTCTGCTTACTGCCAAGGCAGTGAGGTGTCCTTTTACTGCCAAGGCAACGAGGTGCATGCTTACTACCAAGGCAGTGAGGTGTCCACTTATTGCCAAGGCACACACATAGCAGCCTGTGTCTTATTAAACAACTTACCATTATCTTGTGTTGCAATGAACTCGGCCAAATCTCTTCTGCCCACATCCACCAGTGCTGTCCTCAACACTGCTATAGATGCATCAGTAACAGGGTCACCTCCACTGCTCCAACATCGCCATGATGCAATCAATGACTGAGTGGCTGTAATTTTCCTTTAGATGATCCAAGTTCGGGTGCCAATCAGCACCTATATTCTTTGCGATCTTCTCAAAAACCTGGTTTGTCACGGTCCCTGAAAGAGTAATGTGAGAGTCAATAAAGCAATGATGTGATTGCAGAAACATCCAACAAGATCTCAAGCCTTTATGAGGGTGTATTGTCACCACACAATGACACATTTAAAGCAATCAAAACAATTCTCTGTATCAAACTATCAGTCAATGGTTATCTCCAGTCTTAACCAGATTTAACTAGATTGCCATCCAAATTAAGCAAGAAATCCAGATGGCATGTGGACAAGAAAACCATTGGCAACAATTGTTCATCTATGTGTAACCCAACTATCTGATGGATTTGTCAATTTCCTATTTAAATATATTCATGCTGCTAGAATTTACACAGAGATTATTATTGGCAACAAAGTAAACACAATTCACAATGATTTCCACAAGTCACATGCCACCATTAATTTCCATCCTTTGAGATAATTTGATGTTATTTTAAGTCTGTGATTTTCACAGAACTTGAGATAGGATGGAAAAAAACAATAGTTTTGTCATGTTTGCTACTTTTTAAATGATGGTAATTAATAGGTACCACTGACCAGATTTTCTTCGACTCTCTATTCACTGACCACCAGCTGTGATGGTGGGGTCTATTGCCATCTCACTGGTCTGGCATGAAAGTTCATCCACTTTTCGGTTTGTTTCATTGGTCACTTGCTCAACACATACACTGGGGTATCCACTATCCATGCCATCTTTACCTGTTACCACAAGAAGACCAGGTGTCTGGGCAGATTGCGTACAGTAGTCTCTTGTGCCACCTGCTTCTTTGCCAGTGCATACTCTGAAACCAAGACATATGTAATTTACTTGAATATGAACACTTATGCTGAGAAACATTGAGACATATGTTCCCTTATTGGTTGAAATATGATACTTGTTCCTTTACTGGTTGGACTATGAGACATGTTCCTTTATTGGTTGGTCTATGAGACATGTTCCCTTACTGGTTGGACAATGAGACATGTTCAATTACTGTTTGGACTATTATACATGTTCAATTACTGGTTGGACAATGAGACATGTTCCTTTACTGGTTGGCCAATGAGCCATGTTCAGTTACTGGTTAGACAATGAGACATGTTCCTTCCTTTACTGGTTAGATAATGAGACATGTTCCCTTACTGGTTGGACAATGATTTTCTGCTCTCAGATGGTCTAATTCCTGGGAAGACAGCCCGAGCAATATGCCTAGTCTACATCATTCATGTCAAATTATTTCAGCAATCTGCTGTAAATACTTGTCAGTGAACATCCCTCTGTCTACTGCTCTATCCATTTCTACAAATAGGCAATAAAAACTTTATTTTGTTTTGTCAAAAATAATCCAACTGGTCTTTCCCTGGGCAGCAATGGCCCAGTTGTTGAAGCCTCTAGTAGGTTGGTTCAGGGATCGTTCAGTTAACCTTTCAGTGTTCATGTAATGAGGTACTCTGCATTAGGTAATACTGCTCTTGCAGCAGAACAACCACACTGGTTATAACACACATCTAGTAATAAATGAACATAAGGCAATGGTGGTTATAATTATTTTGATTTACATGTTGAATCTACAAAGATAGAATTTATATTCTTGGACAAAGTAATGTTAACCTTCTCTGTTTAGTTGATCACCAAGCATACAAATTATAACAGAAACTGTTGTTAACATACACAATGTCAACACACTGTCTAAATGCGCTCAGTATTCAATTATAGCCATTGTGTGAACAATGTGAACAAATTTCAGTTCTATATTTTCTATAGTGAATATATTACCTGTAAACAAATGCAGTGTGAAGAAATGCCCTACGATTGAGCACAATATCAAGTGTCTCCAATAAATTCTGGCTTAATCAACTTAAATCTTACTGCAGGCATATATAACAGTGGTTGAGGTTATGAGTCATATATCTAACAGTGGTCGAGGTTATGAGTCATATATGTGCAGTGACCTGTGATAGAGGAACATAAGAATGTGCACAAAGAATATAAAGCAATTCAGTCCAACACTGGCTAAATAAATGTTTATAGTAATATAGATACGTCATTGCTATACTGTTATTCAGCACGTATATTATTCAATTTGACCGATTTGCCACCCTATTATTGGCTATACTGTTATTTGGCCTATACGTTTATTTGGCACTCAAGAGTATCTATTGTAAATGTTCTAATAGCACAGTTATGAAATAAAAAATTAAATCAGCTGCCATCAATACGACCGGTTTGAGACACTGCGCACGGCGGCCATTTACGGTCGGTTTACGCGGTGATAATGGCGTCTTAACTAATAATATACCATGTCAAACTCCCGAGAACTAAGGATTCTGACCGATTCATCTAATCATGGAAATCTTACGGTCGAACGCTTCGGGATCAAAATCTAGGATCCTCAGAAGCACGGGATCCCGCTAAATTCACGACTGTCGTTCGAAAGGATGAAAACTTTGCCGTCAGAGGGAGCCACGTGCAGCTCCGTGGGTGATTGATTAGCGTTAGCGCTAGGGAGTGAGAGCGATTGTTCTCCTAAAAATTATACCCTTCACAATTTTCCACGATTATCGGAGAATATAGGCTGGCACAAATGTTTAAATTTAATAATAGTATAGTGCCAAATAAGGTGCGTATAGGGTGGCATTTTTATCAAATAAATATACGTATAGGGACGCTCAGAACAGATTTCCAGTTTGAAATCTCACCATCTACTATTACTGTCTTCTGTGTGAAAGCCACTTTTCTATCCAGTTGATTACATCATTGCCTATACCATGGGCGTTTAGTTTAAGTAATAATCTTTGATGTGGCACTTTATCGAAAGCTTTCTGAAAATCTAAATATACAACATCCACTGGTTACCCGTCATCTACCCACTTTGTAATTTCTTCCCAAAAACATAAGAGATTGGTTAGACATGACCTTGCTTTTAGGAACCCATGTTGAGATGTATTTATTAATTTATGTTTTACAAGGAATTCCACCATGTGGTCTCTAATTAATGTTTCGAGTAATTTACATACAACTGATGTTAAACTCACTGGTCTGTAATTTTCTGGTTTGTTCCTCGATCCTTTCTTAAATAGCGGTGTAATGTTTGTTTCTTTCCATTCTGAAAGAACTATTCCTTCTTCTAGTGACAAGTTAAACACTTTTGCTAGTGGTGTACTAATTTGCTCAACAATTTCCTTAAGCAGTTTTGGTGGTATCCCATCTTTCATCCTCTAAATTTTCCTTGCTATCATTGCCCTCAAATTTAGTAAATGGAACTGGAAGTGAGTTGATATCTTCTGTGGTAAAAACTGAGTTGAAATACTCATTCAGGATCTCTGCCATTTGAAACCCGTCTGAAATTATGTTTTCACTGTTGTTTTCCAGTGGTCCGACCTTATCTCAAACTTTCTGTTTACTCTTTACATAAGCATAGAAACTTTTGCTGTCATTTTTTATATTACCTGCCAATTTGTTTTCAAAGGTTCTTTTAGATTTTCTAATTTCAGTTGTAGCTAGGTTAAGTGCCTCTTTGTAGTTTGTGTAGTCTTCTACATTTCCAGTGTGTTTATATACCCTCCACAGCATCTGTTTGTGAGCAATTTTTCTAATAGCCTCTTTTGACAGGTGTTTCTTCCTGGACCTTTTCCCTTGTTTTCTTAATGGAACAAATTTCTCAATAATGCCCTCAATCTCATATTTCAAACAAGTCCAGCATTCTGTTGCAGTTTTGTTCTTCAGCAAGTCATTCCAATCTATATTTGCTATATGTTCTCATCTCTTTATATTTGCCTTTGTTGAAGTTCCTTCTCCGTTGTTATGTATTAGCTTGCTACTTTGTTTAAGATATATCTAGATAAAACTTAGTGATATTCTCCCTGCTCAGACATAGCGTGGACACATTCACATGGTGCACAAAATGTCAGCAGACGAATCGCAATTCCTGAGGTTAATTAGTAATACTTGACCATTATGTTAATTAGCAGACAGACAGCGGCACCTTCAAATCAAACGTAAACTGTGAAGTGACAAACTAGAAGAACAAAGTATTTTTAGTTTTCGTAAATATCAGTGTATACTGGATATAAGAATATATTCACGAGACATAAACATACAAAAATAACTAATTTTAAGGCCGCCGCGATTTCCTTTTTCACGCCTGACCGCACTTAGCCTGGATTATAACGGTACCGTGACGTAGCGCCACCGTTTGTTCCCGGCGTCTTCTCGCAGGTGAGCGAGAGTCGGCCACGCAAGACTAGACCGGGCAAGACGCTGACACAAAAAGACACTTCCTTGACGTTTTATAATCCCGTAAGTCAACTTTTTTTCGGACAGTTTATTAAATTACCTGGACCAGAGTGTTGTCAACTGCGTAATTGTGGACACTGTTCCGCTATATAATTAATGACTTGACAGTGTATGTGTCTTATGTGTGTTTATAAGTTTATTTTTTTTACTTTCATTATACCTACGACTCAATAACCACAATAATGGTTATATACAGTGCATCGATATGTAAGCAGGTGTATGTATATATGTATTTTACGAGGAGACATTTGTAGGATTTAAAAAAAAATTGCTATTAAGAATCTGGGAATTCTTATTTTTCTAAGATGGGCCATTGCGAAAGAAAATGTTTCAATAGATTTTTTACAAACGGAATGTACATACCTGTGTGTAAATATATGTGTGTGTATGAGAAATTATTACTGAATCAAACTCACTAGCCAGGTGTGGTAGTAGTACTACGTAACAGTACCTCTGGCAGAACTACTACTTGAAATGGATATTTGTACTTCATTCCACTTCCTGTCTTGGTCGACATGTTTCTGGGAACTAAACGCACCCGCACCACAAAATGCTCATAATTACCCGTGCGACCAGCGACGGTGGGTCCACTACCAATTAAAGTTATTAAAGTTCCCGTATGCGAGCCTTGTAAATCTGGGCGAACAATATTATTGGGTAACACAGCAACTGGAAGTTCAACAGTTTGATCTGCCAGGGGTACTGATGTAGCAAGCAGCCCCTGGCAAATTGTATAATTAAATTTTGTATATACTCTCATACCCTCAAACAGTAATTCAAGTGATTTGATTTTTGATTTTCATAGAAATTGTGTACCCTGTAATTGACACCATAATTGACCCCATGATTGTAATTGAATACTAGATATGAGGCTGTATAACTGTAATTGATCATTGAAATTGATCATTGTAATTGACCGTTATAACTGAACCCAATCCTGACTGCAGGAATTTGCCCACGAGATTAACCCTGTCTAAAATGAGGGCTTATGATACATATAATCTTCCTTTATAAAACAATGTAGATGTACTGCTGCTATAAACTATTGCAGTTGACCTTTTATGAAACATTTCATTATTTAAATGTTAAGCATTAAGTGTAATACTTTTTTGAAGCGATGTTTTTGTAATACACCGGAGGGTACTTGGAGGTGCCACTAGTACACACAAACCAGTAAAAAAATGTTTGGAAAACATTTCTGAAGCCGGTTATAAATCCGTGTTTAAATGCAAGGAGCATAGTAAATAAGAAAAATAAATTAAACATTATGGTAGAAGATATTGACCCTCACATAATTTGTATAACCGAATCATGGGCCAACAAAGACATATCAGATGCTGAATTAGGACTGACAGGATACGCAATATTTAGGAGAGATCGAATAGGAAGAAGGGGAAGGGGAATCATTTTATATATTAAAGAATCTATCCAGTCTTACAAAATAAAATTAGAAAGGGAAACAAAATGTGATTAAGCTGTTTGGTGCAATATAGTGGCGTGAAATTCAACCTTGACTATTGGATTAGTTTATCAAGTCCAAACATAAATGTAGAGGATAACAGAAAAATACAAAATGCTATAAAGGAAGTGAGTAGAGGGAATGTATCATAATGGGAGATTTTAACCATGGACACCAAACACCAGTAATATGTAATAGTAATAGTAACAATTACAATTGTTCAGGTAATAGTAATAGATGGAACAGAACACAATGTAATAGTAACAGAAAGCAAAGTAATAGTAATTGAGCTATTACTTTGCTATTACCATTGAACATTTCAGTCACACCAAAATTAAATTTCAATGAAAATAATCAGACAAAATAATTCTGTATTTTGATATCTGAATCATTCAATCAATCATTGCCATCTCCCAACCCTAGCTGCCAGCCTGCCATGCTGGGTAATGTTTGAACAAAATCAAGGGGCTTATACCAACTTTTCTCAGTTGGTAGCTAGCTTGCACACTATTGACCACAAGTGTGAAAAACATCCTATTATTGAGCCGATAATTAACTGTCCACCAAACAGCATCCGAGCAGTATGGGTCTACCATGGGATATTACAGGGGTGAGATTTAGGATGTCATGGAAGGTACCCAGTCAGGCTACCAACCTTCCAAAGTGAAGTAGCCCGACAGCGTCTTAGGTAATCCACTTGCTAATCAATATTTTGATGATAAAAAGTAAATACTTTGAAGATAGAATGAATGAACGATATCAACAACAAATAAAAACATAAAAAACAAACAGTTTTTAAACATTTATTTTCAAGGCAGGATCAATACAATGTAATACATAATACTGAATAAAATACAGTATACAATTGTACACATGTGACAGATTGTTTTGTTTTCATAACATGGTACACCAACAGTCTACGTGAAAAGTCTCCAAGCATCAGGTCCTGTGAACTGAACAGTTTACGGGCCCCGCAGATTTTTCACAAGATCTGATCTACTTCCTAATATAACTAAACCGGTGTCACGTACACCACTTGGATAAATATATAAGTGGCACCACACGGCGCCAAGACTATTAACATGACCAGCTATTATTTCAGTGTAGAATGACCGTTCAGATAAAGTTGAGCGTCGGTGTGGTTGATTAAAATTACAATGAATGCTCCCTATTAATATCACTTCGATAACGGTTTGGCAACATTTCTTGCAATACCAAACGTGTCACAAACACATGATCTATGTTTAACAGAAATGCGATATAGCCAAGACAACACTTCGGAGATGTTTATTAACATTCCGTTTATTTTTGTTGCGTCTAAAACATTGCAGCTCCGTAAATATCTCGAGTTGCCATTCGGGCCACTGTAGTCAAAAATTAAAGTCGCCCAAAGCCAGTTTTGGGTGCTATTGGCGACTGGGCAACCACTAAATCTCAACCTTGCCAGATAATCAGACTGTGTTATGTGACAGTGACATTGCTTTCCTGTTTTATTCCAATGAATATATGACACTTCTACACCCAACTGGAATTGTGTGAGATTAATTTAATTGGGAAATTTATGACTTAATTGTAATTTATTTAATTATACACCCATCAGTTAATTTGAATCTATGTAAGTGATTAAGTATGTTAAATGTTTAATCGAAACAAAAATGGTTCTGATGGAAAATGTAATAGTGATAGCTCGAAATGTAATAGTAATATATTACATTGCCTTCAGCATGTATAGTAATAGAAAGGAAACTAAGTAATAGTAATCTATTACACTGCAATGAAATAGACCCCAGGCCTGATGGACACATACAAATGGAAATCTCTAGAGAGTACAGGGGGTGAGGACCAACAGTTTCTACTTTTAATTCAGGATAGCTTCCTTACTCAACACTTGCTAGAACCAACCATGGGAGTGAATGTATTAGATTTAGTTTTGTCTTCACAAAATGAATTGGTGGATAATGTCAAAACATGTAAGCCATTGGTCATTGGTTAACAGTGATCATAATCAAATACATTTTGACATCAAATAATGTATGAATAAAAAAATACGGGAGAAAATTCCACAAAGGTAAGATATGAGAAAATACTAGCTAGATTGGAATAGCATGCTGAGAAATAAGACTGCAATTGAATGTTGGAACATTCTAAAATATGTAATTGAGAGTATAATTGATCAATTTGTTTTCTTCAGAAAACAAGGAAAATGGTCTAGAAAGAAACACTTGCCAAAAGAAGCAGTTAAAAAAAATAACGTACAAGCAAACTATGTGGAGGGTTTATAGGCATACCAGAAAGAACGAAGACTACCACAAATTACAAAGATGCACTTATTGAATGAAATTAGACAATCTAAAAGAAGCTGTGAGCAAAAATTAGCATGTAACATAAAAAATAACAGCAACAGTTTTTTTTTGCGTGTGTCGGGAGTAAACAAAACGTCTGAGACAGGGTTGGACCACTAGAAGACAGTTCTGGAAATATAATATTACAAGGTTTTTAATGGCGGAAGACCTAAATGGATACTTCAGTTCAGTGTTCAACAGAGAGGACATTAGTTCATTACCAGCTCCAGATGCTAGATTTCAGGAGGCTAAATTGGACTATTTAGGGCAATTAATTGTAAATCCAGTAATGGTAGCTAAGAAAATAAAGGCAATGAAGGAAAATAAATCACCTGGAGTGGATGGAATTCCTCCAAAACTACTAATGTCATTAAAAGAGGGAGTGGTTCCTTTTGAATAGAAAGAAACAAACATCATACCATTGTTTTAAAAGGGTTAAAAAAATAAGTCAGAGAATTACAAACCAGTGAGTTTAACATCAGTGATTTGTAATTTTTTAGAAAGGTTAATTAAAGACCATATGGTGGACTCCCTAGTTAGGCATATATTATTTAATCCATTTCCTAAAAGCGAAGTCGTGCTTAACAAATATGTTGTTTTTTGGAAGAAATCACTAAGTGGATAGATGAGAGATCACCAGTAGATATTATGTGCTTAGATTTTCAAAAATCTTTTGACAAAGTGCCACATCAAACATTACTCCTTTAATTAAAAGCCCAATGTATCGGGGATGGCATAATCGACTGGACAGAACAATGGCTGACTGACAGAAGACAGCGAGTTGTAGTAGATGGGGAGATTTCAAACTGGAAGCGAGTTTTGAGTGGGGTACCACAACGATCAGTATTAGGACCTTTATTATTCTTAATATATAGATATATATCAACGACTTGGACAATAATATAAAAAGCAATGTACTGAAATTTGCAGATGACACAAAAGTGTTTAGAAGGGTTAACAATGATGGTTATAAGCAATATCTACAAAACAATCTAGACAAATTAGTTCAATGGTCTGAGGAATGGCAGATATTGTTCAATTTTGGGAAATGTAAATGCTTACATACAGGACATGGGAACTTGGGTGTAAACTATGAAATGCGAGATACTGTTCTAGGTACACTGTAAAAGAAAAGGACTTAGGAGTTACAATAAGTGCTGATATGAAAGTTTCAGAGCAGTGTGGTATTGCAGCTTCAAAGGGTAATTATTGGGTTGATTAGGATAAACATAGCATAAGAAGGATATATAGATACACTTGAAAGAACACAGAGGAGAGCAACTAAAATGATCACAGAACTGAGAGAACTTAGTTATGAAGAATGACTGTAAGAATGTGGTTAAACAACCCTAGAGACAAGGTGGTTAAGAGGAGATAAAACTTAAGTTTTTAAGATATTGAGTGGGTATGAAAATATATTGATACACAATTTTTTCTCACTCAAGAAAGATAAAAAGAACTAGAGGACATGGAGTAACATTAGTAATGCATCAGTGTAGATTGTGAATATGAGATGTGTGTCAACCTTGTTTCTAAACATTGTTTAAAACCAAGGTTGACACATATCTCTGGAGGGCGGATTACACATAAATTAAAAATGTTGCACTCTCGATAAGCCAATGGCTTCCTTGTACACTTGTCATCTGGGCCCTAATTTTGTTAAATCTTGTTAAATGATTTGTTTGAAATGCTGTAGTTGTGCTTGAGATCTGATGACACTGTACATGTAATTGTGAATAGTAATTGAACCCAATCCTGGTTATAATCTGTATGATTGTTTGAATTTGTTTCTTAGGTTCTGGAGCAAGGGCTGTATTACCTCAAACAGAATACCTCACTACCTGGACACTGAAAAAATAAACTGAACAATTCTTGAACCAACCTGCCAGACTTCAAAGACTAGGCCATTGCTGCCCAATGAAAGACTAATCAGATTATTTTTGACAAAATAAAATAAGTAAACAGTTCTGTTATTTCTATATAGAAATGGATAGAGAGATGTTAACTGACATGTATTTACAGCAGATTGCTAAAGAAATTGGAAGTGCATGGTCTACACTAGGGTACATACTCGGTCTGTCATCTGCAGAATTAGATTGTCTGAAATGTGAAAATCGAAACTCAATGGCTGACTGCATTGCAAAGATGCTGGTAA
Organism: Lamellibrachia columna; assembly: GCA_963662155.1. Lineage (NCBI taxonomy): Eukaryota > Metazoa > Annelida > Polychaeta > Sabellida > Siboglinidae > Lamellibrachia > Lamellibrachia columna. The sequence goes on along the minus strand of OY759272.1, from coordinate 20,434,461 downwards.
AATGGAGAGACAGAAGTTCTCAATCCACTTGTGTGGCAGACTTGAGAAGAGCTCTGGAGGAAATACACAGGACGGATCTGTCTGAGACCATTGAGGAGGACTACAAAGGTAAGTTAACAACACCATAGCACAGTTTATGTCATGATGCACATGCTTAATTAGTGTAACCATTGCAACATTCATTACAACAGTGTGATTTTGCATCTACAAATTTATTCTATTCGTTCCATATGTTCTGTGATAACACTCGTAACAATCATGTTCAATTTGTAGTTGTGAAAGCACAGCTCATTATTCATGCTTTATGCAATCATGTCTCATTGTCCAGCGAAAGTGAAATCTTTGAACTTGTCTCAATGTATCCACTAAGGGAACATGTCTCATTGTCCAACCAGTAAGTGAAGTATTTAAATATGTCCAGTCAGTGAACATGTTTCAATGTCCAACCAGTAAGTGAACATGTCTCATTGTTCAACCAGTAAAGGAACATGTCTCATTGTCCAACCAGTAAATGAACATGTCTCATTGTTCAACCAGTAAAGTAACATGTCTCATTGTCCAACCAGTAAGTGAACATGTGTCATTACCAATAAGTGATCATATGTAGTAGGTGAATATCTAATTTTCTAATGACTAAGTGAATATGTAGCAGCAGAAGACATATTCCAGTAATTGCAAGTGTCTGCTTGTATTGGTTTCAGATTATCAGGCAGGCAAAAAAATGCTGCAAGAGACTGGGCATTTGGAGAAGTCGAACGGGAATCTTGTGACGTCTTCAACAAATAATGACATGGATACAACTGATAGTGAGAGCATCCAGCAAGATCAACTGACTGCACGGTTAAGATCAGTTGGAGCCAAGAATCGAGCAATGGATGAACTTTCACACCAGGCCAATAAGATGACAATAAACAGTCAAGAGACATCTGGTGAGTGATAACTATTAATCACTATCATTACAAAAAGTAGAAAACATGCATGACAATTAATTTTCTGTACTTTCTCATATGCTTTCTCATATTCTGTGAAAATCAAGTAAACAATATCAAATCATCACAAAGGTTCAAAATGAATGGTGGTATTTCACTTATAGAAATCGTTTATCATTGTGAATTTTTTTAGAGAGGGAACTTTATTAAGGTCAAATCATGAACATATGAATACAGTTATAATACATGACAGTTGTGAATAAAATATTGATTAATCCACGGAGACCTGCACCAAGACCTTAAAGATCGCTGGCGTACAAGCCACAATGACAGTTATATACAGTTACTTACACTTCATTAACTAACTAACACTGATATTACAAATAATAATATTCATTACTATGTAATGAATATTCTGACTATAAACACTGATCAAAATTTGAAATACAAGAAAATAAAAAACAATTAAAACCAGTAACACTAATTCACACTAATATTATCAACACTAATGAACACTAACCAAACACTAACTTGCATTAACTAAATTGATGGGAATGAAGGAGATGGGAATGAAGGAGATTGGAGTGAAGGTGACTTGAACGCAAGATAATCAGGAGACGGGAGGGAAAGGTTGATGGGCGAGAGGGAAATGGAAAACGTGCGGCCGGGTGACACAACTGCAGGACAGAATATGACAGAAGGGATCCGATGCAAAAGGTATTCTGAGGTAGTGATAGAAGGAGTGAGGAGGAAAGTGAGGGTGTTTTTGGGGACTCGATAATTAGGAAAACTGACAGAGTTTGCTTTCCAGGGGCAAAAATAGAGACTATCACAGAAAGGATGAAGAAAATCATGGGTCATGGCAAGGGAGGGTCTATTCTAGTACACATAGGCACTAATAAATCAGTTAGGGAGGGTACAACTGCCACAGTTAAGAAATACAGGCAGTTAGTCAGAACACATAGACATGGGTTGAGAAGATAATTATGTCTGGGATTTTACCAGTAATGGGAAGCAGGGGTTAGGGTTATTAAATCGAGTGGCAATTAATACCAGCTATGTAGGGAAGGGAAAGTTGGATTTGTGGGGTTGTTTTATTGGGAGGGCTGACATGTTCATGAGGGATGGGCTTCTTCTAAGTGGAAAGAGTGCAGCAGTGTTTGTGGATGATACCTCAGGAGCAGTCGACAGTGGCATGGTTAGCATAACAAATATTTTAGGCAACAAACATTGTTTAAACTAGAAGCGCAGTGAGGCTGCTTAGAGGTGCCTCAAGCAGGACAAGAGGCCAATGATACACATAAACCAGTAACAAAATGTCCGGAAAACATTTCTGAAGCTGGTTTTAAATGTGTGTGTTAAAATGCAAGGAGCATAAATAAGATAAAATAATAAATAAGAAACAAATTAAACATTATGGCAGAAGATATTGACCCTCAAATAATTGGTACATGTATAACCGAATCATGGGCCAACAAAGACAAAGCAGGTGCTGAATTAGGACTGACAGGATATGTAATGTTTAGGAGATATCGAGTAGGGAGGGAGGGAGGGAGGCAGGTAGGCAGGCAGGGAGGGAGGGAGGGAGGCTAATGTACACTGTATCAGAGTGGTACAGAATTTGAAAATGTGTTCAATAATGTGTAAAACATACAACAATATGCCAGTACGTGTCAATGTTCAGTGTTTTTTTTATGAAGCATGCTAATTTACATCCTTCTCGAGATCAGTGTCAATATGTACATCACTGTGTCCGTACAAATATTAAGTCCCGATGCTTATCAATTTATCGTGTGAAGTATTGGAACTCATTATCAACCTGTACTATAACGATGCGAACCTTTTATGCATTTGATAACAAATGCAAAATTGATATGTTCAACAGATACTTATTAAAAAAAAATGTTTCCCCCCTAGATAATGGCTGGGGAAATGTCCAAAAGAATATAGGATTGTATTATAATATACTGCATTTAAACAATTATTATTTTTTAATTTACATACTAGTAATGCAAGTGCTTGTCTGCACTTCCAGGATATTTGTACAATATTTCGTAACATAGATCAAACACTAATGCGAAGACTACCTTTTATTATCAAACATTGGTCAGTATAACTGCACTCTAAGTTGCTTCGCACTATAGAAACCAGGTTTAAGCACTGGCCATATAAGCCTTCATGGCTTCCTAAGGCATAATGCCTGGGGATGACTTTACCTTACTGAACAGGGGTATATGACTATAAGAACTTTCATCAGTATACCCCTTTTTTTTTGACATAATAAGTATTTCATTTTGTGCAACACAAACATTCTGTTCTACTTATGTTGGAAAAAATAAAACATATTATTATTAAATTAATTCAAATGAATTTGCAAATGTGTAATCAAAACATTTCAACAAAGGCAAATATAAAGAGATGAGAACATATCTAGCAAACAATGATTGGAATAACTTGCTGAAGAACAAGACAGCAACATAATGCTGGTCTTGTTTGAAATATGAGATTGAGGGCATTATTGCGAAAATTGTTCCATTAAAAAAACAAGGGAAAAGGTCCATGAAGAAACACCTGTCAAAAGAGGCTATTAGAAAAATTGCTCTCAAACAGATGCTGTGGGTGGTATATAAACATACAGAAAATATAGAAAACTACACAAACTACAAAGAGACATTAACCTAGCTACAACTGAAATTAGAAAATCCAAAAGAACCTTTGAACAAAAATGGCAGGCAATATAAAAAATGACAGCAAGAGTTTCTATGCTTATGTAAGGTGTTCGAGATAGGGTTGGACCACTGGAAAACAACAGCGGAAACACAATTTCAGACGGACTTTAAATGGCAGAGGTCTTGAATGAGTATGTCAGCTCAGTTTTTACCACAGAAGATATCAGCTCATTTCCAATTCCAGTGACTATATTTGAGGGCGATCATTCAGATCATTTAGGGCAGTTATTTGTAACTCCTGAAATTATTGCAAAGAAAATTAATAATATGAAAGATAATAAATCACCTGGAGTTGATGGGATACCACCAAAACTGCTTAAGGGAATTTTACAGAAATTGGTACACCACTTGCAAAAGTGTTTAATTTGTCACTAGAAGAAGGAATAGTTCTTCAGAATGGAAAGAAGCAAACATTACACAGGTATTTAAGAAGTGATCGAGGAACAAACCAGAAAATTACAGATCAGTGAGTTTAACATCAGTTGTATGCAAAGTACTAGAACTATTAATTAGAGACCACATGGTGGAATTCCTTGTAAAATATAAATTAATATAAATTAATAAACACATATCAACGTGGGTTCCTAAAAGCAAGGTCATGTCTAGCCAATCTCTTATGTTTTTTAGAAGAAATTACAAAGTGGGTAGATGACGGGTAACCAGTGTAGGTGTGTCTACACTGGCATAGGTAATGATGTAATCAACTGGATAGAAACATGGCTTACACACAGAAGACAGAGATTAATAGTAGATGGTGAGATTTCAAACTGGAAATCTATTTTGAGTGGGGTACCACAGAGATCAGTATTAGGACCTATACTATTTTTAATATATATAAATGATTTGGAAGATGACATATCTAACAAAGTACTGAGATTTGCTGATGACACAAATGTTTTCTGAAAGGTTACAAATGATACAGATAAATAAAGTTTACAGGATCATTGGTTAAATGGTCAGAAAAATGGCAAATGTTATTAAATTTTGGGAAGTGTAAATGCATACACATAGGATATGGAAACATGGATGAAGAATATAAAATGGGGAATGCTGTACTAGGTAGAACCACACAAGAAAAGGACTTAGGAGTAACATTTAGTGCTGACATAAAAGTTTCAGAGCAATGTGGGATTGCTGCTTCAAAAGGAAATCAAATTCTAGGGCTAATTAGGAGAACTATCACGTATAAGGAGAAACAACTAATTGTACCCCTGTATAAAGCAATAGTTAGACCACATTTGGAATATTGTATTCAAGAATACAACGAAGAGCAACCAAAATGATTCCAGAATTGAAAGACCTTAGTTACGAAAGTCGCTTATCACAATGTGGTTTGACAACACTAGAGACCAGGAGACTAAGAGGAGACCAAATAGAAGTGTTTAAAATAGTGAATGGTTATGAGGATATTGGTAGGAATATGTTCTTCAAACTTAAAGAAGGCAGTATAACCAGAGGACACAAAGCAGCATTAGTTAAGGAACAGTGTTGGTTGGATATGAGAAATTACTCATTGTCACAGAGCGTGGTAAATGAACAAAATAAATTAAAGTGTTAATGCTAGTAGTGTGAATATGTTTAAAAATAGGATTGACAGATATCTTATAATGGCAGGCTATGCCTGTACACAGATGATAAAATTGTTGGATTCAAGATAAGCCAATGGTTTCCTTGCCATCTGGAACTTGTACTTTGGGATGGCAATCTTGCTCTAAGTCTATTTCTCATACATTGTAACACCCGGGGCCTTTGATGATGTCAGCGATGTATTTGATGGGCTAATGATGTGGAGTGAACAAATTTCAGGAGGGGGAATTACAGAAATGTTGATGGTGAGCGAAATGATATAAAAATTATAGTGGTGTCACAAACAGATTTCTGTACCGACAGTACTCCATAGCAAAATCTAGGGTGTTCAGAATAACGGATTACTGTTAAAATGGAGTCCTGATCACTATAGCTAATATTTGAATTATATGAAATTATTCACACAACTGGCCATCTTTTTTATAATAATGTATGATACACTCATTTCTAGTTAAAAACTGTAAGTACAGGTCTATTTTCTTATAGAATAACATATTCCGACTCAAATTGGCTAATTATACACCTTTCTGCAAAATTTATAAAGCCCTGGTATGAGTGGCTGTTTATCTTTTTGAGTACAATTGTTGGGAGATAGTTCTCGTGAATTAAATTTGGAATTTTGTGTCTGATGCAAAGATGGCATTACATAGAATGAGTATGTTTCACTTGAATTTCATAATTAGTGTAGTTTGGGAGGTAATTTTGGATCCTTCTTGATCTTGCTATTGTATTTTTCTGTGATAGGAACATGTCTTTGAAATAATGTGGGATTTTTTTCATATTTGTAGAAAATTTTGAAACATGAATTAAAACATATCCTCTGCCTTTAGTAGTTCAAGTTTCTTAAATAAAGGTGTGGCATGCTAATTATACTTACTGTTTGATAAAGCTCTAATTGCCTTTTTATCAACTAACTTATTTGAGGTCGTACATTGTTTACTTTATTGCCCATCAGGAGATCATCATTGACTGGTTGTTTGATGCAGAGAATTGTTTCAATTGCTTTAAATTTGTCATTGTGTGGTTACTAAACTAGTTTTGTACCATCCCATTCACTTCTTGGATGTTTCTGCAATCATAGTCACTGTTTTGTTTACTCTCACCTTTTATCAGGGCCCGTGACAAAGAAAGATATTTTGGAAATCGCAAATCACATGGGAGCAAATTGGCAACAACTTGGAGTATCGCTTGGACTGACTCACAAGGAACTGGAACATCTGAAGGAGATTCACCATAACAAAATCAATGATTGCGTCAGGGAGATGTTGGAGCAATGGAAAAGAACTCAAGTCACTGGGACGGCTATGGAAGAGTTGAAGAAAGCTCTGGTGAAGGAGGGCAGAACGGATTTGGCTGAGTCCATTGGCAAACTGGATAATGGTATGAATACAGTGTGTGGCATGTGTATAAGCCCAATATTTTAGCACAGCATGCCCAAATACTACCCATCCAGAATGTGCATGCATGTTTAATTGATGACATATGTTGTGCAGTCTACTGAATGGCTTGCCTCCCACGACACTTTGCTGGCTTGGCAGTAAGTGGACACTTCGCTGCCTTGGCAGTGAGTGGATACCTCATTGCCTTAGCAGTAAGTTGGTATCTTAATTCTTCTGCAGCAGTATTATTGACAATTAAAATTGGTCAAAATGACACACAGTTGTAACTTGACTAATGCAAACAAATTATGTTTGTTTGATTTTGTATAGAAAACTATTACATATTGTTATTATTTTTCCAAAGTTGTTTCTTTTGATTTGTTTTAGCAGACAAATCTTCAGAAAAGAAAATAACCCCAGTGGATGTTGTCTCCACACTGGGTGTTGACATTCGTAGTGACGATGACCTATGGAAAGAGGAACAGGTTTCTGATTGGGTCCAATCTCAGGCCGGTGGATGTAGCATTTCTGAATCTGAGACAAGAAGTGAACAAACAAATGACACAGGATTTGATGATGTTGACAATGACATCACTTCTGACAGTTGAAGTAACTGAATGTAGAGTGACACAACATTTGGTGAGTTCTGTCTAGTCAGTACAAACATGAGTATAGTTAAACAAAATTAATTAAGTTTTCTTGCCAAATGAGGACTCAGTTATTGACACAAGTAGCCATGACTATGAAACTGTTATTTTGTTGTGTTGTCAAATCAGTCAAATTTATTCAAATCAAATTTATTACTCTACAACCGCTTACAGAACATAAGAGTACATACATAACTAAATGTACAATTCAGTGATAATTTCACATATATACATGCACACATATATTTACACACAGTTATATACATTCAGTTTGCATACAAACATTTGAAACATATTCTATAGTGGGAGTAAATGTTCACACAATGAATATTGGTTGTGTGGTGGTCAGCTTGGGGTGTTCCACATTGGTCAGTATGCCCACTGCTGCCATCATATGTAATGTGGAATGTATCAAGTAAATTTTTTCTGTTTCTCCAAGCCCCCAGACTGCAATATGGTTTTGACTCCCAATTGCCAATTTTTTTCATTGTATCTGAAAATGGTGTCATTGATAACCTGGAAAATATCCTGTCTAAAATAAAAGAACATAAAAGCCTACAGTGACTATCAACTAGAAATAGTTAAAAATTTGAAAGTTAGTGTCTACATACTCTGACAACATGTAATTTTTCAATGGCAATATAGTGTGATCATGACAGATTTGGCCAAAGTAAGCTGAATGCCCAAGTTTGGTATAAGAAAGCTCTTTCTTGACAAAGCAATCTTCAGAAATACCAAAAAGTTATACCACCCTAGCTGGAATTACTTTAATCAACTTTAAACAGGACTGCTCCAAACCCTGTATGCGTATTGTGTACAAACTGCAGAAGTTTAACCAAACTACTTCTCTACTTTCAGGTGAGGAGGAAACTTCAGGAATCTTCACATGGATCACCTTGTGGTTTTGCAACGTGATCTTTGCGATGGCTGCTCCTCTATTGACAATTTGGACATGAATATTGATCTGTGACATTATCTTTTGTATGAGGAGCTTCTTGGATTGTATAATATATATCATATTAGCAATAAACAGTTACATATATTGAATCTTTGCCGAGATATTTGGAGTGATATTCGTAGGCTGTTTTGATAATCTTTTACACCAATCGACTTTTTTGGGCTGGGTCGATTCAGCTGTTTTGAGTGAGTAATAGCTGTAGATAATGAGAGTTTGACAGGGGTTATCATCAACTGTTTAGTAATAATTTATTTGTTGTTGCCCTGTTTCTCAAACATCAGAGTAATTTATAGGAAATCGTATACTCCTTATTTAAAAAAAAATTTAATACATAAACAAGCTTAAAAGTATGTTTGGTTTCTCTGATAAGGATATTGCTTGATTGTCATAGAACACTGTAGTTTTATGCCTTTTCCATATGCTAGGTTTGGGTTTTTTAAGGTAATATTTTTATAATGATGTTACACATTGCATTAACCATAACTGTTAAAGTAGTTTAAATAGCTTAAATGTTAACTTATTTTCAGAGTCCATATAAATATTTAATTATTTTAAATGCAATATTTATTATTTATTATATTATAATCATAATTGACAGAATACCCTTGTTTGGTGTGAATGTGTACTTGCTTACCATGATTACAACATATAATAGTACACTGTATAGTTAATAATTGTTAGAATATATAAGTGTGTGTGTTTGTTATAAAATGTGTATGTTAACACATAATTGTAATATAATACCTGAATATTTTGCATTGTTATCAGGTAGCAACTTCACACTGGACTTATTGTTACGCTGCATGTTGTATTTGTGTTTATGTCATCAGACACATTCAACGAATATAAATAGTAAGGAGATGAATACAACATACATAAAAGCATTTGTATCCATACTAGTGCTCACGAATAAAGTTATAAGTGCTGTGTAGTTTGGCTTTGACCTGCTACAATGGAATAGACAGTTGTGTTTTGAACGTATTAGTTACACAATTGTTACTAACTTCCTTGAGTTACCGATGTATTTTTTAACACTGGGAAATTATAACTTTTTTGCTTTCCCTATCTGTAACTACTGGTAACTGTGACATCTACTTAATAAATTTTATACTTATCTCAATATGGTACCATAACCTGAAAAAAGATATAGATATCCACTGCACTAAGATATATAATACAATATTCATGACCATATAACAACACTTTTCTAATTATTTACTGTTACTTACATACCCTAAAAAACAGAACTTCCAAGTCTTCAGATATTGTGGGAAATCTCCCATTTTTTTATTTATCAAACATTCTCGCAATCTCAAAAAACTCCCATTTTGTTGTATTTGATTTTACAGTTTTGTTTGTTGATTTTTTTTGGCTTGATTAAGGTTATTTACATACAATTTTACGATATCATTTAATGAGATAGGGATGTAAAAAAACTTAATAGTGCCGACAAATTGAAAATTGTTTCACTTGCAAACATTCGCTTTTTTGCAGGTATTAATCATACTTGAAAATATCTTCCCCATGTGGGGGGAGATCTCCCACTATTTGCTTGTGCCAACTTGGAAGGTCCGAAAGATTATTCCGTGATGCTACACTGGAATGTGCCATCCTCATTCACCTCTGCCACATCTACTGCCATTCAGTCAAGTCACAAGATAAAGTCTTCATAAATAATTTACATCAAGTGTTACTATAAAATGTACATATTACATACAATGTAACACCACACAATTACCCAATTTTGTTTGTTTTAATTTGTTTGGTACAACGTATTTATCCAAACACAACCCTTCAAGTGATCATTGAGAAATCCACCATGTTCAGTGGGGCTAATCTGTAAAACGCCACGACAAACCATAACCGCTGGAAGGAATTTGTATGTCGCCACGTTGAGTGGATGACATAAGTAATGAAAATAAGAATAATGTGTGCGATGTAATGCAGAAAATATGGACCTCTATTTGCTGAAGACATACATAGGATGGTGCACTTTAAAAACCAATTCTGCACACACAATAACACCCAAGAGCCAGGAAACATTACTACCCTCCTCATAAATTTTGGATGGAAAACCTGCTGGAAAGAAAAGTCAGAAGACTGGACTTAACACAAGATGGAACACAACTTGATGTTTTTTTTATTTATTTTACCAATATCTGTTTGCTACCCAGAGTCACCACTCCATTTTGTGTACATTAAATTTTTTTTTGCCTGATTTAACTTTTCAGTCTAACAGTTGTGTCAATATAATCAAAGTTAATTTGAATTTCACTTTTATTTTATAAGTTAGCCAAATCCCTGGATGAGAGTAAGCAACCAAAATCTGGACACGTACATAATTTCCATCATATTGAAAAGTGCACTCTGCATCCAGGCGATGATGCATGCGACAAACGGTGGCGACACAACACAGAGCCTGGATAATCAAGGCTATTTATGAATATCAGCCTTGCCATTTTGCAGGGGCAGCCTAATAGGCGAATCATAGCTGAATGGAGAGTGGGTTTATATAAATACATGTAGCATTTGGAGGAGCCATGTAGCTACGATAAAAAAAATACAACCAGTTAACAAAACAAGTAGTAAATTGGGAGTAATAAATAACTAAATAAAAATGACGTGGCTATCCATTTCCACCCTGGTCCACCTATTAGGCTTCCCTGTTCAATATGCATTATGTAAATATGATTTGACTAAAATTGTTAAAATAACTTTTTTTTCACATTAAAACGCATTTGGGTGGTGGAGCTGTTAGACTAGATTATAGTTTACACTATGACATGATTTTATGATAAAACGACTAGACCTTTAACAAACTACTAGATGTTAACTAAAACAAAATGATCAGTTTCACAAAATTAGATATCCACTGAACACATTTGGACGGACATAGTTTCTTTAATACCAACTACAATAACATACTGGAATTGCCTATTGCCAAGCATTATCCCCTATAACTCATTATAAACTTATAAGAACAGCCTCCCTGAAGCCTACAATGACCATCTGTTTGAAAGACTGGAGTAACTGATGCTGAACGTCACTGTACGTAACAGCAATAGAAGTAACTAGGTATCATTCGATAGCAACCACAGTGGTCACCCAGCAATGACAGTTTATTCTGTACTGAACATTTCTGTCAGAAGACACAATAACGACGGCATCAGTCGGCTTGTTGACATTATTCAGTTCAGCCAGATAAAGGTCTGGTGTTTCAGCCAGGAAATCAAGATAACATCTGGCCAGTAAGAAGTGATCCACCGTTCTGTATCTTGACATCTCTCATGTCATCACACTCAAGTCATTTCACCTGTGGTGGAAAGCGTCAAACACCACCGTAGGACACCCTTTCTGCTTGATCCACACACTCCTGAAGACTCGCATCAAACAATTCACACCTGCAATTAAAAATCAAGTTTACACTATCAACAAAACAATATTCACATGTTGATACTAAAATAATTCTAGGCATACATTGCTAAACTTTAGTTCAGAGTGGTGTGTTTATTTGACTTAAAATGGATCAGTCATGCAATGTACGCTGGTCCACAACTCAACAAAACTGTTGCCGTGTGAATTTGGATGGTGCAACAATTGCTGAACCAATAAAAAATTTAATCGTGGCAACAAATGTGTAATGTAAGCTGACCAGGGTTTTTTAAGGTTCAGTTCATACAGGCAGTGCAAACATTCATAAGGGCAACATTTTTTAACAACTGGTTTACCAATTGTGCTATATGTTGAAGCTTGAAGTTAAAATTAGTATATTTCAACAACCATTGAGTGTGTGAATGAAATAGGCTGTTAGAAATGCTGTGGTACAATTATTAGATTTTCAAATCATGAAGCAAACTTTAAGGAATATTTACCAAAAACAAACGTAAACTTCACCATGATATACGAAATTCCAATGTCATCCCAGAGAAGCCAATGTAGCCATGTTTGTTAGTTTTGTTCCACCAAAGCAACTATCCAATTCTGACATTTCACTATTATACACATTTTGTCAATGTACATGAAAACGTAAAAATTTTAATTTTCAAGATAGCTACTAATTGTGCTTTGTGAACAATTTTATTGTGACTGGATTGTCTTTGTTTCAATTACAGATTACATAAAACCAACTCTCAGAAGATTGCAAACTCTTTCACGCTGTGTGCAATATGATCATATTAAACAAAATACAATTTAAATAAACAAAAACAATTTCAAACTGATGATGGACAACAGACAAATATTATATTAAATATTAGTTCAGTACCAGTTCCAGATGCTAAAATTCAGGAGGCTATTTCGGATAGTTAATTGTAATTCCAGAAATGGTAGCTAAGAAAATAAAGGCAATGAAGACTACTAATGGAAACAGTAGAACAAATTGGTACACCACTTGCAAGCAGCCCTTCAGCCAGAAATAAAATTTTGCCAGTCTTGAACTTTCTAAAAAGTATAACCTTAAGATTGCGAAAAAGTCAAATCAGGCCAAAAAAATTGAGTGTAACATCATACACATTTTTTTGCTTGATTTATCTTTTCATTTAGACAGTTGTATCAATATAATCAAAGTTTTAAGCTAATTCAAATTGCATCGTATAAACTGATAAAAGTTAACTCTTATTTTATGAATTGGCCAAATGCCCGGATGACATCGTAATTAGCTAATCAGAATTTATGTATGCACCCAGAATCTGGGTGCATACATAACTTCATTCACAATGAAAGGCACATTCGAGGCGAAGATGTGTGCGACAAACGGTGACGCCATAGCACGGAGCCTGGATAATCGAGGCTACGACATCCAGGTCACGGGATTGTACACACTGGGAAAGCCCATAGAAATGCATTTCCCAACCAGTGATGTACACGATTACAATAAGTAGAAATCGGCATTCCCAACACCGACCGCAGTATCACTATTTTCTAGGTAAACAAATTACAAAGATGTCAAGGTTAAAAATAGTCTTACAAATTGGCAGTATGCTGTTAAAAAAATTTTATTATGAAAAAATCTCATCTTGTAAAAAGATAAACCTGTCTTTATTTTAATTTTACCCATCTTTGTCAGACATTTGCCCTTCTTGAAGATGGGCAGCTGGGTCGCTGGCAACGGGCCTGCTTGCAAGAATGTTCAACTTTTTAAATTATTAAAAAAGGGAGTGTTTCCTTTAAATGGAAAAAAGCAAACATCATACCATTATTTAAAAAAGGTTCGAGAAATAAGTCAGATAATTACAGACCAGTGAGTTTAACATCGGTGATTTGTAAATAATTAGAACGGTTAATTAAAGACCATATGGTGGATTTCCTTGTTAGGCATAAATTATTAAATAAATCTCAACATGGATTCCTAAAAGTTAGGTCATGCTTAACAAATGTTGTTTTTTGAGAAAAAAAAATCACTTAGTGGCTAGACGAGGTATCACCAGCAGATGTTATCTACTTAAAATTTTAGAAAGCTCTCAACAAATGCCACATCAAAGATTACTACTTAAATTAAAAGCCTTTGGTATCGGGGATGGCATAATCGATTGGATAAAAAAATTGCTGACTGACAAAAGACAGCTTGTAGCAGATGGGAAGGTTTCAAACTGGAAATCAGTTTTGAGAGAGGTGCCTCAAGGATCAGTATTAGGATCTTTGTTATTCTTAATATATATCAATGACTTGGACTATAATAGAAAAAGCAATGTGCTGAAATTTGTGCATGACACAAGTGTTTAGAAAGATTAAAAACGATGATGATAAACAACATTTACAAAACGATCTAGGCAAATTAGTGGTCTGAGAAATGGCAGATATTATTAAATTTTGGGAAATGCCTACACACAGGACACAGGAACTTGGATGTAAACAATAAAATGAGAGATACTGTTCTAGGTTCTACCATAAAAGAAAAGGACTGAGGAGTAACAATAAATGCTGATATGAAAGTTTCAGAGCAGTGTGGTATTGCAGCGTCAAAGGGTAATAGAATTCTTGTGTTGTAAATTCTCAAGTCATCTCTCTGAATTCCAAGTCAAGTGCCAAGTCACCAGGGTTCACCAATCCTAGTAACTGTTGTGGTCTGTCCACAGTATTTTTATCGGGAAATTTATATATCTGCACATATTTTAAACTGTCACTCACTCACCTAATGGGCATATCAATGGAATAGAAGGGATTCTTGAGGGCGTAGTCGGCATATATCTCATACAATCTCTTCAACAACGCCTCTTGTCCACCGTGTTTCGGGTCAGCTATAACCATGAACTTGATACCTGCATGAATATTGCATAAGGATAATATTGAATAAGGAAAAACTAAACATTTCATATTTTACTATATTTTTATTTTATTTTTAAGAAACTTTTTTGTATGTACATTTACTGCACAACTTGTGTATATTTATATTTTTCATTTTATTTTTTATTCTTTCTACATATACTTTTGCTGCACAACATGCATGTGTATATTTTTATATATATTTAAGGAATTTTTTTTCGGAAATAAACATTTATTATATTATTATTATAAACTTCCTTCATTGGTGTATCAGACCTGCTACTGTTTTGTGGAAAACCATATTTTTTATTTTAAATTCTGTATAGATCTGTCTAATTGTTTCATTGGTCAATCAGACTATGGTATTCTGATTCGTCGCCATCTATCAGGCTACGAGATGTTCTTACATCAAACGCTGTGCTAGGTTTCACCGGAAATCTGCCTAGTATCAACACTACCACTGGTAGTTGTGCCATAACCACTATAAGTTTGTCATTCAATGTTGTGATGAACCCAAGAACCATGTACTGCATCACAATGTTTCCTTTTTTAAACAAATACGTATGTATATCTCACCCAAAAATGTAATAGTATGTCTGATGATTTCATCAAAACTAAAAATAACACATTTGCACAAACAAATTAACATCAAAGTGGCTGCAAAAGAAAACGAGATGACAAGCGAAAAATTTAATTAAAAAACCAGCTTTAAACATGTGAAAGATTTCACAAACCAGTGAGTGTTTGGGAACAGTGCAACTTGAACGTGTCCGTCTCAATCATTTGGATGCCTGAACTTCTGGATTCTGGAGACAATTGTGATGCAATGGCAAACAAACTGCAAACATAATATCACAGTGCTCTATAAATATATTAGGTGCAATTTTTTTTGCATTGGTGAGAACAAATCCCAAAATGATGTGTTATAGTGCTAAAACAGTGATATAATTGGTTTGTAATTCAGCAGTCACATTAAAGTTTGACTGCTGTTTTCAAATTGACATTTGTAATTAATTACATTTACTCAACTCCAATTGATTTCAGTAATGCCTTGTATTGTTGTAATTTATATTAATTTATTCAGTTAATTAAAATGTGCTCTGGACAAAATTGTAGTCATTATTTGTGACCATCTAAACAAAACATTTTTTTTAGTAATTCTAAAATTATTCACTCAATAATTAGTTGGTATACAAAGTTCTTCATTTTTTACAATTCTACCACCATTCATGCTCCCTGAATTAACGAATATAGTTTGGGTAAAAACTTTCATGGCATGATATTATTCATATCCACTACTATAATATGTAGTCATTATAACCCAATTATTCATTCAATTTGATTTTCCATTAGACCTGTTCTGCTGATAACAGTGTATTGATGTCCAAACACTTACGAATGAAACATTCCAGCCAGCATAATTTTTTCATTTGTTGTCAACTTTGGTCGGCCAAACTTGATAGAAATGGGATAATTTTCTTCTGTTTCGATAAGCTCCTGGATGTCCCGACCATCGTCCAACTGTCGCCCAACAGTGGCAATGCCATTGATGGCAAGTATCGTGTGTCCAACTGCAACACACATCATCACTGCAAATGTGCAATACACCTGTAAACATTATTGCAACACACATCATCATTGCAATACACCTGTAAACAGTGTTGCAACACACATCATCACTGCAATACACCTGTAAGTATTACTGCAACACATATACATCACTGCAACATAAAAAATATCACTACAATACAGACATCACTGCAATATACAATACTGCAACACAAAGACATCACTACAATGCAGACATTATTTCAACACAGACATGACTGCAACACAGACATACATAACTGCAACACATACATGACTGCAATACACATGCATCACTGTAATATATAAATATATCACTGTAATACATAAACATACATCACTGCATCACTGCAATACACAGACATCACTGCACTACACATATATCATTACAATACAAAAACATCACTGCAATACATAGACGTAGTTGCAATACAGATACATCACTGAAATACAGACATCGCTGCAATACACAGACATCACTGCAATGCATATATGTCATTGCAACACGTAAACACCACCACAATACAGATATATCACTACAATACACATACATCGCTGCAATATTTGATGCATCACTGCAATACATTATGCATCACTGCAATACACATGCATTACTACAGCATACACCACTGGCACAGCAATACTAGCCAATACACAGACATCACTGCAGACAGTGGCATTGCAATATACGCATGTCACACCCGCGCGCACGCACACACACACTGTCACACACATACATCAGTCAATCATCTTGTCTTGTCTTGTAGTAATACTGGCCAACACTCCTCTGGCTATGGAGTCAAACGGTCAGGGTCATCACTGACACTGCAACATTTGCAATGTACACTAGTAGTGGAAATCACTGTATTACACATACATATATACCACTGTAACATACATACATCACTAACACATTATCGCAACCATGGCCAGGGGGCGTTACCTTTGATGCCATCTCTCTGGCCAAAATCGACAACCACTTTTTCGTCAAATATTTTTAGCACTAATTCTAAAGGATAACTGAAAGTCTTTTCAATTTCAACTCGCGGCATATTGTGGTCATATTGGTAGATCAAACCTCCTGCTCGATTTATAATGTATATTCCGTACATTTTTACGCATATATATGGTTTTCGATATATTTTACACGTTTCTAAATAAATGTTAGCTACATTTTTGAAAGAGGCAAAATGTAACGTCGTTGCATTGGCGTCGTCGTTCTAACCGTTCTGCGGTATAACGGGTGTATTTTAAAATAAATTGTGGTTATTACTTTTGTTTTTGACTTTTATTTTTACTCATTCAACAATATATGCACCTTTGACTGAAACATTCAACATTGCGTTGAAATAAAGTAATTAAATAGTAGCATTTAGTGAAAATGTTTTGTTCTTATTTCTATAGGAAATATTTTACCATTTCCTGTCACTCGGTGCAGTGTTCCGGTGGTTCAATAAACCCGGAATTGAGACTAGCCTCTAATCGGGACGTGCTTTTGCTCCATTGTGAAGCTTAAAATGGAACCGATGAAAGTATTGTGCTGTGCTGCATTGTTATGTTGTTTGAGTACAGGTATGCTCTCTTGTGCCAGATATATTACTTAGAATAGGTTGTCTTTTCAGGCCATGTGAAACAACATTGATCACCGCGTCGGACATTTCATCTGACGATGACACATACACGCTATTTACATCCACACTTCCGTGAATGATGCCGACTGATTGTGTTGTTTGCACTTTGGTTGGACTAACTCTGATGTTGTAAAATGTTTGGCCATTGTGACTAATGCCCCCAATTTTTTTTAGTGAAATACATATTCTTTAGCCACATTTTTTAAACGATTCGTTTTTTAAATGTGCAATGATATGGCAATGTGAATGCATCCAGAAAGCAATAAACGTTCGTGTATTCTTCATGCTTTTTAACGAAAATGCTGGTTGCCAAATTAGCTCAATTGGGTAACCTATGTTTAGCCAAATCCGATGCCAAATGGCCACCAGCAACGCAAGCCTAGTTTGGTCACTTGTCTGGAATCCAGGTCCACCTCAATTTCGTCATTATAAAGTCATAAGATATAGACCAAGATGTAACAACAGCAACCATGCAAAATGTATAGTTATTGCAGAATGTGTAAATTATTAAACATTCTGTTTCTGCATGTAAAAACTAATTTTATTACTGTTTCCGATGCTCAAATGTGTAGATTGCATATGAGTGAGCGACTGAGTGGTAATTGTTTTACTGTTCAAGTGTTTGTTTTACAACAAATGCTTCACAACAATGATTATTATTTTATATTTTTATCTGGCTTCAAAAATGACTTGAAGCTGAGTGTTAGCAATTGTGTAGGTGATACTACCCTGCGCAGGCCGGCCTTTGGGTACAAGCCCGGGCTAGGCCTACACATTCGGGCCCGGGCCTGAGCTGAAAAAAATTTAAACACATCGAGCTTGGGCTGGGCCTGGGCCTAGTGTGAGCAGGCCTGACCTGGGACATAATAAAAATATACTAGGTGATACATTATTTCATTATGATATTGATAACTTGAAAGATGGTGCTTGTCAAATGTTCGAAAAGGTGATAAAATGCATTTTTTTACACAAAATATTTAATAACGTAACATTCCACAGATAACTATTGTGAAATTGAGGTGGATCTAGATTATAGACAAGTGCCGTTTTTTATTTACATATGGCTAGTAAATGTTTACTTTACATGCTCATGAAATGGTGAAATGTTGGTGGTGTGAATATTCCCAGTGTGGTCAAATGCTTGATGACAGTGTCAAGTGTCAGTGGTTTTATTATATTACTAAATATATAAAATATAGAATTATAATACTGGTTTGATGTTTTTTATGGTACCAACAAATTACAGTATTGATATCTAAAACGGGTCAATTAAATTATATAAATTCCAATTACAAGTTAAAAAGTTGTGTTCATGAAGTAATTTAAAAGTAATTAAAAATACTAAATACATTTTCACAAATTCCATGTAATTGACCCAAAGTTTGATCTAAAAAAATACATTTGCATAATGTATGGATATATATAGATACCATTTAATGGTTCCATTTAATACACTAGTATCATCTGATGTCACTAAGATGGTTGGTTCCAGTGGGAGGAGATCGTGTGAAGGAGAGAATCTACAAAGATGTCCAGGCCTATTCACTGTGCGTCAGACTTCTCAATGGCACACACCAGATTGGCTGCAACTGTGAGTAGCTCTGAATGTCGCATTCTATGTAGCTAATGTAGTTCTATGTAGCTAATGTAGTTACTGTAAGTTTCCATGTATAATGCATATTTTTTCATTCTTGTTTTACTTAAAAGTCCTGGTGTGTATTATACATGGTGATAGGGCTAAACAAAATGTTCTCCGACCGGATATGGATAACGCTACTGGAACACTAGTACAATGACGTCAATGAGCGGGAAGCATACGCGACCAGGAGCGTCACCGACCGGGAATAACAGAAATGTGTAGACGATGTGCGATCTCAGACGGTATCGGGTTAATACGCTCAAATATGTGTTGCTCCCTGAGCACCAAGGCATCATAATTGGCGTTCTTGAATCACAGGAATGACCTGAATAGTCAATGCCATGCCCAGCTGGTGTGACTCCATGTTTAAAGTTGTGAATGCAAATAACGATGATTGTACCGTATGTATGTTTCGCAGTAGAAAGTGTGCAAACTATCAGAAGCGAGGAAATCAGGGGTCAATGCCAAAAGTTGGGGTGCGAATTATACATGGTAATATAGAAATTCTCGCATAATTTAGCAAAAGTCAGGGTGCGTATTATGCACAGAAACAGTGTTACAAAGGTGGTACAGACTGCATATCGCTGAACAATATGCATCTTTAATGAGATCATACGATCAAATAAATAAATGGCTCCTAATGGGTGTTTGAAAAAAAATTCTTTGATATTTTGTATTGAATTTATCATGGAAAAAAGTATTACATTTCCAAAGTATTGGTCTTGAAAGGGTCATATTTGATCAATCTGCACAGTCCCTCTCTTTACCCCATAGAACCAGGCAGTTCATTGATGCAACAACACCATGTTAGTGTTGACTTCTGAATGTTGTTACATTTGTAGCCAAACGTGGTGGAAATGTAGGCACAGTTCATGTAATTGCCAACCAAAGTGACATAGACTGGGTGGTCAAGCACGGTCCCCATGCACCATACGTGGTGCTGTTGAACTACCACTCATTCACTCGGTGAGTATGTCGGTGGTGGTAACATGCAATAATTTGGTAGAAATTGCTGAATCCATTCCAGGCTTTACAGTTTTATTAAGAAAAATGTAAAGTGGCCATTGCTGACCAACAAAATGTAAACATCACTTAATTTAGTGATTGCAATTTTTTTGGTAAATCTCTTGAATTTAGTAGCCATGTATGGAGGATAACATTTCACAATTGCATGTCTCTTTGTACATGGTTAGATTCCATCAGAAGTACTTTATTGTGAAATATACCAGTGAAAGCTGTCTTGCTGATGTGGAATCATTGATGAAGTGTTCGAGTTTAATATGAAGTGATCAGCCTAAAGATAAGACTGGCTTCACTGTGTGTTAGTCTTACACAGGGCTAATGCTGTAGGGTATAGCAGGTGTGTACTTCATGTTAATGTTTTCAAACTGCATCAACAAAAATATCATCAACTTAAAGGGAATGTACAATGATTTTGATTGGCTCGTAGGGAGCTATAAGTGATCTTTCGTTTACCTAAAATGCCAAAATCTCAAATTGTATATAAATTTACAATATTATACATCATGTTTTAATCTTTATTGCTATGGTATATTTACCATTATAAATTGTATAAATGGGAATTAAAAAATGCTGGAACAAAAAAGAACAAGTCCAGCACGCTTGTCGAATGACGCCATCTGCTTCAGTTTGAGCGATGACTCTTTTACCTTTGGACATTGGGACACTGATATGTATTAGTATTTTATAGCATTTTAATAATATCTATGCAAAACGTGTTACGACTGTGATCTTTCATCTCCTTATATATTAAAAAATATACAAGTCGATGATGAAATTAAATAACCAAGTCTCAAAATATTAAAGGTCCCTCTTCAATTTGATTTTTTCACTAGTCTCATTTTAAATTCATTTTGTTAAAAAACAAACCTACTTAGTATCCACTGCAACATGTTAGCTCGTTTCAGGGTTGGCAAGTTTCTGACAAGATAGTAAATACCATGGTATTTACCGCCTTGTCAGAAATATCTTTCTGACATCAACATGTTAGAAACTGTGAGAAACTCCGTTTTTGAGAGATTTTCTTTAAAAAAATTGCTGTACATTCCCATTATTTGGTTCAATTGACAAGACCCATTTGGTATTTTATCTCATTGATGATATCATTTGACTAATTAGTGTAAATACAGATGAGCGACACAATAGAGACGGACTGCCTACAAGTACAACTTTATATTTTCAGTGACATCGTGGATATGCTTAGAAAATCGGGAAAGGTGAACGGCATCATACTTCCGGTGTTGGATGAAACGGAGCGACCAGATTATCTCTCACCTGATCAGTCTTGTCCAAATGTCGGCTCTGGTAAGTCCAACATAAACATTGATTTTCTTTAGGACCAGTTCATGTGTCATTTCTCTCTCAGCAAACTTGTGTAAGGTGAAAGCCCGGAATCCCCCTACTTTAAAATAAATGCTTTGGTATTTTTAACAGCAAAATCTTTTCATTTTGAAAGTTAAGCCTGGCACGAATTGGCAATTGCCAACTCTTCTCTAAATTAAAGTGAACAGCTGGTAGTGGTATTGAACGGCTAGATTGATTGCTTATTAAACTCTGTACCATCAACTAGAATGGGTGAACATAAAAGAGTAGAATAGATTGCTAAGGATTCATGTATTAGATCTGTAGTCAGACTGGCCATGGTGAAGGCTTGTCGCGCCGATGATATCACCTCGTGTAATTTATGTAGACGCAGCTTAAGAAATGTTGTTGCAGAAATGTACAAAGACGAGGCAAATCTGAGGAATTGTCGCAATGTCACATGGAATGAGCATGGAAGCGGATTGATGTTTGAAGACTTCAACATTCCTATTGTGAAGCTACAGAATGGATCCGATGTTGACTTCATTAAAAAGGTCAGCTCTTTTTTTGTCTGCTTTTTTCAGACATTGCATTGTATTTTATCTAAGCTGACAAACGAATGGGAAAGTTTTATTTATAAACCATATAAATGTTGAATTATGAATTTATATAATTATGTATACAGTATGTGTGTCGTAGAGTTTTCCATTGTGTTATAAGTGTGTGTTATATGTAATATGCATAAATCTCTGTTTTGCTTTACAGTGCTATAGGGATTTCAATGAGCCGTCAGCTTCAGGTGCTGCAAGGTCATATCCTCTGTGTGCCATGCAGCTCAAGGTCGCAATGGATGCTGCCAAGGACACACCGACCTGTATCCGACGCTCTTCGATGATTACCAACCTCAATCCACGTATGTCGGTCTCTAACTTGCCTCACTACTGGGAACATTTCTCGTTCCGTGTTGTAATTTTTATCAAGCTATGTAATCAGCTACAATATTGTAACCCTTGTAAGCAATTACATTTTTTTTTTTTACATTGTATCGTTGTAACTCGGCGAAGGCATCCTTGCAGCTCTGATACAAATGCACACACACACATACAATCTTATATGCATGCACATGCACGCACGTGCAAGCATATATGCACACACACGCAAGCACGTATGCATACAACACTCATAGGCATACACACTAAATATACACATATATATATATATGATGATAACATACTTGTTATGTCATCGGCAGCTTCAGAAGACTTTGCAATGTGATTTTGAAAACATCTACAGTAATATTTCTGTTTGACAGAGCTCTACTGTGATGCCTTGGGGGACCGCAATGTGTACTCATTTCTCCATCTACACACTCTCGCAGACGACCTGAGAAATAACTCTGTTATCATGGTTGCTGCCAGGGTATGTACAGGTGGTGTGTACTGTATGGGGCAGTGCACGAACAGAGCCACCTGCCACATAATTTTTTTAATGTGTATTTTTTTCTTGAAATTCTGTATTAAACCATAGAAATCCATATAATATTTTGTTTGGTTAACTGGCCTATAGCATTCATATTCTGATCAAATGTAGCCAAAATATCATACAAAATCTAGAAGGTTGTGTTGGAAATCTCCCTAGGATCAAAACCATTTGCTCAGCAGTTGCTATAAATTTATCATTTGATTCTATACTCGTGTGATGAACACAAGAAATTATATACTTTATCACGATTTTTCCATTTGAAACAAATTCGTATTAATGCGGGCTAAAGCCATGTACCTCCCATAATCCAGGCCACATTATGTTCAATCATTTCAAAGATTTTATAGATCAATTAAACTCTCGACAGAGTTATTTCTCACACAGCATGAAATGTTGATTGATGTATCGAACTTGATCCACCATTTGCTTTCATTTTGAGATTAGACAAGTTGTATTTGTTTCTGCAACTGTCCAATCCAATGTTGTACAATTGTTGCAATGCTTTTGAGAGCGTAGTAATAAACTTAAATTTCTAGCTTGTCGTCTATAGTTTGTAAACACATAATCTTACAAGACTCAAACAATGGTACTACCTTAGTAAATGTTATTAATATATTTTAGCTGTAGCCTTTTTTGTTGTTGTGACACCCAGTGGAGGGTTTTGTTTACTTACTCATGTCATCCACTTAACATGGTGACATAATGAGTTTCTTCCCGTGGTCACAATGTGTTATGGTGTTTACCAGATTATCCCCTGTGAGGACGATATCTCTAAACATCGCATTTGGGTTACCTCTTCTCCGATGGCCGACCTCAAGAATAAAACTTGTGTTTACAGGCAGTCGTTATTCAAATATCTTCTTGTTACATGTTGATACAATATTATTTCTACAACCAGTGTAAAAATAAAACCACCCTTGAAGAACTGTTTGTTTTGTTTGTAGCTGGACGCGTTCTCCATGTTCTTAGCAAGCGTGTCCAAAACAATATACAACAGTGCGCCAGGTGCCGATAGCACCATCACAGGTCTGGTCACGCTGCTCGCAGTCGCTGAGGCCATCGGAAAAGTGAAGGAAGACATCTCGAAGACGGACCGGCCAATCATGTTCACCTTTTTCAATGGTGTATGTAACTGACCTTTGTATAATAATGACATTTCAAAAGTTAGCTTTTGATTGGGTTAATATTGAGATTGCAGAAATTGTCGATAGCTGTTCATGAATGATATAACTAGCAAAGTTGATATTCATAAACGGACAAAGGTCAAATTATATTTATACAATCATGGTTCATTTAAACACATTTGGGCAGTCAAAATGTTAGAAAAAACTTAAGAATATAATTATGTACTGTGTTCGACCTAATACACATATAGTACATTATGTCTCTTACTTTTCTTCTTGTTTCTTCATTTTCTCTTGTCTGCATGTTTCAGTTATTTCATAATAGTCACTCGTCTACCATATCCATTATATTCTGTGTCATTTCAGGAATCATTTGACTACATTGGCTCAAGCCGGATGCTATATGAAATGCAGAAAAACAACTTTCCAGCCGAGCGCGATCCAGACTTTTTCAGTTCAAGCAAGGGTAAGAAATGGAGTCCGTCACAAGATGAGCCTCACTCGGTGAACCTGGAGCATCTCTATGCCCTCGTAGAGCTCAGTCAGGTGGGACTTGGCAGTGAGATCTGGATACACAGCGATCCAGTGAGCCGTCGCACAAAACCCGAGGTTGACGCACAGGTGAGGGGTGACACATGCCTTGGTCTCTGGTGACACAACCCTGTCACATTTGACACATGACATTGGTGACAAGTCTTTCTAAGGACATCTATATGTAATCTTAGTAGCAGTCTCCCTTCCTTTATGTGACATTAACTTTTATTCTCATACTCGACAATATATTCTTATCGCTTCATTTTTTCCTGTAAATTTAATATATTGTATGTTTTCTGTACTGAATGTGTTGTTTTGTTGTGTCTTTGGGACAAATCAATATTTCTGTTGACAGGTGAAAAACATGACCAGCTTACTGAAGAAGGCAGCTATTTTAAGTGGCGCTAAAATGAATAGTGCACCCACTGGTCAACCCCTGCCCCCGGCCTCTCTACAGACATTCCTCAAAGAGAAACATATCCCAGGACTCCTTCTCACTGACCACAATGCAAGCTACTCAAACAAGTAAGTTTCATGGACTTGTGGTAGTATTATCATAGTATCGTGGAATAGGGAATAGCCGGGGAAGCCGTCCCAAACCGTAAGTTATGTGTGGTGCCATCGCATCGCCGTGGAGGCATTTGATTCTAAACAGTGAATCCATGAATGATCGACAACTGTTGGTGCTACATTTATAAGTAAGTAAAATTACCAAATAAAGTTGAAAAAGCATGTTTAAAAACAATATTACAATGACAAAAATAGCCCTGCCGATTTTTTGTGCCAGCTATCATTACTATTGATAGTTCGGTGTACTATCGAAGATAACTATTCATAGTTAAATTTACTATCGATAGTATTACATCATCGCATCGATCCTTGCGATACATCGGTCGTTTGACATATTGTTGCACCTCTAATGATTACGATTCCACATCCCTATTAGTCACCACCCATGCCTGCGATGTGACAACATGTGAAACCGACTAGTGATGACACTCTTGATCCCCTTTGATTTTTATTAAAATCTGATGGCCTACATGTTAGATCTGTTATGGAATTTTTCATGCCAAATTTCTGGCCTGTAAGTGAAATAGTTAGAGGTATTGCATATACCAAACCGAACAAATTGAAAAAATTGCGTTACCTCATAACATGTAGAAATAACTTTGGCCCTAATGGTCCTAGAGTGCTGATATTATCCGTTAGTAATAATGAACATTTATTATTCGTAATGAACTTTAGAAGATATACATTTTCTAATGTAAAATGTAGTAAAGATACATAAATAGATTTTAAGCTGTCATGTATTCTGACACAAACAGTTTTAACACGTAGTATTGTTGTATAACAATGGTTGTACTGTGTTACTAAGGTACTACAATGGTCACTTGGATGGGCCCCATCAGCTCGCTCCCGAGGAGTCGTTAAGCACCCATCTTACCAGTCTTGCTACCGCTGTAGCTCAGATGCTGTATCAGATGTCTACGGGAAAAGAACACGCAGGCATCGCAGCTAATGAATCAACTGTATGTGTCTTGTCAGTGAGATCTACATACGTCTTCAATATTAAACATATTACCAGCAGGCCTGTTTCAAAGTGCCAAAATCTACATAAGTCCTGAGAATTTTTTTTTATTTTGTTGATATAAAGTATCGGTTTTACTGAATGGTCTATTGCATGTTAGTGATACACCAGACTGTTTTGTATGAATGGATTGCTGTGCTGTATAAACTATGATGTATAATTACATCCACTTACACTCAGTTCCAAAGGACCACTCTTGACTTGCACTTGTTCCATAGTTTTAGGTGAGTGTTCTCTCACAAGAATGGTCCATTTCTGGTGAGTGGTCTGTTTGTGGTGAGTGGTCTTTCACAAGAATGGTTTGTTTCTGGCAAGTGGGCTCTCACCAGAATGGTCCGTTTTAGGTCAGCGGTCTGCTGCGCTGCTTCCTCAAGACAACGAGCTGTGACATGTTCCTTAGGACCTACTACAAAGAGCAATCTACTGACAAACTGAGTAAGTCACTCGACCAGTTAGCCAGTAGCCAGATAGCAGCATTATCTTATCTCTATTAGTTCTGTCATTGGCAGGGACTGGGGGCATACAGCAACTGAAAGAATTTTTCGTTTGATCTTCCTGCCATTATCCTTTTGTCTTGCATGTGCCACTACGTTTACACCTCCCTCCACCATTTATATCTCCCTCCACCATTTCTACCTCCCTCCAACATTTCTATCTCCCTCTACAACTTAATTTGCCCATCACGAATGAGGTTCGTTGATATTGAAATATGTAGTACGTGAATAGTTTAAGTAATATTTGCAATCGCTTTAATAAAAGAGCACATACTTTTGTTAAAATTATCAAAAAGTATTGATTTTCATCGTAAGATCAGGTATCTAGCCTTATGTTGTAGTATATATAGTCAAATAATTTTTGTACCCGAATTTTGACCATACCGCATCAGAAATAGTTTAATAATTTGTCCGATAATTTCACCAAAACTACAACAAATTTGCACAAACGAGTTAGCATATCGTGGTGGATGCTAGATAGATTAGATTTTTCGTGAAATTATTCTGAAATGAGATGGGTGAACAAACATGTTGAGGAAGGACCTTCAATTAAATGTTGAGGTCGGTTCACTCAAGCGAAGCCATTGACCACCATGAGATGACACCGTTTTAAATACACAGATCGGGCAGTTGATCAAACCTGTTGGGACTAATCCCAATGTAGTTTACCTCCCACAAAGATCCTAGCCAAAGTCCTACGCATCCGACTACAGCCACTATCTGAGAACATCCTACCCGAAACACAAATAATGCCGTTTCTGCAGACATGAATTTGCTGCTTGTCAAGTGCAGGAAAATGTCGGAAACAATATGACCTCTACTTTGCTTTCATTGGTCTGACCAAAGCATTTTATTCAGTGAACAAAGATGCTTTGTGGTGCTGCCTTGCCCATCTTGGATGTCCACCAAAGTTTGTTTCAGTCACTCGACAACTACACAAGAACATGAAAAGGTGTGTCCTGTATGATGAGGATCAATCGGAACTCTTCAGCATCAACACTGGTGTGAAACAGGGCTGTGTAATTATTGCCGCACTCATCTACATTTTTGGCTGCCTTCCTGTCACAAGCGAAAATCGATCTAGCCAAGGGAGCAGATTTCACATATCATACTGATGGTGGCCTGTTCAAACTCACCCGCCTCGGGGCCAAATCATATCATACTGATGGTGGCCTGTTCAAACTCACCCGCCTCGGGGCCAAATCGAAAGTCAAAACAGTAACCATGATTGACCTTAAGTATACGGACGACTGTGGTAGCTGTCGCTGCAGATCTGCAGAATACACATGATGCCCTTGAACTCTTTGGACGAGACAAAATGAAAGAAAACATGAAGAAGTGCCACACACACACCCGACCACCTGGGAACCCTACTCCGAAGACCATGTACGATAGAGAAACATCTGCAAGGCTGGTGCCTGTTTCAAACATTTCGAACTAGCGGAAGGACTGTGAATGTAGCTGTATCATGGTGATGACAACTACTACTTAAACGTGTGTGTGATGTGTGCGGCCGGGTCTGCGAGTCGCAAATTGGCTTGTTCAGTCACCGATGCACTCATCACACATCTAGACATCGTCATCATACTCGACTACGAGTGATTGCAAGAACGAGAGAGAGAGTTTACCTCCCACACAAGTCGGTTTGTTAACTAGTTTTCCATGTGTTTATGGCAGGTGATGCGCCCTAACCATTGTACGTAAGTGTGTAACTAGTTTTCCATGTGGTTATGGCAGGTGATGCGCCCTAACCATTGTACGTAAGTGTGTAACTAGTTTTCCATGTGTTATGGCAGGTGATGCACCCTAACCATTGTACGTAAGTGTGTAACTAGTTTTCCATGTGGTTATGGCAGGTGATGTGCCCTAACCATTGTACGTAAGTGTGTAACTAGTTTTCCATGTGGTTATGGCAGGTGATGCGCCCTAACCATTGTACGTAAGTGTGTAACTAGTTTTCCATGTGTTATGGCAGGTGATGCGCCCTATCCGTTGTATGTGAGTGTGTAACTAGTTTTCCATGTGGTTATGGCAGGTGATGCGCCCTAACCATTGTACGTAAGTGTGTAACTAGTTTTCCATGTGGTTATGGCAGGTGATGCGCCCTAACCATTGTACGTAAGTGTGTAACTAGTTTTCCATGTGTTATGGCAGGTGATGCGCCCTATCCGTTGTATGTGAGTGTGTAACTAGTTTTCCATGTGGTTATGGCAGGTGATGCGCCCTAACCATTGTTAGTGAGTGTGTAACTAGTTTTCCATGTGTTATGGCAGGTGATGCGCCCTATCCGTTGTATGTGAGTGTGTTACTAGTTTTCCGTGTGTTTATGGCACGTAATGTGCCCTAACCATTGTACGTGAGTGTGTAACTAGTTTTCCGTGTGTTTATGGCACATGATGAGTGTGTAACTAGTTTTCCATGTGGTTATGGCAGTTGATGCGCCCTAACCATTGTACGTGAGTGTGTAACTAGTTTTCCGTGTGTTTATGGCACGTGATGCATCCTATCCGTTGTACGTGAGTGTGTAACTAGTTTTCCGTGTGTTTATGGCAGGTGATGCGCCCTAACCATTGTACGTGAGTGTGTAACTAGTTTTCCGTGTGTTTATGGCAGGTGATGCGTCCTAACCATTGTACGTGAGTGTGTAACTAGTTTTCCGTGTGTTTATGGCAGGTGATGCGCCCTATCCATTGTACATGAGTGTGTAACTAGTTTTCCGTGTGTTTATGGCAGGTGATGCGCCCTAACCATTGTACGTGAGTGTGTAACTAGTTTTCCGTGTGTTTATGGCAGGTGATGCACCCTATCCGTTGTACGTGAGCGTGTCTCGACCAGGGAGGATAAATGTTCTCACTGTCCATGTGCGTAACTTGCTCGCGTACTTCCTAGGAGACCGCATGCCCGACATCACATCCGTAGCCGATTGTAAGAAGGCCGACAAGGAGAAAAAGAAGGCAGACAAGGTGCGTTACTGTTATGTCAACTGTTTCCCTCTATAAATTAAAAGTTTTATTTAATTAAAGTTATTAAAAAAGATCACTTCACAAATGTGATATCGAGGGCACCAAATTGCTGAACAGTGTAAGTTACATGGTGTGCACGGAGTCTCTTAGAAAAATATTAAAAAAAATTGTGTGATCATATGTTTTGAGGTGATCCGCCGTCTGTCATTGTGATATATTTGTCACTGCAGTCTTACACCTACCTGTGGATGCCAGGTGAGCTGGTGGACAATGTGATGAGAGACAGCTTTTGCTTGAAAACTATTGCCAACTACTCAATGGCGAGGTCACCAGCGTTTGACATCGACGGTGAGGAGAAAACCTCTCTGGCATTTTGCGTCTTAGATATTTACATGTAGCAATGATTTAAACCTAATAGGTTTGATGTGATTTTAGCAAATGCATATTATGTACCTGTTCTTTTATTCAGTTTCATGATTGCCAAAAAAATTATTATTATTATTATTAATTCAACAAAATAATGGAAAGACACACTTTAACTTTGAATATTGTTTGATGTGATTTACAGTTACAGACATAAGCTTACAGTATGCCAACTAATTCACTTAGCTCTATTAATGAATACCTGGCTAAAGACTGATGGATATATGATACGAATAATCTTCAGAAAGTAATTGAAGCAAGGCAGAATGCTTCCCAGAGAAGTCAAGTTGGTGTTGGAATGAACAGGTCTGTGAAGTGTAATGCATTTTAAATGGTCCTAGGGATGCCCCACTATATCAAAACTTATCTTTATTTAAGTTTTATGTCAACTTCATCCTAGGGAGACATTTTTGCTATGAATGGAAAGAGCAGCTGATTATTCGGAGATGCTTATGTTCTCTGTTGGCATAGACAAAGGATTCATTCAGAGATAATGTTATCTGGGTTTTGTTGTCTGACATTAGTCTAATAACAAAATATGTTTGCTGTTTCTAGATTATAACTGGAGTTCGCAAAAATACTCCACCTGGTCTGAGAGTGTGTGGGGAAATGATGCGTTGCAAGTTCGCATCTTTCTGGTACCTAGCAAGGAAAGGGAGGTAAGAAAACAGTGTGAGATAGTAAAGTGACCCCCATAGAAAAGTGACCCCGGATGACTTTTTTATAATAGAAAAGTGACTTCCCCTATAGAATTATGACCCCCGTTGCTACTTATTTATTGTTTAAACTGCAATTTAAAAATAACAGGTATGTATGTATGTCAGTATGATATATATTATGGAGTTATCACACAATTATTTAGGATACGTGGTCACAGTTCTTTAAATTTAAATATATAGCAGAAACATATGTATGTATGTAAGTTTGAATATGCATTCTATTTAAATTTCAGGTTTGTATGTAGCATGTTAAAATTATTTTTATGCATGCACTAGAATGGCTTTTATATAAACATTGTCATAAAACAGCTAATCAGATTTAATTAAAATTTAGTGTATTAAATATACCAATGTAATACATGAGATGCAGTTGTGTTCTCTGCTGACTCCTGGCATGTTCTTGCTGTTCTAGATTGCCATCTTGTGCGGAGGAATAGGTTTCTTTCTTCTATCGACAGCAGGACTCTTCTTGGTCAGGCGCAAGTTTGATGTCATATTCGACAGCGACGAGTGAATGCCATGCTACTGAGCAGAACACGTAAGACTGGACAGACTAGTCATATGAGAATTACTTTGCATTGTCGCCTTACACAAAATCGTTATACACATTTTGTGATCATATTTTAATGGAATTGGGATCAAATAGGTATTTGTGTTTAAATATGCTGTTTTTGTGTATTCGTACACTGTATTTGACTTTACAGAAGCCCACATTTGTTCATATTTGATGTATTTGGTTAATTACAGCAACTTTATGATAATATAACAATAGAATATCCACTATTGACAGGTTGTATTGCATAGTTGGCCCTTCTGCTGTAGTATATTTCATATCATGCAGTGTCTGAAATAAAAAAATTTAACTGGCCCAGATTTGTTTTTGAACTGGCCCAGTTCTATTTTGAATCGACCCAGGTAGGTTTGAACTGACCCCACAAAAATTTATAAATTATAATACACGTAATAAAGCAACATTTTCGTGCATAAAACTAAACAGACACTAATTTAAATTAGAATAAATAATAATTTAATAAATATAAACCATACCAAATGTTGTTCATTTCATATAATTAGCAGACCAATAAAATAAAGTAATGAGTTTAATAAACATTTCAGTGTGAATTTTAGTTGCAAAACAGTTACAATTGTTGAATGCAACGCTATGTTTGATGCTGATGTTTCTTGTGCACTGCCACTGCCCTGAGGCTGGCTGGGCCTGGCATGGGCAAAAATATATGCCATTCTCAATTCACCACAAATCGAAGCCTCCTAAATTCACTTTAACAACCAAATATGACATTAATCAAAATATCTTGGCACATTAATTGAATTGTCTGCCTCCTTGGTATCACCAGTATGAAGTAAATTGGCATAATATCGTTAAAATTTTTTTTAACTGTACGATTCTCGCAACTTTATCTGCCATCTTTGCTTTGGTGTTTCCCTTGTATTCCCCAAAATGTTGACATAATTAATTGTGAATCATACAATAAGCATCCATGTTACAAGTGCTAGGGGTTTCCCTTGCATGTGCAGACTTTGCCTTTGCGATCTGTCGCTGGCAAGGAAGAAGTAGTTTGTCACAATTGTATTTTATATCGAATAAGCATAGATTAACAAGTACTGTAATGTGCATCACTGATACAGTCCGACCCAGCCATGGCCGCTGGGATGAATCAGCGGGGTGGGGCCGATAACTTGCCATTTTGGCTAAGTGAAGTGCATTTGTACTTGTTTTTATTTTTTTTATTTAAAAATACAGAGTATTTGTGTTGAAATAAAAAAGTAAAAAATGTATTTGTATTTGATCGAAAAAATGTATTTGACCTCAAATCTGTTTAGTCTTTTGAACTATTTTTAATTTCACCATTGTACATTTTTAAAAAGCACTTTGTAACACATAATTAATAATATTGATCATATCTGATTCAATTTGGATGTTATAATAAGCTCATAACTATAAAGGGAGAAATTGTAACCACTGGAGTGTCAGCTTCTAGATACTAGACACGATTAGCAACCACATTTAAGCGCCAAGCGCGAGTGCGAGATCAGGCATCAACTCCAACATCGTCGTTCACTCAAAATCCCACAATGATGTCTAGCAAAACAGCATTAGCAAAACGAGCAGTTAGCAGTTCTACAACTACAGTCATATTGTAATACACATTAGATACAAGTCGGTTGCAGTGGGAAATTGGTGGGTATAGCCGTATAAAAATTATAACATCTTTAATTCATATTTTGGGATTTAACATTTATATAGGCAGTCTTGCTGCATCGCCATCGCTGCAGTTGTAGACAAGCAAATTGTAGGTCTTTTTAAAAAGACGTCAAACTTGCTGACATGTATTTAAAACTCAACTTTCTGCAACTCTGATGAAATGTTTTTGATAATGGATTGTTGAACCTTGCATATTTTACACTTATTTGAAATATCATTACGGGATGATCTCAAAACACTGATGTACAACACTACACTACTGTTATTTAATCTCAGATCCCTGCTACATCAAATTGAGTTACAACAGCCCATTGTAGCGCAAAACTGTCTGCACGTGCTCGAAGTTGGCACCCTTACAAACTATAATCTAAAATAAATGATGGTTTTGACGAAAATGCATGTTTTGAGAACATCCCTTTCTTAATTTTTCAAACATTTCAATTTTTTTTACTTTTTTACTCTTCATCTTTCCAGTGACCATAACTGTGGTGGACCAGGGCACTGCAGACACAGAAACATGTCAGCTGACAACTTGTGGACAGTGGTCACCTCTGTGTCAACGACCGTCATACTTGATGGACATATGTGACAACATCTTGTACTGAGATTATGTTTAAAGCTCCTTCCTCAATTCATTTAGCCAAATGTAAATCAGGTTCGTTGACTTTCATATCTGTAAAGTAAAGTTAAAACAAATAAAATAGTTAAAGTAATATCGCAGTCGGTTTATTAAAAGAGGGCATGCTTTTGTTAAATTCGTCAAGAGAATTGACGTTGATCATTAGGTCAGGTAACTTGCGAAAGTGTGAATAGCTTTATGTTGTATAGATACTTTTGCCCTTTTTTTTCTAAATTTAGACTGGGCCCAGTCAAAAATAATTGAATAGTTTGTCCGATGAATTCATCAAAGCTAGCTAAACAAAATTGCATCCTAGATGTAGAAATGGATACTAGATAAGTATGATTTTTCAATTGAATTGAGGAAGAAGCTTTAAGCCAGGAAACATTGTAATTAGCTGAACTTATAAATTATACTGGATTGTAAACATCTTGTATGATCTGATGTTGTTTACTTCAATACATTCTATAGAAAATCTGCCTTTTCTAACAATGTTGTGTAGATTTTTCATCTGTGAATTTTATTTGTGAATTTAAAGGTGCAAAGTTTGATTGTTTTTGGTAAAATCATGTTGTATATCTATATATCAAGGCACTAACTTTGGGGCAGTTTGACAGAACTCCTCCCAGGCGCCAACATCCACTCGCTTCTGTCTAGGTTCCTTCGCCTCCTTGCACCAGTGGCCTCTGATCTACCAATTGGAGATGTATTTAAAAAAAAAAAAAGGCAGTTTTATTTTGAGTTATTTACTACAATGCTTTTCTACCTGTCGGACAAAGATAGAAACAGTAACTGAATTGTGGCCGAATTGAGTGTGAGCCACTCTCAAGATGGCATAACCATCTGGCAGTGTCTCCTCCCAGGCGCCGACGTTCACCCGCGTCGTGTTATGTTCATTCGCATCCTTAGATCAGTCGCCTCTGATCTGCCAATTGGTGATGATAAAAATTAACTCATAAATTCACTCATAACATGCATTCATCACTCATAGCATGCATTTGTCACTATCCACCATTACCTTGATATGGGCAATGGATCGTAAATGTAGTCCGTGGCCAACAAAAGCCACAAAGTGGTTCAACACTTGAATCGCCCACTGTGTCCATCTTTGTGCGACAGGTAAAAATAACACCTTTGAGGGAGTTTAACGAGTGAATTTTTGCTGAATATTCTCACATTGAATATGTTAGTAAAGTTAATGTTTTATTTACTACTACATTAGATCTTTGATTTGATGGCAACGTTCCAACATTTGTAAGTCATTCACCAGGCTGGGCCAAACTGAAGGTATCTCCTTTGAATGCATTTTTCTGAAATGTATGTGATTTTATCGAATTACACACAACATTTGTGTTAATAGAAGACAAATATGTTGTGAAATGTTGAAGAAAATCATAGGAAACATTTCGCTGGAATTGTAAGAAATGAACGTTATAATTGCAGCCTATTTGATAATAAAAATTAATGTGGTTTCACCCCATTTGCTATATGGACCACACAATTGTTTATATTGTGTAATATACATTTACGATAAAAACAAACAGACTGTGTACCTTTAAGTTTTGACTGTGATCATTTTTCTAATGTAGTGCAATAGGGAATATAGTTTATTTGTGTATTCGTATATTTTCTTTAAACAATAACTATATCAATGCTGACAATCATTTTTAAACATGTTAATTATGGATGTCGTTTCATATAAACAGGGATAGACACTAATGCGTATTCTGAATGGTGTTCTGACACAGGAATTGGCAGCAGTACTTTGAACTTAGGTACATTTCCTGTGGTACTTGTGATACTTAAGGTTTTCTGTCAAAAAATTTCTTTGGAAAAGTACTGGTACTTAAAATATCAATTCTGGTGTTTAAAATGTACTTTGTCTTTTTCCGGGTAAGTAGGGAATTTCAGTGCATGTGCCTGTTAGTATCCAGAACATGTTTTCAACACAAAGGCCATGTGGAAACCAATTTTGTAGTGGCTGGTAGTTCAATTGCTTTGATTTGTGAAAAAGGTTCTAGGCCCAAATGAATTCTTCAAATACTTCTGTGCTGGGTAGGCAGAGTGGTATGTGTTGAAAGCTAAAGCAGTTAGTCTGTGTAGCCATATGCCCAGATTTAATGTATTTCCAAGCTGCACTGAAATACTGAAAATATAATTGTATATCTGTGCCCGGGTATTTTAATGCTTCTATAGTGACACGTTTGTCTCGGTCATAATTTGTATAAATCATACTGTTTTTGATGTTGGATTAAACACAAGTGACTTTGATTGCTCTATTATCTAATAAGTTTTTGTACAAAATAAGTAAACATATAGACATCAAACATATTAAATGATAAACAAATGTCTTGAAATGTGTGAAAATCACAACCAATATTATTGAATATATAATCTATGTATAATTTATGTGTTTCAAAGTTATTATGTTTATAATGCAACTTGCATCAAATAAGTTCAACATACATATTATTCAATAACTGATTGTGATTTAACACCTGCTTTTTGGGCATATTACATTTACACATATTATTATGCACTTAAGCTGGCACAGACAGTTCCCCAAAACCATTGGATAGAGCATTTTTTTTGCTATGAATATGGATAACTAAAAATGATGTCGGGAAAAGTATTGTAAAAATGTATTATTATATGTTCAGATGGTGTTGCAAACATGTTATTTCATATACGCTACACCACATATGGTGTCTGTGAGCAACCATATAATAATTAAACATTGGCTTTTTGTAGAAATGTTGTCATAAGGTCCACCTGAGAGAGGGACAAGACACTATTTTATCTTCGCTGTGAACGAATAAACTGATTAGTAGACTGAATCCCCATTTTAAGGATTTATTTTACCACAAATATTTTTTACTGTGGAATAATGCGTGCCTCTGAGCTTGGTTTCCAGGGGTTTAGGTGCAAAAGAATGTTTTCTTGTTACTATTAATATTAACTGAGGATTGTGTTTGAAAGAGGTCAGATAAGTATGTATGCAAAGAATGTCACTTTTGATGCTGGACGTCATCATTAGTAATATCACCTTTTTATCAAAAGCCTACCATTTATTTATGTCGTTGCACACAAAGTTACTAAATACTATCAACATGGTCACTACTAACAAAATAAATTGTGTCCATTACATTCACAATGTGGAAAACATCTTGTTGTCAACCAAGGTGCTGTAAATTCTTTACAGTGGATGTAAATTAGTTACACCAGTATTTGTGAGCATTGTACAAAAACGTGTTGCTTGGAACTGTAGGACAGTATAGTATGGCTTGTATTATAGACCTATATAATTATAAAATATAGGATTTTCTATAGGTCTATGCTTGTATGATTTACCGGTGACTCCGCTTAACAGAATCATGGATACAGAATTGTGTACTTAAGTTAGACAAATCAAATATATTAGATGGGATGGAATAAATTCCTATTGCTGTTGTATTAAAGAGTGATGTCTAAGAGAATCTGCTGTTTACACAATCAAATTGCACTGGCCCGAAATGATTATGTTAAGCGGAGGCCACTATAGTTGTGTTTTATTACAATTTTGTATTGTCATACAAGAAATAAAAGTATGATGTAGTTTATTTACTTGTTTGTTGTACCTGATAATGAAATATTCTCATGTTGAACTACCTGATAATGAAGTATTCTCATGTTGAACTACCTGATAATGAAGTATTCTCATGTTGAACTACCTGATAATGAAGTATTCTCATGTTGAACTACCTGATAATGAAGCATTCTCATGTTGAACTACCTGATAATGAAGTATTCTCATGTTGAACTACCTGATAATGAAGCATTCTCATGTTGAACTACCTGATAATGAAGTATTCTCATGTTGAACTACCTGATAATGAAGCATTCTCATGTTGAACTACCTGATAATGAAGTATTCTCATGTTGAACTACCTGATAATGAAGTATTCTCATGTTGAACTACCTGATAATGAAGCATTCTCATGTTGAACTACCTGATAATGAAGCATTCTCATATTGAACTACCTGATAATGAAGTATTCTCATGTTGAACTACCTGATAATGAAGCATTCTCATGTTGAACTACCTGATAATGAAGTATTCTCATGTTGAACTACCTGATAATGAAGCATTCTCATATTGAACTACCTGATAATGAAGCATTCTCATGTTGAACTACCTGATAATGAAGTATTCTCATGTTGAACTACCTGATAATGAAGTATTCTCATGTTGAACTACCTGATAATGAAGCATTCTCATGTTGAACTACCTGATAATGAAGTATTCTCATGTTGAACTACCTGATAATGAAGTATTCTCATGTTGAACTACCTAATAATGAAGCATTCTCATGTTGAACTACCTGATAATGAAGTATTCTCATGTTGAACTACCTGATAATGAAGTATTCTCATATTGAACTACCTGATAATGAAGCATTCTCATGTTGAACTACCTGATAATGAAGTATTCTCATGTTGAACTACCTGATAATAAAGCATTCTCATGTTGAACTACCTGATAATGAAGTATTCTCATGTTGAACTACCTGATAATGAAGCATTCTCATGTTGAACTACCTGATAATGAAGTATTCTCATGTTGAACTACCTGATAATGAAGCATTATCATGTTGAACTACCTGATAATGAAGTATTCTCATGTTGAACTACCTGATAATGAAGTATTCTCATGTTGAACTACCTGATAATGAAGTATTCTCATGTTGAACTACCTGATAATGAAGCATTCTCATATTGAACTACCTGATAATGAAGTATTCTCATGTTGAACTACCTGATAATGAAGTATTCTCATGTTGAACTACCTGATAATGAAGCATTCTCATATTGAACTACCTGATAATGAAGCATTCTCATGTTGAACTACCTGATAATGAAGTATTCTCATGTTGAACTACCTGATAATAAAGCATTCTCGTGTTGAACTACCTGATAATGAAGCATTCTCATGTTGAACTACCTGATAATGAAGTATTCTCATGTTGAACTACCTGATAATGAAGTATTATCATGTAGAACTACCTGATAATGAAGCATTCTCATGTTGAACTACCTGATAATGAAGCATTCTCATGTTGAACTACCTGATAATGAAGCATTCTCATGTTGAACTACCTGCACGTTTTTCTCCCTTGTAGTCCATCGTTATACTACTAATGTCCAAGGCATCCATGGAAGTTGACTGAATTGTAAAGAATATATTCCAATATTTAACACATGCACACACGGGTGGGTCCATGATTTATGTGGGGGGGTTGTCAGGTTTGCATGTAAAATATATTATTTGCTTCCATAGTTTTTCAACAATTATTTCCACTCATTGTGAGGAAAATTTAGAGAATTCAGAAATTTTTAAGTGTATATATGGCTTGAGTTTTATTTGAATAAATCATGTATAAGCGATTAATGTAGTAATATGATAATGACAGTCGAGATGGGAAATAAAAGTGGACAAACAAAGGGAGAGATCGCAATGAAGCAGGTGACTGCCATTCTACCGTGTTCGGCTCAGGCAATTAGTGGAGTACCTTACAAACATTGGTGTGTATCCACAACACAGGATCTCTCACGGTTCTCAGTGTACTCTACTCAAGGGAGAGAACTGTTGACCCCTAAGCCATTGTAGTCTCCCATCCAACTACTGACAGAACCCTGTATGTTGTAAGTACTGAACCAAGAACCATAGGAATTCATTTTGTTTATATACCATGCTACACCACATAGGTCAGTTTATGGTGTACGTCCATCAAACCTGTTCAATTAAAATGTAGCTTACATGTCAACATCTAATCTAATGTCATCATCTAATGATTAATTAAAATGTTTGTTATATGTTATGCAACAAACTTGATAACATGCGTAAATAATATTATTAATCTATGTTATTGATACTGAATTATGCAGATTCAAAGTGCTCTATTATGCACATGTTACTAGCTATGCCATTCATTCCGGTGCCACACATGAAAGATGCATTTGAATTTGTGAAGAGTATAGCACCAGATGTACCCGGTGTTCACGACTTCAGGGACTACTTTGACAGCACAGGGCTGGTGGCACAACTTATCCTTTTGTCAACATGATGAACAGACAGGATCCCATTGAAATGTGGGATTTTTTTAATATGACAGCCCTCGCACCAACAATCACGTCGAAGGGTACCATATGCAACTGACGAGGAAGGCAGGCAAGATACATCCCAATATCTTTGAGGTGGTTGAGCTTTTCAGCCAAGAGGAGGCCTCAACACTCGTCTCCATCCTCCAACTACAATCAGGCCAACCTGCTCCCAAGCGCAGGAAGAAGTACACCAACCTTGGTGCTCGTTTGGACCAACTTGGACTGGAGTACATGTTATGTGACCGGGGAATTGAGTTGTATCTGAGTCCCAATGGATACATGATGGACAATCTCAGTTAATTTCATTGGCAAGTCATGCATACATATGGTTTTATGTGTGCAAACAAACAACTGATTATCAGCTTTGATCACAGTGTAATGTTTTATCG
Source organism: Lamellibrachia columna (assembly GCA_963662155.1). Taxonomy (NCBI): domain Eukaryota; kingdom Metazoa; phylum Annelida; class Polychaeta; order Sabellida; family Siboglinidae; genus Lamellibrachia; species Lamellibrachia columna. The sequence goes on along the minus strand of OY759272.1, from coordinate 20,394,092 downwards.
CAATATAATGTTTTGATCAATGCTATGAACACACAGTAATGCTTTTTTATTTTAAATTACTATTTAATGTATATTACTCTCAACCTTAGACAATAAAGAATTATCTTACCTTATCCTATCTTATGTTGTTCCTCATTGGAAATTAATGACATTTAACATTTTCATTTGAGCTTGTATTCATATGACAAATAAAAGCATGTTTTTATGGTTTCCCTCTGATCAAAAGTCAGACATTCCTTGAATTTGCACCAGACATGACTTTTTTTTAATTTAAAATTAGGCAGGCCCCCTGCTTAAAATTAAGGTGTGGCACAACAATGAATGGAACAGCCAGGCAGTGTTGGCAAAAGGATAAGTAATGCCACTAGCCCCCGGGGGCTGGGGTACTAAACCTAGCTGCTACAGGTTACATATAGTAACATTTGTGTCAATTTTGAATTTACCTTCCACTTTGTAGTCATCTAGAAAGCGCATTCCAATACATATTATGTTGTTCTAGGTATCTTTTTTGGAAACTGGGCAACCCCTTTTTTTTAGTCTGGATCCATCTATTATGTTAAGTAGAATGCTTTTATTTGACAAAAGAAAGCAAATTCTAATAATTCTTACATCCATAAATACAAATTATAACAATTAATATATACTTCCACAAATACAAAGTGTACAATAGATCTATAAAATCTTGGTATCTTGACTATCGAGGAGCCACCTTAAAAATAAATTAAATCAAGTTTTTGACTGATGTGCCTACTTGATTCACAACTTATAGTAATTCACTTATATGCTTTCATCTGCAAAGACAGGCAACAACTTCAGAAATGAGACAATTTGCAGACATTCTGTGTATCAACAGCAACAGAACATATCCAGAATATACCTACTTCTGAAGAGATAGTGTATGATATATATTCAGGATCTGGAATATTGTTAGCAGAGTTAATGGTGAGAATATTGTCCATGAAGATATTGGTATGGATACACGAAGGGTGCCTACTTAGGGGTAATAAACAACCATGTAAATCCTCACACAAGGGAGACTATTATAACGTTTAATATTAAAATGTCAGGATTTTATCGCTCCTCAATATGTAATTATTCTGCACACGTTCAGCGAAGTCTTCCCCAGACCACCAAATCTGGTCGATAGTGATGTTGCCCACCTGGCTAGTTTAAAGGGAAAGTACAAAGATTTACAGTGGTTAACTGAAACGGAGCTAATTAATATGCAAGAATTCTCTGAATTTTTCGATCTAAAGTACATTTAATTTAACAAATGTTGTACAACTTGTTTTAATCTGTATTACTTACTAACTTACTTAATCATGTTCGTTCAGGGTAGAACATCGGACCTAAGACTTCTCCAATGCAATCTGTTTGTGCTGCTTTCTTAATTTCTTTCCAGGTGGTTCCATGCTTCTTTATCTCATCGGCAGCCAACTGATCTCCTCCAACTTTATTTTGGTCTGCCCGATTTTCTTTTTCCTTGGTTTCCACTGTAGGGCCTGTGTCATGACATCGATGGTTGGTTTCCGGATGGTGTGTCATGTTTAGGTTCATTTCCTTTTTTCAATCTCTTTCCTGATGCTGTGTTGGTCTGTCCTCCTCACGAGCTCTTTGTTGTGATATTGTCTTGCCATTTAATTTTGACAATGTATCTGACACATTTGTTTATGAATGTTTGGTGGAGATTTCTGATTGATGTATTGGTTACTATCCAGATCTCAGATCCATAGAGCAATACGCTTTTTACATTGGTGTTCGGATTTTTTCCCAGTTGAGAAGTATGTTGTATTCCAGTCTTTAAGATGGCGAGTGCGTTCCTAGCCTTTCCAGTCCTGCTTTTGATGCCTTCAACTGTTCCTCCTTTATCTGTCACTGCACTGCACAGATAGGTAAAATATTGTTGCTCTCCTCTATATATTTTCCTTCCAAATGTTGACTAGAACTGGTCAAAAATATACTGTTGAATGCATTGAATAACTTGTAAAATTTTTCAATGAATTTGGCCGTTTTAGAAGCACTTGCTGGCAAATGACTAAATGTAGAGAGAGTTGAAATGGCTCATGATCTGAGTGGCATATTTTACTGTCATAGCAGTAAATGCTGGTAAGTATGTATGTTTAGGTGTTAATTTTGGAGCCATTTTGACTGGATTAGTTTTATATAACTCATAGAAATCTTGAATGTGACTCCAGAGTATCCGTTCCTCATCCCACATAAAGCCATGTTTATGAAAGTTCTTGGTGTTTTGATCTAGTGTGGTGGATAAAACATAACAAAGATTTTGTTGCCATTATTAGCAAAGAATGGACCCTGGAGTGACATTCTGTGATCACAAACAATCACCCTTATGCTGATGCCTATATCTGCTAGCCTGCAGATTCAGTTTCTCCCTAATGTTTTCAGTTAAGAAGAAATAGCCAACTGGCTGCTTCCATTTTGAAACTAGTCCTCATACCATAAATGCAAGTGCATGGTTTGCTACACATTTGGTTGTTCCAACACTAACCAGGTTTTCAAAGACCTCTATGCTATCAGTTTGTGCATTGTATGTTAGGCCAGTCGTTAGACATTTTATCAAAAACCAAAACACAATGTTTGTGTAGGTCTGACATTGCATTTACCCTCATTGTTAGTGCACTGAACAAGCTGAGAGTGAAACCAGGAGCGATGTCAGAGTAAGCTCTCTGCAGGGTACGCTTCGATGGCATAGCAAAATTCTTCCAATAATCTTATAAGCCTTACAGCTGTGAAAAATATGCTCAATGCCAACATTTTATCTGAAATTGTCCAACGAATTCCTGTTTTCATGCATTGAGATCTCGCAATCTGACCTCTAATGAAATCCACACCAGATTTGGGGAGATACTGTTGTAACACTATTCTCTAAATTTTAGCTGTCGCTTTCATCTTCATTTCGTGCCGTCTTCTCCATAGCATTTCAATTTCAGCTTTCATCTTTCTCTTTGTTTGAGAATGAACAGCTGAGATAGGTGATGCTTGGGAAAAAGAAGATGCAGCAGGCTCAGAACATGCAGCACTGATATCGGCCAAAAAAAAACAGAGCACTAGATTATAAAATATATTTGTAGTGGTGCATTTACAGTTTCTATTACTTTTAAATACTGGGGAGCTAAATGTTTTGATTTTAGCCAAGAAATATAATCTAGGCACTATGTGTTTTGAACCTGCTAGTCATTAAAAAGTTATGATTTGGAAAACAGACAAATGCTCCATTTTCATATATAAGTTGTTAGTAATACATACATAAATAAGATATATAACATCCAATAAACATGAACAGAAAAAGGCAGTATTATCAAGGTCAACTGTGTGCACTGGTTGTTTTCTGTTTGGTCGTGTAGGTGTGACTTTGGGTGGTGGGTTCGTCACAGTGAACAAAGTTGGTACAGCATATAATCACAGCTTTCTGATTATCTTCGTTTTTGAATTGTGATTCTGATGAAAATGATTTTTACATAGGTGATAACTCTTGTAGAGATGATCTGGTGTGAATGAACGAAGATCTTCGCACCAGATATTCTGCACCCGCTTTTAACATCTGCAAATTGTCACAGCATGTAGTTTAAATGTATGTAGTACTAGAATATATGTATAGAATTTCTGCTGTAGTAAAGAATTCCAGAAGCCTATTCTGACTGAGTGGCAGATGATAAATTATAATCACAAATGTCTGGGAAACACATTACATAAGAATGAACAAAGCAATAATGTTTCATTTTAATCAACACTTTTCATTAGGTGGACATATTCAGGGATTTAACTGGCTAACAGACAGACAGTGTGTCCATGCCTAATGTGGTCATATTACTAAACAATGATATAATTAGTTACTTCAAACATGCTGTGATCTGCATTAATTACAATAATTAACAACATAGATAAGAAGTGATTTGTTGTAGATACAGTCAGTGATAGACAGTAATAGGGTGTGTAGTTGTTGACATATGTACGTTTTATTACTTCATTTCTAATGGGATATTTAATAAATCTTACCTTTGGACATCCTTGGGGAATCGGAACATGGACACATTGCTGTTGTAACGTGTATTGTGACATCCTATAGCAGCGCGAATCTCTCCACCTTTCTTTCCTGGCATAGCTCTCAGTGGATTAACTGTCAGATGCCCTGGCTTACCACAGCTGGGCACCAGAGGCGCTGCAGGCCTTCAGATTAAAATAGATGGGCAAGTGTCACCTCTTATCAGTATAAGGCTCTTTGGTATTACTTTGCAGAAAACCTGTGCACTTATGGAGATTGACATCCCTGTGTCTGAAAACCAGATGAGAACAAGAACCTTTGCCAAACAGATCCTGTACTCATATTGACAGCAAGTCACACAGGAAACTAGTCCCAAAGCACCCATGTATGGCAACTAAGAGATGGAATTATCTGAGCATGCTTACTGTCCAGTTTTCAAGCCAGATGTAATATCCACACTTTCTAAAAAGTCAGTGAGCCAGATCAATTCCAACGAACCATTGAAGTCAATGGCCTGATTTTCTTTCATAATACAATTTCAAATGTAGTTTGAATTTGCTCATCGGTGTGGAAGGAGATATTTACTTTTCCTTCCAAAGACTAGTGGCCAGTATTGGGTGATGAAAATAGAATACATATTGGAACATTCATTTTTTGTTTGGTGTGCCTGTTATGTCACGTGTGTTCAGAGAAATGCCAGATTCAGAATGACACCCAAGATTTATGATGCAGAATCAGTGTCACTTGATGAAGCACTGGGAATTGATACTGTCTGGGACAGAGCTGGTGACACGCGACTCACATCTCCTGTGGTGACAAGTCAAGTTGACAGGTGAGGCGAGACACAGGCAGGTAACATAACATTTAGTCATGAAATATAAATGACACAGACAACATGGAGATGCAGTGGGGGTGTGCCGCCAGAGCCCCATGGAGCACATGGAGAGAGAAATCAAGAAATTTACGGTCACCAAGAGAGAATTATTGAACAATTTATCTAATATATATAAGTGTAATATTAAGGTAAACCCGGGCGGAACGTTTTCATTGGGAAATTTCCTCTTGGATGAAAGAGAGAATTATCAAGTTTAATTGGGGCACAAATAGAGAAAATTTACATTTTTCTTCGGACAGAGAGAAAAATGGCCAAAAACAGGGGCATTTGCGCGGCACATACATGTATAGGGAGTACCCCCCAGGGATCCTGCCACCAAAAGGAACATTGATAAACTGGAGGGGTGCAGCCAGATATGTATACAGCGACTGGCGACGCCTGAGCAGCCCAGCCACGATGATAACAACTTCAGTGGCAGTCCTTAGAACAGCGCAGGTGCATGCTGAGGCTCACTATATGATGTACAGGATACAGACCAGCCTAGCAGACATCCTTGCCACACAATACACATCACCACTGCGCCCCAGAACACTTATCTGAAGGGTTCAGCCTACTGTTACGTTTCCCATTGGTGACCATGTTAACATTTTGCACGATTATAAGAAAACGTAACCATCAAAAATTCTGAAACTTCTTTCCTGCCGTTGTCATCATCTGGTCGAGTTTTGTCAAATTTCTAACTCTTTTAAAACGGCTGAACGTGCCATACCCGTCAATATTGACCAATTTCTGCATAAATGACTACGCACACGTGCCTTAATTATGGCGAAAAAAATTGCCAAAAATCCTTCTGCCTATTTAAACCATCTCAAAATCCACGGTTACACTGCTAACATGTTCTACCAGCAAATGTGTCTGCTCAAATGCAGTTATGTCAGATGATATGATTTTTTTTAAATTACACATCTAAAATTACTTCGCCCTACATTCGTAACACAGAGGACATCCGTTCCAGCCGATGCTCCTGCGGGCACGAATCCTGGTTTACCAGCAGTCGTTCTTCGTGGCCACATTACTAGTGACACTAGCCCCTGGAACGGCCTTCCGGCCACAGACACAGTTGCAAAAGCTCCCTCTCTGCCTCTGGATGCTTTCAAGCAGTGCATAGATGCAGAAAAAGTTTACCAATTTTCAGTAATAGAGGGGGCTCTACAATATAATTATCGATACCTATCGTAAAGATACCTGTTTTATAATCATTTAAACACTTCTGTCTGATAAAGTATGTTATGCGGTTTATCATCCTTCTTGAATTTTTTCAATATCTTTATTATTTGCGAAGTTATTCCACTGTTTGGCTTCCAAAAAAGGGTCTATTTTGTCTTATGGAATCGAGTCCATTTCTTGTGACCTTTCTGTTTGGTGGCTGCGCTGCCACTGAATGCAGGCTAACATGTGATGTAATGTTTACTAAAGATATTGAGGTGGAATAAAAAGTTAGAGGACCCTTAAAAGGTTGACCTAATAATGTGACCTTGACCTACGATGACCTATTTATGTTGAAAAATGGCCAAATTAAGTAATTATGTATGACATGTGAGACCAGGGAGGGTAAGGGAGAATTTATGTACACATTGACCTTAATACCCATTAATGACCTAGTTTATTAAAACTTGACCTTTGACCCATTTACATGTCATGTTGGCCTATTTATTTTTTAATTAAGTCTGGATTAGAATGCTATCAAGTCAATAGAGGCTGTAATTGTTAACCATAATATTGACCTTAGTGACCTGATTATTTGACCTCCATTGACCTTTGACCAATTTATGTTAATAAATTACCTATTACAGTCATAAGTAATTGTACGTGACAGTTGTTTTTAAAATTTACTGAGGCATTTTAAGGAGAAATGGTGTACATAGTTGACTTTACTACGGTATGATATTTTGATGACATAATTTATTGTAATGTGACATTTGCATAATAACAGGTATTAATAGCCAAACTATTTATAATTAAATGACACATGAAGTTGGCAAATTCATAGAATTTTTATTCTTTACTGTATAATCATAAAGAACAATATATTCTTGCATGGTGAAAAAAAAAAAAATCCACTCTCCTTCCATAAAATAAACACAATTTATTAATGCTAGAGTACTTTGAAATTTTCTGCATGCACAATGCAGCAATATTTATAGTTAACAGTGGTTAACTGTGTAAAAATTGGTTCACAGTACACTGCATGTTCGGCACATCAATTTCACTGTGAAATAATGTCCTGCACTTCAACATGAAGTAATGTTTACATACTGTTTACAGTAGCTGATAAGGAGTCATAGAAAAAGGAGAACACACAAAGCAATGCAGCAGTACAAGAAATAGTTGGCTTCACCCCGTTATAATGGACCTATAAGGAAGAAGGCTCAGTACAGCAATCTTCACAATTCAGTTTCATAAATCCATGCCAGTGTATGTGTCAGTGTTCACATGGTAATGCAGGCTCAATGCAGAAATATTCATATTTCAATGTCTCAACTTAATGTCAAGCATTTGAACATGAAGTATTGTTTATAATGTTCACATGATACTGTCGCTAAGTGTACACATACTCAGAGTTTACTGTTTCGTAAATCCATACATGTGTAATTTGTCAATGTCCATTGTAGACTCGGTGTATATATATTCAACTTTCTACACAGTCTCGAGTCTTCACAAGCTTTGTCCGTCTTCTGCTGTATGAAGTGGGGTCTGTAAGCTTTGCTTGGTCCATTGCTCTATATTATCCAGTAAAATCCGTGAAAGGTGTAGTGTGTCACAGTATACTATGACCAGATCAATCATGACCCGTAGGTATGAAAAGGTAGTTTACCTTAGAAAAGGAAAGACATACAATGGGTAGTCTATTGCGCGAAATTCAAGTTGTGCTAGCAGCTACAGCAAAGGTGTTCATCACACAAGGAACACACGATCTAAGTAGGATTGATGTAACTGAAGCAACAGTATGCCAAATATCAAACGTACCAGTTAAGAGAAAATTGTGACTTTTTAAGAAAAAAATTTGCAAGTGGGAATTTACATAAATATTATTGAACAGTAAATAAATAAATTAGAAACAATTTTGATCGAGTAAAATGTTGAGATACGTTGCACATGCAGTAACACCAGGACAGCAACCTACTCCTACTGCTAACATCACTTAGCAGCAGCTACAGCAGCTGACCGTATGTTACTGACGTACCTTGGCATGCCAACTGCACTCATATGGACACCATCTCTCGCAAAATTTACCCCCTTCGACAATTTCATATGGTGCCATAAATTTATGTTTTCAAATTTTGCAGTCAATGTACAAATTTTATTTTTGACAACCTGGCGGCACTATCAAAATCAGGTCTGACTTCAAAACGCCCACACTCTACTGGTATGCGGGTCAATATCTCGCACACTACTACCTGGGACACAGAGTGTATTGTAAGCAGTTCGCATGCGAATGCTACAATACGCTCTGCCAGGTCCTCAGGTACACAACCATTACCTAAATCATTTGTTCCGATGTCAACCAGAACGACAGTTGGTGCAATTATCCGCACTGCTCTCAGTTCACAAAAGAGGCGATCCACGGTAAGTCCCCCTTTCCCTTGGAAAACGACCTTTCCAAACATATCGGCAAGGTCAAGATCTGGTCAATAGTACCTGTGCCGCTCCCCACCTACCTCACTGACTTGGAACACGTGGTGCATCCTCCTCACAAAACTGTACCCTATCACCAACAAACATGGCTTCTGCATATTCTGGAAAGAAAGATTGCACAAATCGTTAAGTTTTGCGTGCCTATTCCCTAAATTTTTAGGAGTGCAGTGCAGTATTACCACACTGTTCTTAGTGCACACAGCACCGATGTTTTATCAGTGTTGTGATTCACGACAGAAACCACGAGGAGGTGACAGTGTGAACCTTCTGTCAATGTATGTGAGTATGCGAGGATGTTTGTATGGGTGTGCGTTTCAGTACATGACATCATAAATAGTATATATTATGCTATACGTATATATTATATGCTGACCTTGGATACTTATATAAATATTATACATTTATGTTATACATCGTACATTATATATATATGCATGCTATATCCATGTCACTATTAATAAACAATCAACCTATGTAAATAAATATTATATATTATGCTATATATTGTACATATATATAAGATAAATAGTATTTGCCCTAACTTTTAGTTATAATTTATTTACTCTGTCACATGCTGTTTGAACCAGGATCGCTCTGGTACAGACATCTAACAGAGTTATATATATATATATATACATACACATATATATACATATACATATTAGAACTGACACAGCTTGATGCTGAAGTGGCTGACCTTCCATCCCTAATGAACAATGCTGATGATGTCATTACATTTTCAAAGCTGTTGTAGAACCAAATCTCCCGGATAATATCAGTGATGATTTCACCAGGCTACATGTAGCAAGGCGTTTCCTCTCTCTCATATGTAACTTTATATTCACTGGTCTCATTCATGAATTCGACTATTTGACCGTAGTACCAATCTCTTTGATGGGTTTCATCAGCCCATTGGTGTGCAATGTACATTCCAGTCAGGGACTCGGGGTCTCTAATGATGTCACTGAGATCTTCAGATTCCAAAGGAAGTTCTGCCCCTGTGAGCTTACCTAGATGTTCCTTAAGCTGATCAACTGTAGCATGCGTGAATGAGATCTGATCACCTGCACATTTTAGAACTTTGGTCCAGATGTTGATTTGTGCTTTCAAGATCAACTTGGCACTGGTCATCGAGAGTTTCCTAGTTTCATCCTCAATTTTACCCGGGGAGATCCACAAACCACCGTGCTTATATGCCAGCTCAAACCACTGCTCGGTCTTTTCACGGGCACTGTTCTCACGTTGGTGAATTCTCTGGCGTGAGAGTCGGAGCTTCTCCTGGAGCTCTCTTTGTAGCTGTTCCCTTCTTTCTTTATCGGCCTCTGTGTTTTTCCTGGCTACTTTCCTGGCATGGTCTGTACACTCAGGATTTGCTCCATCGTCCTGCTCAACTAACCAACTGCTCGTTTTGTTCACTTGGAACATCACTTTTGATTCGACGTGGCTTGGCTTGGCTTGGCATTTTTAGCATGGTAGATGATTTGGTCAGCTATAGCAAAGTTTCTTTCACCGCTGATGTTTGTTGCACTACAAGACCTAGACTGATGTTGTAAGGCCTTGCTTGGGTCCCAATATCGGCCGCCAGGAAGCTGATCCTTGAGTTGCCGCTCAATGATGATAAAACAAGCCTGACATAGGTCCTGCAGCAAAGTAACAGTTTTGCAATCGTTGGATGTTGGCTTCATGAGACTATCCAGGACAACGTCATCCTTGATGGCTACATCAGCGAAGACTGATGGTGGGCTGGGTCTGAGCAGTTGCCTGGCATCCTGTGACCATGACTGACAATTCCCTTGGACCTCAGCATAATACCTATTCATGTCAAGGATGTTGTTATCTTGGCCGACCAACCGCATCCAGGGCCCAGTCAACACTTTGCTAATGATACCAAGGGCCCGTGTCGTCACATGAAGCACATCCAATTTCAATGCATTGGCGACACTCTGCTGGACTGCGTTTGCTGGAATGGTTGACCTGACAAAAAAATCCTGTAACGAGGTGTTGTAGTGATACAGGAGGCCACTGTTGAGGAAGTACAGATGAAAACGGTTGCCTATGTACCGATTGTAAACGACGGACCTGTTTTGTGTTTCTGCAGTTGGAATCCCTGTGACTTTTAGGTGTTCACGAAGAAGATCAGCACAGTTGTACAGCGGATCGTGAAACAGCTTATCTGCACACCGTAGCAATCCCTTTGTGTCGGATTCTGTTCGAAGGGTGAATGGATACTTGTCACTCTTTTTCAAGTCTTTTATGTTGTTTGTGACCTCAAATGACTTGATGACTTTCTCACATTCCTTCGCCATCCCATCAACAGGGTGCATTGCACACCGGAAACTTGTAAGTTCTTTCCAAAGTTTCTGTCCCATTATACAATCAACTGCATCGTTGGTCTTGCATCAATCCGTCATGGTGTTTACAATGTGGGATTTGATGTCAACAGAAGATGATGTTCCGGGCATTGTTGTTTCGATAGCGCCAATGTCACGCATTATCGTATCCACGTACTCAACTGCAGTCCCACCTCCTTGTTGGCTGAGGCCTACCAAAAGGGTTTGCTCTTCCGTGGCCGACCGTTTTCGTTATTCCATCATACTTCACTGTCAGATCTGTTTGACCTGTCAGGGCTTCGGCAATCTGCTGGCAAGCAACAACTTTCATTTCTTTGCACATGTTGTTATTCATGCTGTAACTAGGGAGTGGTCCCTCCACCTCAGCACCTGTGACGGTTTTCACTACAAGCCTGATTGCTGGTGACACATTTGGCTGAGAAACTCCCAGGCTTTGTAGGTGGTAGCTTGCCTGGCGAATTTCAGACTTGTAGGTTTTCCCGTCCTGCTTTGTTGTTATGTGACCAGTTCTATCTTCGATGGCATCCTTGGCGGTGGCTGACTCATTTTTACAGTATTTGACTTGTTGACTTAATTCTGTCACCTTATGCTTAGTTTGACGCAACAGGTTGGTACACACTATTTTATAATCAGGGTTACTGGCATCATACTTACCTTTGAATTGCTGACTTCGATTACGTTTTGCTGTTTTTAACCTCATCACGCAGCTCTTGATTTTGCATTTGTAGTTTGGACACATTTTTCAGTTTAGCTTTTGCAGAACGATACTTTGAAATCCAAGATGCTATTGATTTATCCTTACATTTTACTGTTAAACAGTTGCATTCGATGTTTCATCTTCAAATTCTCATTCTTTACCTTGATATATTCTGTTTTTACAAAGACCAGTCTGTCCTTAAGTGTGATTTTCTTCCACTAGTTTTGCTGTCTCTACTACTTGTTCAAACACGGCCGAGATTGTTGCTTTTGGCTGCTCTTGCTGTCAGGATTTTTAACTACACACTTCTTTACTTTAGTAGGCAACTTCAACTGATCTGCCAAATATGCCTCCAATTTAACAGGATCTTTAGCTCTTTGCATTTTAACGCATCCCACTTTCACATTCTTAAATAATGTCCACAAGTGTACAAATGATATGTGATTCATGTTTTGCCCATATACTGAAACAAAGGCTACCTTTATATCTGACCATGATATGTTCATCTTCTTTACTTTCTCGTTTGCCATTAGACAGAAAATCTCATAAACAACCTGATGCATCATTGTTTCTGGTGTTAACTTTTTTACTATGCTAATAAATTCATCCTTTGAGGTAAATTCTATTCCTAGCAGTTGACAATATGATGAAGAATGTCTGACCATGTTTATTTTTAAAGATGTTAACTGACCTAACTTATCCACATTTATATTTTCATTGAAATTATGTCAGCAGTAAATGTTTGTATGTGAATATGCAAGAAGTTTGTATGATACAGTAAAGTACTGTATTGTAGTTCTAATGCGTTTAAGTTTATAATTAATACTGGTTTAAAAAAATTACCGGTACAATTTTTTTACTACTAACTTAATAAACTTCAATCATACTTACACCATACTTACGCTATATTAGTGAAAATGTACAATTTCAAAACAACATGCAAATTGTGAACTTATCTTTACTATACACTTATCTTTGCTAAAAAACGTAGCTTTACTGTTATCCTTCAAATGTATTGTGGAATCCTAGAACATGAAATAAAGAGTATAAAAATATACATTATATATATACATATATATATATAGTATTAGTACTGCATATATATATATATATACGCAGTACTAATACTATTAATTAACATGACAGTCCTTACACTACAAATAATAAATTATAATTCCGATTACTAATCTGATATATTCCATAAGTAAATATATATATATATATACAAATATATACACACACATGGAGTGCATAAAAAGTATGTGTAGAAAGAATAAATAAATATGCACACATGTAACATTTAAAAAGAATTGCTTAACAAAACTCTCATTTACCTCATTTATTTATCTTTGAATCGTAATATAAGGGAAGGACACCCCAAATAATAAACGTTTGATTGTGTGTACATGCAGAAATATCAACACATAATTGTAAAAGTGCAGATGGCGTGGATTTAAATGTTGAAATATTGCTTAAAAATGCACCTAGGGCCTAGGCCACGCACAAACGATTGCGTGGATTTTGAATTGCGGAAAACGACTTGACCTAAATTACTAGAAAACGCCGTTACAGCCTACGGCTACGTTCCCAGTTTCAGTGATAACAGTTGAAAATCTATTAAAAACTAACTTAATTTACTAATGTTGAAGAAGCATGATCTTTAATTACTTGTTCACAATAAGCCTATAGTAACAGTAAGGTTGTTTGCACAAAGTATTTAATGATTTGCATGGCGCGCGCCCATCCCGCACCGCTCCCCAGGAACCTGCGGCCGCGCAACAATTAAAGTATACCAGCGACGCAAACGCACTTTTAAACGCTAAACAGCGCGCGCATAGCTAATTTTCCGAACGATGCTGTACTCGGGCGAACAAACCCACAGTCATAATACCCACATTATCGTAATGCTGAAATACTGCCGATTTCATTTATTGACATGCTAAAGTTGTTCGATGATTATTTACCATTATTTTTAACTACTATTCACAAGGCAAAAGTTAACACCAGCTTACCTCGGTCAATGTCAATCCAAGAAGGCCCGCGAAAACTTCACATGTTTCTTCAGTCTTTCATTGGTTGATATATGCATCAGTCAAGGTCACACGTTCGTTTGCGTAATGTTATGATTGACATCAAAAACAGGAGGAGCCTAAGATGGAGGTCACATATTCTGGGTCAATTCCTACGTCCGAATTTTCCGCAGCGCACCTAGCGGATTGTAATATACCTAAAAGGCCAAATCCTAATTTACGGTGAGTTTAATGTGTGACCCTTGATTTTAAATTGCACCAGCACATTGTATTACAAACAGTTTAACCACACCTGCACTTGTACATTTACTTATGCGCGCACAAGCACCTTTCACGTTGTCGTACACCCAGTGACGGTAGTGAAATAACGGAGGGAGGAAGAACTTGTCCTTTGACGGGATCCCCTTTTTACTTGCCCCGTGATATGTTTCTGCTGCACCTCGATAGATGGCAGCACGCACATTTCCAGAGGAGCGTAGCGGTTAGCAGACGCTGTTTGTTATCGATCCTGTGCAACAAAAATCAACTAATCTCCCGAGCAATGCGATGTATGATAGTAACATGGATGTGCATTTTACAAATAGGTACGTATGAAGATCGTGCATTGTTGAAATAATCGACACGGGCGCCGGAATACTGGCGTACCCAATCTTGTTATGTTGTTGGCTGTTCCGTTCGAAACGCTTGAGCGCTTTGCAAGGCCAGGGCCAGGGGCAGGGCAGGGCAGGGCAGGGATCTTAATTCTTATTCTTGTTGCTGATATGATTACAATGGTCAATGAATGCAACGGGTAACCTAACGATAGTAATATGAACATGTAAACAAAGCAAGACTGTTGATGTAGCTTTAAACAGTCAGCTAGTTATTGTATCGTATACAGGCAAAATACTCTCATTTTTGTATTTTCTTTCAATAAATGTATGATTAAAATGGCTTAACTTTGTTATGTGTACATATATTTTAATAATTTTTTCAGGAGTTGCAAGCACATTAAGTAGGGTCATAAATATGCATAGTCCAGTCATATATCATTAATAGTAACTGCAATTATGTTAATATCGGCTAATGTATGTGTGAAGTCAACTGACCGACACATTTTGATAAAAGGCCTTAACTTCCATGATTATGTCGATATTTGTATAATTTGTCCAGGGTTTACAAACTCGTTAACCAGAGTCATAAATATACATCACACTCATTTCATAACTCAGATGATGCAATTAATCAGTAAAAATAAAAAAGTACATAAAATATTTAAAAAAGTACCATTACTAATAATCATTAATAAAATTTGTTTTGCAAAACAAATATCAAACAGATTGTATTTGCCTATTGACTTTGTAATGAATTCAATTTATAGAAATGTAAATAAGTCAAGATTTTGGTTAAATCAATCTCTCGGTGTCCAACTAAAAGAATCAAAATCAGATAAAATTTCACAAACTAGCGGAGCTGAAACACACCCCTGCGTATTCGCGTAGCGGGAAAATATTTCAAACACAGACTAACTAAGACCTCTTAAAGAGGTGCTGAACATTTTGGATGGCGTGCCGTGGATCTATTATCTGCTAAACTTAAATGGAAATACACCAGTGTCTTCTAATCAATGTATTTCACCTTAATTTTGGTGCAATTTTAATCAAAAACAGACGGACATGTAAAGGTACTTATAATTAACCAATCTGCCGCGGTAAGTCACGGAAAAGAACGGAAACAGCCGACAATACAGGATATAAAACAAAAGTAGACCCCGGGTGCCGGGAATTGGCGCGGCTAAACTGACACGATTTCTTGGACACGCTGCGCGACCACTCAGCGAATTTTGTTGAAGTGCCTATAATAGTAGTGTGCATAAGCCATAACTTATGTTAACATGTTGAAGCTGAGATAATGTATTAATGACGAAACCCAAAAGCTCATGCTCCCAGCCCTCATGTCAGGCTTAAGCCTTAGGCTTAGCTTCATAGCTATTGTATTGGTAAGTTACTGTACTGTTCTAAAATCTCAGCATATGTATGTCTAAGACTTTAAACTGTATCCAATGCTGGATTAACAATGTGGGGGGAGCCTGGTAGAAACCTTTTTGGTGGGCTATAAGAAAGTCAGAAAGACGAATATTGAGACGTGTGGCACCATAAACTGGGGTGACTTCGGCCCATTTTTAATAGATCGCTTGGAAAACATTTATACTTGGTGATAAAGCAGTGAACCAAGGCAAAGGGCTAACACTAGCCAACCAACTGTCCCTAGATGAGCACTACTTTGACAGCAAAATTGTTCCATGGGACCATGGAAAGGTATTCAAATTCTATGATTTGTGCTGGGCCATAGTCACCCCATAAGTTGGGGTGACTTTGGCCCAAATATGTGTATGTTGAATAAGAACGTTGGATGTTGCATAGTGACTACATATTATAAGCTTGGAACCTTGGACCCTATATAATAGGTACATTTTTATAGGGAGTAAACCATGGCCATCTCAGGTGCTGGGTGACTTTGGCCCAGTGCACAAAAAAAGTATTGTCATGACCCCTGGGTCCCCTGCATGCATTCCATTAACCAAAATGGTGGTATTCGTGTAATGCTACATCACATTTCTTGAGAATCTAAAAACGAGTTCTTTTAAAACAAAGTTACGCTGCAATTATAGATGGGCGAAAGTCACACCAGTTTAAATTTCCCAAAGCACAAAATGTAATAGAAGTGGAAATATGCTATGCTAAGTTTATATTTAGTTTACAACTCCATGGAATCTTAGATCCTATTACTGTTCTTTAGAAGGTTTTGGACTGTGAGTCAATGTTTTGTCCAGCCCCTATGGCCTGGGTTCTCTACATTAAAGTTGCATACCATTTATCTTTCATAATTTTCTCAGAACATTTACATTTAAAAGAACCAAATTCTCAGAATTGCTTGTAAAGGTGTGTAGCATTACATTAATACCACCATTGTGGTGAATGGAGTTCCTGCTGGGGTCCCAGGTGTCATGACAACTTTTTTTTGCTTTGGTCCAAAGTCACCCCAATCTGCGGTATTGACTATGGAGGTAAACACATATCTTAGGCTTAAAGCCTAAGCCTAACTTAGGCTTACTGTTTATTCAACTGTGGTTGAGCATAGGCATTCACATACTGTTGTCAATGATGGCATACAGACATACATACAAGAAAATACGGCGTATGATGACAAACAAGAAAATACTGGATTGACGTAAATCAGAGGGTATGCCAAAACAAGTTTAATAAGATGTACTATGTAAACACTTTGTCACATTGTATGGTGCGCTAAGTGTATGGGGCAGAATTGTCAAGATTAACCTAGAACTAACCAATGCAATTTTGCACTGTGGTCTGACCTCATTATCTGACATTCTATCAGTTTGAGGCGTTGTCACAGTGAAGATAGGCTCTAAGCGGCCAGTCAGATGGATTATGATTGATTTAATCCGGCAATGACTCTACCACTTCCCTAGAGATATCTTAGTTGGGCAGACACAGATAATAAGGTTGACCAGCCAGATGGTGGAGATCTGTGGGAGGGAACGGTACAATTCCTGGTTGGTGATGTGATAGCGCCTGGTCAAACTAAAACTATTTCAGAAGTTTAATTTAGCCAACTTTTGCAACTTAGCACATGTTTGACTGTTTAATATTGCAGTTGTTGGTGACCGGTTGAAAAGAAAAATGTACAGAAACATCCATGGCTATTCTTCATGTATTAGACTTCTCAATGGCACTCGCCAGATTGGCTGCAATTGTAAGTTGATGTTGCATTACTCATGAAACTATGGGCATGCATGCATTTATTACATGCCTACTGATGTACAATTTATCATTCCCAACTTGGGGTAAATTGTGATAAATGCACTTATGCAATTACAAAACTTGCCTACAACAACAAGTATGGACAGATTTTAGGTTACAACGAATGGAACAGCACCAGTTATATATGTTTGTTAACAACTTCATTGATCATTTTGATGCCCTCTTGCACACAAATATTTATAGTTTTATAAAACATATACATATGATATTGAGAATGATTTCATCAAATGTATGAGCAATTATATAAATATTTGTAAAGGACCCATGTGGTCTAGATGGATGATTATATGATATTTTATTTTATATTTTATTATTTATTATATTTTAACTTATTTACATTTTATTTGAAAGCATGTATTTTTAAACTTGAAATTTATGGCAAGTGTCCCTTCAACAATAATAATAATAATTAACTTCTATAGAGCCTATATCCTCAGGACCCTGATCTCAGAGGTGCAACAAAATAGAACCATTAAGCATAATCGTGAACAGGGACACACAAAAGTCATTATCAGAATGCGGCACAACCAAAGTTATATGGTGGAAATGCAATTTGGAATAAATATGTCTTGAGTTTTTTTTTGGAAGGTAGCTATAGTTTAATGATGTTTTCAAAGTAATGGGGAGTTCATTCCAGACCTTATGCATGGCCACAGAGAAAGCACATTTGCCCAAGTTAAATTGAGTTTTAGGAACAATATGTTGTTCCTTGAATGGATAGATGATCTGGTTTCTCAGTTACTAATATTAAACATAATTACCTATCAATATTCAGATCGAATACCAAGTTTCTTGAGAGGTAATTATGTTTAACAATAAGTTGTTGTGGAATGGATGATATGAGCTGCCTAGGGATATTTTAAATATATAGGAGACTAGTCAAGTAGGGTGGTTGTCGTGTAGATAGAGCACAGTATGTAAGAGTGGACAGTTTAAAATTGAAGCCAGTGTAGCTGTTTAACTTTAAGTAGTGGTATGATGGTGAACTGACTCATTGGTGAGTGATGGTGAACTGACTCATTGGTGAGTGATGGTGAACTGACTCAATGGTGAGTGATGGTGAATTGACTCATTGGTGAGTGGTGGTAAACTGACTCATTCTGCATGTTAGTTTATAGCTTTCACTTCACTTCACTTGTTGCTGCTGTTTCTGTCTTTCAGCTGCCCGTGGAGGCAATGTTGGTGTGCTGCATCATGTCAAAGAAGAACGTGATTTGGCTTGGTTGATAGACAAGGGACCACATCAACCCTACATAGTTCTACTTACAAACAACACCTTCACAAAGTTAGTTGAACATCAACAATTTGTATCTTGCATTGATGTTTTGTTATTATTTCTTATTTGAATGTAACTATTGACAATTTTTATATAGTTTAACTACCAATGGTATTTATATATAGTTAGCCTTTTTATGGTCAAATGTAAACACTCCTGAATAAGGTCTTACTCTGAATATGAGTGTATAAATAAAGTTTATTGTTATTATATATAAAATGCTTTTCAAATTGTTCATCCATTGAATGCACATGATTAGGTTGCAGTTGAGGGTATTGATATTTATTGTGTGGTTCACTATTTTATTTAACGCTGTCATGTCAGCCTTAATTTGCCAAGAAGTCTTGTTCTATTTGGTTCATCATATGCATTGCCTTTATTTGAACGTCTCTCAATCGTGGTCTTTCCTTGGTATTGGCCATTCATTTTAGCTGCATTTTACATATCATTTGCCTTGTAATTGCAGTACATAATGGCTAATTGTCAAGCAATTCATTTTCAGATTTAATGTTGGTAAATATTTACTGGACAACAAAAGTTGCTAACAAAAAAGTATATAAAAATACATTCAAATGCAGAAAAGAATATCAATTACATACAAGTCATCGAGTTAGTAAGGAGATTTTGAGTAATGAAACAAGACGCAGGCATGCGAAATGCAATTTTGTCCAAAAGATAAAATAACTTTCTGCGAGTAAGTCGGGGTTTGCCGAGTGGATAGATATATATGTGAGGCCAGTAATCACAAGGTGGCAGAAATGGTATTGGCCAGTTTTGGCACGTTGCCCCGATATAGCAGGTGGTTGGTCGGTAGCGGGTTTGTGCTGGATGAGAGGTATTTCAAATCCAGTTGCCGTTTCTGTATCGCACAGCAACGTTCGTTTCCGCTCCGTTTAAAAATACCACCCACCCTCCCTACTATTCCGTTAACAGTTGTTACCTGGTTGCTATCTAATAAATCAGGTCATGCATTATGTGTAGATACACTGTAAAACACTGAAGACAGAGAAGTAGTTCACAAAGTTTTTGAATTTTTTGACGCTTTTCCGTTATAGTTTGGTACAAGGTTTTGCATTAACGCTTTTCCCTCCACTGAGTTTTCAGTAGTATACGCAGGGTTTTTAGTGTGCGGGTACTTTTTACATTTTGTGTGGCTGTTTGGACCTACCTCTCGGTGTGATGTGTTAGTAGTTATTGGTTGACTAATGTATATATATGTAACACCTTTATACATTATGTGTTGTGTTACCATAATTTTCATTATGAATGTTTGGGTAGTTAGCCCACTTTTTTATTTATCATGTTTGGCTGGGGGATCGAGTACCCCAGCCTTTCTGTTTGTACATGTATGTGTATGGTTAATCCACTTTGTCATTACGCCCCTACTATGGAACTTGTAGATAATGGGGTGACTCCCACCAGTACCACGTGAATTGTAAATAACAGTCAGTAGTGGTATAGATAGTACTGGTAGCGGGTAGCTGCTAGGCATAATTTTATAATTATTATGTGTAAACACCTTTTGGGGGCCAACATGCTTGCTGTGATTATGTGAATATGTATCTTGATTTGATGATGTATGCTTGCCTAATTTCCGGCTCATTAATTAATACATTAAATGTCGTTCTATGGCCTATATCAATCTCACTAACTGCTTTGTGTACAGAGCTCAAATTCTGCATTTATTCATTACTAGGATGGTTGGACAAAAGTCTGCATACCAAATACCATGCCAGTTAGCAAGGAGTAATCTTGTAATACTTTGAATATACTATCATTTTTATGCATAGAGAAGAATTAATGCATTCTCTGATTGCATCTGCATTGAGAGTATTAATTTAGACTAGTGGGGCGTAGTGGCTCTGCGATTAGAACACCAGACTGTCAACAGAAAGGATTGAGGACTCTACCGGCCCTATATAAAATGTCATTATTAACATACTATTTACGTTTCTGTCTCTACAGGAGCGTGGTGAGCAGATTGAAACTGTCTGGGAAGGTCAATGGAATGCTACTTGTCAACATAAATCAGACAGAAAAGCCCGCTCATTTCTCACCGGACAAAACCTGCCCAAATAGTGACTATGGTAAGGATGAATTATCTTATGTTATTTTATATGTTGTGTGTAAATTATGAAAGATATACATCTATTCTTGCAGTGAATTGCCTGCTTAGTTTTTGATATAAAATTCACTTGAACGAGTAGAATAAGTAAATAATTTGCTACATGAGAGACATACTCTGCAACATCCAACTTCTGTACACAAATAAAATGTGGTGACCCCCTCAAGTGACAGACACACCAACATCCATACACAGGTAAAATGCAGTGAACCCCCTTGAGTAGCAGACACCCCAACATCCATACACCGGTAAAATGCAGTGAACCCCCTTGAGTAGCAGACACCCCATCATCCATACACGGGTAAAATGCAGTGAACCCCCTTGAGTAACAGACACCCCAACATCCATACACAGGTAAAACGCAGTGAACCCCTTGAGTAGCAGACACCCCAACATCCATACACAGGTAAAACACAGTGAACCCCCTTGTGTAGCAGACACCCCAACATCCATACACAGGTAAAACGCAGTGAACCCCCTTGAGTAACAGGGCACCTATTTTCAAGGCTCACAAATTCATAACTCAAGTTTTTCATAAATATGGCAGCAAAACTCCCCTGGGGGGGTCACTCACAGAATATCTAATACTAAATCTAAGATAACACGGCAAAAATTCAACATCGATTATATAATACTTTCATAAGCCTATTCAGTATTTAGCATGCCTTTCAAGAATACAGGCTCTGGCACCCTAAGAATGCGTACTGAGGTAAATCCGAGAACCACCATCAAGTGGCCACCCCTGGGTGTGTTGTTTCAGACATGTACAAGAAGAGTGCCATAGCCAACTGTCACAACATCTCTTGGAACCCTCAAGGCAGCGCACTTATGTTCGTTGACTTCAACATCCCAATATTCCTGCTTCATTGTCAGCAAGATGTAGACTTTCTCATCGACAAAGTTTGTATCTTCATTCCCGTGTCCCCATGTTGCAACTAAGGGGTTGTGTAAATATAAAACATTCCATTAAGCCAAACAAAATTATGATGGTGGGTGGGCCAAGGGTCCACTTGGATTATAAAAAAAAATGGAAAGGCATATTTTAAAAGTTTTTTTCTCAGTTGAAATTTTGCAATAATTGTTTGTTTGTTTGTTTAAGCTAGAACTTGTATATTGAGAGAGTGAGAGAACTGTAGAGAGGTATACTTATTGTGCCTGTATTTGCCCCCAGTGTTACCAAGGGCACAATGCTCCGAGAGAGAATGGTGATCCAAGGTTGTATCCTCTGTGTGCCATGCAGCTCAAGGTCGCAATGGACGGTGCCAAGGACACACCGACCTGCATGAGGAGAAGCTTTATTTTTAGCCTGAGCCCTCGTAAGTGTGTTTTACTGGGTAGATCTGTTCTTTGTATATTGCCCTGGTTACGTGTAATGATATGACAGAAAGAAATTACAAGTACTGGAAGTCTCGATGAATATGTCAGCTTTACAAGTAATTTATACATTTTAGATGTGCAAAGTTCAGTGCAGAGTTAAACACTGTCTTTGTTCATATGTTTGGTTTGCAACAACACAAGTGGTTCACAGTTGCACATTTGTTTCAGATGACTACTGTTCACCACTGGGAGACCACAATATTTATTCATTCGTTCATGAACCAAAGAAACTCGAACCAGATTCGGTTGTTGTTCTGTCAGCCAAGGTGCGTGTATAATATTGAATTTAAACAGAATGACAGAAAATACTACAGCAATAAAGTTTAAAACATGAAGTGTAACACTGTTAATATTTATATGTACTTTGAGATCAAAATATTCATAGAATTTGGGCATTTTAATTATGCGAAAACCCTGAACTAGTTGTGTATCAGTTAACCAATTAAATTCGCTTCCATTTCTTTTAAAGGGACTAACAACAAGGCACTAGCTAAAATGCTTTTTCGGTGTGTACACAAAGTTTAATATTGTATGTACAGTAGTACCTGCCTCTGTTGAGTGGACACCTGCTATGGCGGGACACTTTCTCAATGTATGGACTGTTTTACCATGTTAATGTCCCTCTGATGAGGGGACACCTGGTGAACGCGGACAGCGGACATGATATTTTGGTTTTCTGTCCCTGCTAAGGCGGACAGTAATCATTATTTTCGTAATATTGTTCTCGAAATATTTTATTTCCAAAATGGCGACGGACAAACAGCACGGTGTGTAGTGGGAAAAACGTTATATCGCGAATTCGGATAAAAGACCGTTAGTCGTGGGCCCCGATTTTCTGCCGCCGGGGAAATACCAAATGGGCCTGCTTAAACCTACTTAGAACTGCTTTGACAATTCTCAAGAAACAGGTGAACAATGTCAACGACAATGAACGACTGTCAACAAGTTGTTTGTTTGGCGCTGCCGCCGACATCAATCCCTGATGTTGGCTTTGCTTAGGTGGTTTGAAATTGCAATCTAGATTCACAAATACGCCTCGCATAAGAATCAGATAAACAGTCTTAAATGCAATTTAGTATGCAGTACTAATATGATACTGGGATAAAAGGGCATGCCTCCAATCTAAACGACGCGAAACCAACATGCCAAAGGCGCTACCGGTGCGCGAAAATACGAATTTGTCATCCGCATATGAAACGACGAATCGATGCTAAGTCGTGCATCATAAATTTATGCTTCGGTCGAGATCAGTTGAAAATCGAGGTGAAATGATTATTAATTCTGCCTATTGTCGTTTTCTATGTTTAATCAGCTTTCATACTGCGTGTATCAACTCAAATACGTTTTCGGCTGCTCAAATCCAGGTTATTATTATACGATTCGTAGGCCTATTATTTCAGTGCATCGTCATCATAGTTCCATAACGGTATACGTACATGTATTTTATTAAGTTAACAATTAAACAGGGTGTGACATTTAAAAATAATACACGTTGATAGTAGTTGACTCGTTTAATAAGCTCTATAAACTGCATATTGCTGTATAAGACAGCGCTGCAAGCACACTGTGGCTTCGACAGCGTTCTTGAACTTGGAGCAGTGGGCGGCGATCGCTGTTGGTTAGTAGCACCCTGGTGGCAGAGAACGGGAACACCTAACGCGCCTTATTTCAGCCCTCCACTCCAGCATGCTTGTCCCTCCGATGAGGGGACACCTGCCATGTAGGGACACTTTTGCTTGGATACAGAAGTGTCCGTTGAAGGCAGGTACTACTGTACTACATGCCAAAATAAAAAATGTGTAAAAAGTTATTTATGAGTAAAATTAGACTCGCCACTTGCAAAGTGAGATGGGATAGCGATAACATGGTTTTGTGACGTCAATGATGATACGAGTTTACATTCAGTCAGTGATTTCTATGCAATGCTTCATTATAGTTTCACTCACGTTACTATAGCGAGTGATGGCGATGTAAATTTTCCAGAATAAAACGTATAATGTAACAATTTCAAACCACTAGCGGCTATTGATACAGCAGAATCATCTTCGAATTTGGCTCTTTCAAAGCAGTTTAGCGACATCAGTAGCCTTTGAACTTATTTACTTTCTGGCCGAACCATGGAAACAACCATGTAGAGCCACCGAGCTTCTCCTCATATGTCTACCATACATATACACATGTCATGTGGTCAAACAATATACTCTTACTTTCAAAGAAAGATCAAAATAAACGAAAATTTGGCATCTATGCCTAGCTTCGCAGAGCTTGGCATAGAAGATATAACTAGCTTTTGTTTTTGTAATTTGTTATCGTTACATGGAAGTAAGAGTAATGTTTGACCACGTGACATGTGTATATGTATGGTAAATATATGATGAGAAGTTTGGCAGCTCTAGGTGGTCGTTTTCATGGATAGGTCAGAAAGTATACATCGCTATAGCAGGAGTAGCGCTGATGGGTGGTGGTGAGTTCTGCCCTCGGAGAATTCGGCCCAACTGCCATGTTGTTTCAGCTTGGTGATTTCGGTGACTGATGTGACTCGTAAGATCTACTCAGTTCTAGCTAGTAATAGATTAGCCTTCACTTTAAGGGTTTGTTATTTCTGTATTTGTCATCAAAGGGATGGAATGTTTAACTATAGATATTGTTGAAGTACACTGCTTTGTCTGTTTCATACAGTGAGCAGGTGTGAATAAAAGACCATGCTTCACATTCAAAATGATCTGACAGAAAATACTGTATAGATCAAATACCATATGCAGGTGGCTCCGTTGTATTCACAATACAATAATCGCTTATCCCTGTCATTGCTCTGTATTTAATTTAATTACAAACAAAAACTGGGGAGAATTTCCCCTGCTGAGTTGAAACGCATGAAAATCTGAAATATATTGTAACAAAATAGTATGATAATTGTAATTTAATTTATTAAAATTATTCAGCTGTATATAATATTATATTTTTGTGTGTAATATATTATGATATAAATTTTAAGGATACAACGAATTGTATAAGTTCTAATGATCGTCTTGTTGACTGCATGTTAAAATGGAAAACATAGCACCGTATGTGGTTACAAAGTAACAATTTCCAGTTAATGTGAAAATATATCAATTAACAAATGAGAGAAAAATAGAATGCTTTATTAACAGAAAGATATGCATTAAACTACATGTGCTCGCTACACAATCGTTTGGGCCAAAATCACTGTGCCCATTGTGCTCTGCAAGCAAAGTTACCAGAGTTGCTTCCACTACTGGGAATAATGAGGGCACATCATCCTCTTTCAAAGAGATTTTAGCACCAGGATAACCCAGGGCTGCACCTTCTCTGGTTCGGATCGCAGTCAAAACAAGTTTTCTCGAAGCCAGCTGTGCTTCATTTTTTAAAACAAAGTTGGCTTCGTAGGGAACTTAGACCAACTACGTGTTACATTATTCTTACTACTGTTTGCATTAAAATTAAATGCCACACATTAAAACCATCATGATGCTCGCTTCTAAGCAACTGCTATCGCTGTCAACAGTACGGTGAATTAATGGAAAGTCCCAGTCTCGTTGCACTTCCTTATCATCAATGACATCACGTTGAAGCTTGCTGTTAAGTGCATGAAAAATATGCATAATCGAGGCAGGCCAGTAGAACAGAGTATTATTTGGAATGATTAATTAATGGAATTCTAATGAATTTTTCGGTGTTGTGGAAATGGAAATATACAGCAAGATGTAATATAATATGATTTCAAGCAATCATTGTTTTTATTCCTTTTAAGAGATGCTGCTGTTGTAGTTGGATGCGTTCTCCATGTTTGAAGACATCGTACCAGCAGGTGACAGCACCGTCACAGGTCTTGTTGCACTACTTGCAGTGGCTGAAGCCATCGGCAAAGTGAAGCGTCACTTATCAGAAAACGACCGACCAATCGTCTTCATACTGTTCAATGGGGTAAATGTGAATGGCCACTTTGGTTGACATGTCTTAAGCAAATACTTAAAGACTGTCTTTAGCCCCTTCCCAGGAAAAGTGCCCACAGGCTCCTGTGCCTAATATTTCAGCAAAGTGCCCCTAAGGCTAATGAATTTGATTATTAATGAACTTGACCTCATGCTATTGTGAAATAAGCTAATCGCATTTAAATATGTCACCAGGTAAATATGATATTGAAGGGATTGCCATCATGGCGGAAGAAGTTTGTGTTTAACGAGAGTGAGTCGAGTTTATCAAAATGGTTGCTTGGTGGTTTTGATTTAGATGATCCGGTCCATTTCCCATCAATTTTATCGATGTCAACAGCATCAGTTGTACCGTCTGTGATGTATTATTGTCCGATGTAGACATGACAGACACAGATTAGAAGATGGCCACCCATCGCCTTCATGTCTCAAAATGCATGAATTGTTATTCATCAATATCAGCATCATGTTCAACACTATCAAGGGAGTTATGAAAATATTTTCATATATCTTGCAAAACTCATTAAAAGTGACTAGTTATGATGTATTTCCAAAGGAACTGATTAAATGCCACAATTGAGAAATGTCATATCTTGTTCATAAATGTTCCTGCAGTGGCCATGTGTACACAAAATTAATAACCATTTTTGAAGTTGCCGTAGAAACAGATTTTCAAAATTAACAATGATGTCATAATGGTGTTTATACAAATAATAACTTGTTGTAATATGTATTTCTCATAGGATCGCTTAAGGTGGCTGATGTATGCATGTCTTGAATTGAGTAGTTTCAGTAGAAGTTTTTAAGATAAATTAACCATTTCTTCACACATACTATATAATATTCCAGATTAATAACATTTTTAGTTTTTTATTTATTTGTTTAAACAATTTTTTATATTTTTGTAAATATGAATAAATAGCCACAAAATGCCAAATTATATCGTTTTGTGAAAATCCCCAAAGAAATAAATGACATACATATAAGTATGGCAGTGTCACTGATAACTTTGAGGAAAACTTTGGTTAACATAAACGAATTACGTCTGCTACACCACCATGAATAAGTTAAGCAAAAGTTGAAAGACAACCTAAAGTGGCAGTGTATTTTTGACACAAACCCTTCACCAATCGTAATTCTAATTCATGTAATGTTGCCTACCTGTAAGACGCATTCATACACCAAAGTTAGTATTGTATTCTTTCTAAAATATTAAATTAAGCATCATTTCCTGGTTGTTAGTGGTGACAGAAATATAAATATATCCGCGTATCATACATGAAATGTGACGTTTTTCACTGGCGTTTTATGTGTTGTTGACGAAACATAAGGGCCATTTCTAATATTGACATGTCCACTTAATTTGGTGCCACAATGGCCCTTGAATCTGTATATTTGAAACATGTTGTCATCTACGATACCTGGTTACACCAGCCGTCTGACAAACACGTGGCAGGGTATGTTTATGATCACTTCGATTTGCCCGTTATTTGTGGGGTCACCAGGTCACATATCAAATGGGCGTTTCCATTATAGCTTCAAAGGCACAATAAACTATGTTAGCGCTGATTTTTGCTGGTTTTCAGACATGATTTAGTTAGGTAGATATAGTACTGATGTGTGCTGGTTTGGGATCAGTATTCGAAACAACTTTAAAACAATTTCATCTATCAAGTACAAACAAGTTGTTAGGAAAGTTGGTTTGAGTGAACTACTCACTAATATCGAACGACAGAAAAATATGTTTCTCAAAGCGAAGTTAGCACCAGAATTTGCCTTAAAAGAAAGATTGTCTTCGAAAAAGCCTCACTGTACAGTAATATGTAACAAATTAAATATAAAAAAATCATGAGGCCATTTGATTACTTTCCTGTTGCAATTATATGAACAGTTGCGTTCATTTTCTTCAGATAAAGTAAAATTTGGCATATTTACAAAATGCACCGATGTGTCATACCAGTAAGGCCACTTGTTGATTAATGTTGAACTAGATATTCAAAAATATGTCTCAAAAACCTGTTTATGCATCTTTTTTTCTGGATTGTTTTAAAATTTGTCAGACGTGTATACTCCCAGGACCGATATATCATTTTATATCGGACTAATGACGTATCTAATTTGAGATCCAGCGAGATCATAAAATGAAGCAAAATCTCCGCCAGTGACATATTTACAGGAGTCGTTTAACTACATTGGCTCCAGCAGCATGTTGTACCAGATGGGAAAGAACAACCTTCAGCACGGCTTTCAACTGAAGCACATCTATGCATGGCTTGAGCTTAATCAGGTCGGCATTGGCAACCAGACATGGATACACAGCGATCCGCTTAGTAGAAGATATTCCAAACTCAATGCTCAGGTAAATGCAGGGTTCCCACAGCTACAGTGATGGTTACAGGCCAGTCAAAATCCATCCATAAAGAGTTCTAGGAAAGTGAGGATTGCGTGTGATGTGTGAATTATATTCGAGCACTTTTCCATCGGATGAGCGAGTAAAGTCAATGTTTTCCATACTACTTCATTTGATTTATCAATTGATTGCAATGAACAGACACTGAGCAATTGCGGATCAACACACTAAAGTGACATATAAAGGGAGGCCAGCATACACTGAACCAATGTAGTCTAAAACAGACGTGTCATTTTGTCTAGATACTAGTTTACTGTTTAGTAAGCAAAAGCCAAACTATGTTACATAAGTTGAGTTTGGACACAGATAGCATGGTCATATCCTACTGGCAAGAATAGGAATAGGTGTATACCAATATGTTTTCATTTCATGAGCAAATATTGCCTGAATACTGCACACATGACATAGTGTTATCTAACAATATGGTGCAGCCGATGAAATTAAGATGTGTGTTCAACAAGATTTTCCTAGTAGACCACTGGCATGATATTCTTAATTGTAGTTTATTTAGATTTAACAAGATTTGCCATCCAAGCCAAAGGCCCAGATGGCAAGTGGACAAGGAAGCCATTGGCTTATCGAGAGTCCAACAATGTTCATCTACTTATAACCCGCCCTCCTGAGATATGTGTCAACCTTGTTTTTAAACATATTCACGCTGCTAGCAGTTACATAATCTGTAGACAATTTGTTCCATTCATTTATTGTCCTCTGTGAGAACGAGTGCTTCCTGATATCCAATCTACATTGATCCTTTACTAATTTTACCTCATGTCCTCTAGTTCTGCTATCCTTCTTGAGTGAGAAAAACACATTTCTATCAATATTTTCATACCCATTCAATATCTTAAAAACTTCAATCTGATCTCCTCTCAACCTCCTTGTCTCTAGAGTTGTTAAACCACATTCCTTCAGGCGTTCTTCATAACTAAGGTCTCTCAGTTCTGGAATCATTTTAGTTGCTCTCCTTTGTATGCGTTCAAGCGTATCTATATCCTTCTTACGATATGGGTTGCAAATGATTATGTTTTAATAACTCTTGTAGGTGCATAGGCTGAAAAGCATGAGTTTTGTTTCGCTTTAAGCATTACAAGGCTCGATTTTAATGGTAGTCCGTCATTCCGAGCACCCTAGATTTAGTTACCACTATATTTGTCACATGTTGATTGAACATCAGGTGATAGCTGCTGTGCTTGATTAGTTGCTCCATCGACAGGTGTAAGCTAGTTATTATTATTACTTGAAAGGTGACCAATCTGGTTGACCTATTGCGGTCAGCAGCCTATGACGTGGGCCTGGCAGTGGACGAGGCACCAAGTGACCAACCTCTGCCGCCTGCGTCCATCCAGACATTCCTTGCAGAGAACTACTTCCCAGGCCTGGTCCTTACTGACCACAAGGCAAACTACTCAAACAAGTAAGTCTCAGTCACAGTGAGCAGTCTTCAAAGGTCTTCAGTTGCATCATGCATTATTAAAAGGAACTTTTAAAGATGTTTCTTTAAAAGGTCTTAAATTTGATTTCACATATTCAACAAAAGTAGAATGAACTGTGTTTCCATGATGCTTCTAATGTTACTGTGTGATCACAAAATAAATAAATGGCTTTTATAGTGGGTGTTTGAACGAAAGTTATTTGTAATTTTCTATTGAATTTATAGAAAAAGGTTTGTGTGTCAGGTTATACATGTGAACATGTTTGTGTCGGTGAGTCAAGTACTGCATGAACATGTTTGTGTGTCAGGTGCTACATGTTTGTGTGTCAAGTACTACGTGAACATGTTTGTATATGTGTGTCAGGTACTACATGAACATGTTTATATCTATGTGTCAGGTACTACATGAACGTGTTTGTGTGTCAGGTACTACATGTGTGGGTGTATGGCGTGTGTGTGTGTGAGAGTGGTGTGTGTGTGATGTGTGTGGTGTGTGTGTGCATGCTTGTGAAAGGTACTACATGAATATGTTTTTGCGTGTGTCAGGTACTTCGTGAACATGTTTGTGTGTCAGGGACTACATGTAGTACATGAACATGTTTGTATCTATGTGTCAGGTACTACAACAGCCAGTATGACACAGCTGCTCAGTTGGACATTAATGCCACTGTCGACCACCTCACGCTCCTGGCCACTACTGTTGCACAGACGCTCTTCGAAACAGCTACTGGTATCAAGCACACTGCCATACAAGCCAATGTATATACGGTAACCATTTAAGGAAGATGCACATAAATTTTCATTGGTTAACTTAAAGACTGTTTTAAAAGACATTGTGATATCAAATTTATTAGTATTTATAACATCTTGGTTGCTTAAAATTAACATCCATACAAAACGTTACTTTATGCAAAATAACAACACAAGTCCAGTGTAGATTGAAATAGGCCAAGGAATGACATTTAGATTTATTAATTAAGTAGCATGAAATCAGGCAAGCATACATCATCAAAATAAGATACATCAAATAATCTCAGCAAGCATGCCGGCCCCCAGAAGTGTTTATACATAATTAGTATCTCATGCCTATCAGCTACCGACTACCAGTACTATCTGTACCACTACTGTCTTCAATACAATTCACATGATATCGGTGGGGGTCACTCCGCCACTAACACATCACACCGAGAGGTAAGGCCAAGGGCCACACTATATGTACTACTAACAAGTACTCGCACTAAAAACCCTGTGTACACTACCTAAAAACTCAGTGCCTGATTAGGGAAAAGCGTTAATGCAAACGTTGTGTACCGAGCTACAGGGAAAAGCGTATTCAAACTCTTTGTGAAAAACATCTCAGTCTTCAATGTTTATGGTACCAGGGAGGAGGGTGGGAGCAAAAATATCTGACAAGATTGAACACGATAAACTGAACAATAAAATGATCTTGCAATATCATCAACAAATTCAACAATAACGATTAACCAGTAACAGCAGAAGTTCGGAATTATTTGCAAGCGCAAAGGTCTCACAACGACACAAGCTAGCTTGGAAATCGAGTGAGGCCGGATCTAGGTACTGCGGCTGCTTATATAGCCCAGTGTATCTCTACGCATGTCTTAGTAAATAGGCTAATACCCTCGCCCTCAGAACATGTTTAACCTCGAACCACCTTCATTGTCTTGTTATTTCGCATAAAATCCTTTATGCGCCGCTGTCACATAAATTCATTTATGCAAAATAACAACACAAGTCCAGTGTAGATTGAAATAGGCCAAGGAATGACATTTAGATTTATTAATTAAGTAGCATGAAATCAGGCAAGCATACATCATCAAAATAAGATACATCAAATAATCTCAGCAAGCATGCCGGCCCCCAGAAGTGTTTATACATAATTAGTATCTCATGCCTATCAGCTACCGACTACCAGTACTATCTGTACCACTACTGTCTTCAATACAATTCACATGATATCGGTGGGGGTCACTCCGCCACTATATCTTTCATGTCTTAATGTTTTAGAAAATACTTGATTTCGCAATGAAATAAAATATATCAACAGCAATAAAGATTAAAACATGAAGTATAACATTGTTAACTTAGATAAAATTTTAGATGGAAGAGTTAAGAGAATTGAGGCATTTATACATTCATTTTGAAACAAGACTACTTTACACACAGCATTTATTTAACACTGGTCTGTTTCAGATCAGGTGATTGGTCTGTTACTGCAGAGCGGTCTTTTGTATTTACTGGTCTGTTGTAGGTGTGTGGTCTCTTGTACAGTGGAACCTTGGTTTATGGTCACCCCGGTAATACAGTCACCCCGCCATTATGGTCACCCTGGGACAGTCCCAAATGATTTCCACAGTAAAAGATAGGACGTTAATCCCGCTAATCCGGTCACGTCACTATTCAGGAATACGGTCAGTAACCCAGTGCAAAACGTCAAGATTGTCCACAGATTAATCCGGCACTTAATAATAATAATTAGAGCACTTTCAGAGTGCCATGGATCCAGGTGACCCTGTTCAAAGGCGCTGACACAAATAATAATAATACAGCATTTTTAAAAGCGCTAATTCCCACTATATGGACCAATTCACTTTACATAGTATAAAATACTATTCACATGGTATAAAATACTATTTAAATATAAACACACGTGTAAACACTGAATAAATAAATAAAATTACTTTAGAAATAAATAAAATAATTTAGAAAACCTTAAAATCTCGTGAGAATCCTAATGCAAAATTAATGCATATCACAAATAGTCCATCCTTAGTGTCCATCACATAATATTCTCTTCATTTACATATATTTGAAGTGACTAATAAAAAGGTATCTTTAAAGACTTCTTAAAAAAATTTTGCGTCTTGGAATTACGGATGTCTGTGGGCAGTGAATTCCAAATTCGAGGCGCTGTTGTTCCAAATGCAGATTCACCAATGCTCTTCTTAATGATGCATTGGTGCAGTGTTGGCGCATAGTCCTTGCGTAGACGCCCGTCAGGAGTTCGTATGTGTAAAAGTTCGGCCAAGTAAGTCGGCGCCAAACCATTGATGCATCGGTACACCAACACTAGCAGCCAGTGTAAGCCCCTTAAGACTGGTGTTATGTGGTCGTGCCTACTGGTGCGCATAATTAGACTAGCAGCATTGTTCTGTACTCATTGCAGTCGAAGTATCTGTGATGCCGGAAGGTTAACCAAGAGCGAATTATAGTAATCTAGGCGAGAGGTCACAAGTGCGTTTACAGTACTTTTGGTGGCTTCTGTTGTGAGATAGTGACGTATTGATGATAGTCTGTTCAGATGATAATTACAAGCAGCACACACAGCTGTCTCATGATGTGTAATCGTCAGATGTTGATCCATATGAACTCCCAAATTTCGTACGCAGTCTACTGGTGAAATAATGTCAGCTCCAATGGTCATACAGCAAACTCCATATAACTTGAGATGATGTTTTGATATAAAATAATCATCTCAGTTTTGTCATCATTTAACTTTAGCATACGAAGATTCATCCATCGTCTAACTTCCCTAAGGCAGTCTGTGAGTCACCTCACTGTTACCACTTGGTCGCCCAGCACAGCTGGATTGTAGGATGATAGTTGAATGTCATCCGCATATTTGTGGTAGTGTACTCCATGTCTTCTGAATATGCGCTGCATTGGTGTGGTGTACAGAGTAAACATAACTGGCCCAAGGACCGAGCCCTGTGGTACACCACACTGTAGAGGAAATATGCTCTGATGTTGTTGAGTCAATCTAGACGCGATAGGTATGGTCTTCCATGTATGTCCGGAACCAAGCTAGTGCCGTTCTATGCACATCATATTCATCTCGCAGAAGTTTCAACAAGTGTGCATGATCGATAGTGTCAAATGTTGCTGATAGATCTAGCATGACAAAAATCATGGCATGGTTCCTGTCAAGAGCTCCTGTGATGTCATGCTTTACTCTCAACAGGGCTGTCTCGGTACTGTGCAGCGTCTTGTATGCAGACTGGTATTCTTCATGCAGTCCATTCATAGTTAGGTGTTCTGTTAGCCGATGGACTAAAAAAAATAGCAAATACAAGTTCATAGCACTAAAAGTCGAATCAATTTGGTAGTTAAGAATAATATGCGCATTTAAACAAGAGAGTTTTCAAGAGTCTTGAAGGTGTATAGAGAGTCACATTTTCACATCTCATGGGATGGGGAAGATTGTTCCACAGGCGAGGAGCAGCAATGCAGAAGGCATGATTACCATAATGGCAGAGATGTGCACTACGTACAGTCAGAAGAGAGTCTGATGAGGATAGCAACATTCTGCAGGGTTACAGTCAGTCACAGTCGTGAATCCAAGATTTGGTGGCTGCAATGGCAAGCATCCACGGGCCGGCCACCGTTCCATCAAAGGCGATCGCAATATGAAGCCACATACTGGCATCTGCATGTTTACACAGTTAACTTCAGAAAACAATGCAAGAAGCAAGACACCAGTCATTTTAGTTAACACTTTGAAGGCAAATTCTTAGGCCTAAGCTTAGCGGCTGAGTAAATTTTATTGAAAAACATGGCGCCGTTGACTTTTCGGTCATCTGATGTAGGAATAATTTTGCCGCAATTGAGCACGCTAAATGCCTTATGGTGTTACGCGAAGTTACTCCAAGTCCCATGATGCTTCAATTCCCATATTCACTATTAAGGTCACCTCGCTATTATAGTCACTTTGACTCAGTCCTGTGGGTGACCATAATTCCGAGGTTCCACTGTATTTACATGTCTCTTACATGTGCGCTGTCTCTTGTATTTATTGGTCTGTTTCAGGTGTGTGGTCTCTAGTGTTTACTAGTATGTTAATTGTGCATGGTCTCTTATTTATTGGTGTGTTACATGTGCGTGTGTCTGATATTTACTGGGTTGTTATATGTGCGTTGTCTCTCTGTATTTACTGGTCTGTTACATGTGTGTGGTCTATTGTATTTACTGGTCTGTTTCATGTGTGTGGTCTCTTGTATTTACTGGTGTGTTGCACATGCATGGTCTCTTGTATTTAGTGGTATGTTACAGTGCATGGTCTCTTCTATGTACTGGTGTGTTACCTGTGTGTGTGGTCTCTTGTATTTACTGGTCTGCTACACTGCCAAAAATAATTTTCTTATACAAGAAAATATTTCGTGAAACAAGAATAGTTTCTTGAATTAAGAAAAATTGTAGAAATTTTTTCTTCGTAAATTCCAGATATGTGATTGAATAAGGAAATATTCTTGAATGAAGAAGACATTTCTTTCTTAAGAAAAATGTTAGATAAATATTCTTAATGCTATAATGTTTTTCTTGAATTAAGAAAACATTTTCTTACTCAAGACAAACATTTAAAATAAATATTCTAGATGAAGAAGTTTTTCTTGAGTTAAAGCTGCTTCCTCAAATGGTTCAACCCATCGTGAACCCGGTTCATTTATGTCCAGATGTGTAGTGTGTGGCTAGTTAAGTAACGTGAGCAGTTTCATAAAAAATGGAAAAAAAAAATTTTAATCGTCAAAAGAATTGACTTCAGTCGTTAGATCTGGTAAGGATCAAACAGTGGATATCCAAAATTGTAAACGATGTGCGAGTCAATGCCGATCATAGGCGTGACTTCAATCCTCTCGTCGATCACACAACAAAGTTACAAAGTTTCACCAAGGGTGAAAATCATGATTTTTCAGCATTTCGATTTTCAAGATTTAACAAGATTTGCCATCCAAGCCAAAGGCCCAGATGGCAAGTGGACAAGGAAGCCATTGGCTTATCGAGAGTCCAACAATGTTCATCTACTTATAGCCCGCCCTCCTGAGATATGTGTCAACCTTGTTTTTAAACATATTCACGCTGCTAGCAGTTACACAATCTGTAGACAATTTGTTCCATTCATTTATTGTCCTCTGTGAGAATGAGTGCTTCCTGATGTCCAATCTACATTGATCCTTTACTAAGTTTACCTCATGTCCTCTAGTTCTGCTATCCTTATTGAGTGAGAAAAACATATTTCTATCAATATTTTCATACCCATTCAATATCTTAAAAACTTCAATCTGATCTCCTCTTAACCTCCTTGTCTCTAGAGTTGTTAAACCACATTCTTTCAGGCGTTCTTCATAACTAAGGTCTCTCAGTTCTGGAATCATTTTAGTTGCTCTCCTTTGTATGCGTTCAAGCGTATCTATATCCTTCTTACGATATGGTCTCCATGCTTGTATACAGTATTCTAAATGAGGTCTAACTATTGCTTTATAAAGAGGTATAATTAACTTTTTTCCCTTGTATGTTATGTTTCTTCTAATCAATCCAAGAATTTGATTACCCTTTGAAGCTGCAATACCACACTGTTCTGAAACTTTCATATCAGCGCTTATTGTAACTCCTAAGTCCTTTTCTTTTACAGTAGTACCCAGAACAGTATCTCCCATTTTATAGTTTACATTCAAGTTCCCATGTCCTGTATGTAGACATTTACATTTCCCAAAATTGAACAACATCTGCCATTTCTCAGACCATTTCACTAATCTGTCTAGATCGTTTTGTAAATGTTGTTTTTTCACTTCACTTAATGCTTCAACAATCAATCAAGTAATTTAATAGTTTGTCTGATGATTTCACAAAAACTACATAGAAAAGTTGCACAAATGAGCGAGAATGTTGCAGTAGATACTAGGTAGGTTTGGTTTTTCGTTAAATTTATTTGAAATGAGACTAGCCAAAAAATCTAATTGAGGATGCACCTTTAAAACTGCTTCCTCAACTGATTTAACCTGTTGCAAATCCGGTTCATTTGTGTCCAAATATGTAGTGTGTGAATAGTTTATGTAACATCCATAGTCGATTTAATAAAAATTGCATATTTTTGTTCAAATCATCAAATCAATTGACTTTAGTCGCTAGATCTGGTAAGGATCAAACTAGTGAATATCCAATATGGTAAACACTGTGTGGGTCAATGCTGATCATGGGCATAACCTCCATTTTTTCGCTGATCACATGACACAGTTACAAAATTTCACCAAGGATGAAAATCGTGATATTTCAGCATTTCGATTTTCACTTCAGTTAATGCTTGAACAAGCATTAACTAATTTAGCAGTTTGTCTGATGATTTCACAAAAACTACATACAAAAGTTTCACAAACGAGCTAGCATGTTGCAGTGGATACCTGCGGTTTGGATTTTCACAAAAAAATGTATTTGAAATGAGACTAGCAAAAAAATCAAATTGATTAAGCACCTTTAAGAAAACAATTCTTACTGAAGAAATAAATGTTAAATAAATATTTTTTTTGGCAATTTGTGCACATCAATATTTTCTTTCCACCCACAAATTTGTAATTTTATGCATATTGGTAAAGGAAACA
Source organism: Lamellibrachia columna (assembly GCA_963662155.1). Classification (NCBI taxonomy): domain Eukaryota; kingdom Metazoa; phylum Annelida; class Polychaeta; order Sabellida; family Siboglinidae; genus Lamellibrachia; species Lamellibrachia columna. Next base: position 20,356,692 of record OY759272.1, on the reverse strand, counting down.
AAGTAATAATAAGATGAAATGGCAAAGTAATAAGATGAAATGTGGCACATAATGCTATGTCAACAGCAGAGGTGTATTAGTTTGACGTGTACAGATTGGGTGAAAGTAATTAACCATAGAGGGGCTGCACTGTTGCTAGCATGTTGTTCTGTGTTAATTTGTTGACTCGAACTTCATTAATTTTGATTTATTGATGAATAATGTCTGACTTGTCAACTGTGTGACAAGAAGGCCCTACACAGCTTTAAAACTGCCAGTGAATATAATTCAACATAAAACAGGCTTGTTATCAAATGCATATCAATGCACAGGCCATTTTCTAGCATCACATTCAAATACAAATGTTTATGCATTATATATGCATCGTAATTATATTAGCAAAACTATGTTCTAATATAAGCATCATTCAATGTAATACAACTATATATACCATTATCTTACTTAGAAAGTGTATTTACAGATCAGACAATGATTCTAAAATCTGCTGAGGATTCTGCTAACTACAGGGCACTTTTTGAAAGTCTGACAAAGAGCATGTTTTGTAACTTTTGCAACCTGCTAGGATACGATGTAAAATATCTTACCCAAGCATAATTTACAGTAATCAAGAACACATGAAATAAAAATTTATTAATCGGGTATTCTGCATAAGTGTATTCTTTGTTCAGCACACTTTGATTTTAAAATACTGTCAGTGTGTGTGCTCTGTAAATGTATGCCTGACATGAGATTTAGATTTAGGTCAGTCTCCTATAACATAACACTTGTGACACACATGCAGTGAGACCACACTCTCAGTGCCCCTGTGGTCTCATTAAGGGTCTGCTAATGAGGGTTATGTGAGGGTCACCAGTTAGTTTCCACATCTGGATAATCTAGTACCAGGGTGGTAGTAGAAGCTGTACTGCTTATAGAACTGGTAGGAAATACATGATAAAGAAGACCTCTGGATGATTTGATTTGTATCCTGTTCATTCCATGAGACAAAAGGTAAGAATGTTGGCAGGCATATTCTTTTATAGCAATTTGACATATAGCCCATCCATGCAATAAACGCAGTCAGTACATTTTGTGTGCAGGAGCCAGGCTGTTTGAAAAATGGCAGTTTGCATTTCTTATTATATTCAGTACTTTCAAATTGTCAACTTGATCATGAATAGAAATGAAAATACCCATTAACATGTCATCATTCTGACTGTTTTAACTTTCATGAAAGCTAATTTGTAATAAAATAAATCTATGGATTAAATCCTTGGCTTTCACATACTGTACTAGGAAGTTCACTAATTGTATCTTCTGGCAATGTATTGTTCCTTCTTTGATGTGTGCAGAATGACATGGACATCTAAATCTTGCCATTGCTATTATGTCTTTGAAATTGTACACAATTCAAATACTTTTCAAATTTCAACTAATTGTTACTACGCCCGGCAATTTAGTTTTGCATTTGTTTGTACTTTACTGTGCCAGTAGTCCCCTCTTATAAGGTCACCCGTTCTGTAGAGGTACAAGGGCTGTAATGTGTGTGTTTGTACTTTACTGTACCAGTAGTCCCCTCTTATAAGGTCACCCGTTCTGTAGAGGTACAAGGGCTGTAATGTGTGTGTTTGTACTTTACTGTGTCAGTAGTCCCCTCTTATAAGGTCACCCGTTCTGTAGAGGTACAAGGGCTGTAATGTGTGTGTTTGTACTTTACTGTGCCAGTAGTCCCCTCTTATAAAGTCACCCGTTCTGTAGAGGTACAATGGCTGTAATGTGTTTGTTTGTACTTTACTGTGTCAATAGTCCCCTCTTATAAGGTCACCCGTTCTGTAGAGGTACAAGGGATGTAATGTGTGTGTTTGTACTTTACTGTGCCAGTAGTCCCCTCTCATAAGGTCACCCATTCTGTAAAGGTACAAGGGCTGTAATGTGTGTGTTTGTACTTTACTGTGCCAGTAGTCCCCTCTCATAAGGTCACCCTTCTGTAGAGGTACAAGGGCTGTAATGTGTGTGTGTGTTTGTACTTTACTGTGCCAGTAGTCCCTCTTATAAGGTCACCCGTTCTGTAGAGGTACAAGGGCTGTAATGTGTGTGTTTGTGTGCGTTTGGTGTTTAAATCCGTGATCTTGCATTTTACAATATATTGCCGTGAAATAACAAAAGTTTGGTTTACTCTCGTGCATATTACAGCACAGTAATTGTACACCATTCTTTGGACTATTTGACTAAGTGTATTTATAAAAATTATTAGTACTTTTTTGTGACATGGTTATTTGTTGACTTTGTGTCACTTTATAAATTAAGTTATTGACACCAAAAAATTTTGTGACATAGAGCAGCAAGTGCAATCACATCACCCTTGAATAACTCCCTTTAAGAAACAATGAGGCAGGTCTTATGACAGAATTATGTGACCAGTTGTCGTAATCAATTGACATTTTAAGAATTAAGTAATGCTTTGATTTTTTTATTTGGCAATGCTCAAAGTTCGGGCATGCGCCCTTTTCCAGTTTTTGTGTCAATAAGGTATAGCCGTTGCTATTTGTTGCTGTGCAGTAATTTGTAATAGTTTCATAAATTTGTCACTCGCTAATTTTGGAGAAAAGATAATTAGATGGAACAGTGATATACGGTGATCATAAGACTTGTCCAAAATTGTCATTCTGAAAGTTGAAATTCGTAAAATATCGAGTTTAAGGCTGAATTTTTCTGAAGATATAGTAACTACATTCCTGTTGAACTAAGTAGTCATTACAAGTATCCCTGACAGTATACAGTAGCACTTTGGAACTGTATATCTGTACGAATATATCTAGACATTCAGCAAATTTAATTCAAAGTTAGAGGCACCTGAAAGTATAACAAGCGCTTTTACCCCTTAGCTTAGTTTTTTTGCAAAGTTTCACGATACAGTGTAGTATGTTCTATCTTCATCGCATTTTGTGGTTAGAAAATTGTCTTATTTTCAGAAATGTTTGCTGACATGCAGTGATCAGTAGTTTTTTCCTTTTATAAGAAACATATTTACATGAGGAAATGTTTCTTATTCCAAGAAAAAGTCTTTCAGAAGGTTTTTTTGTTTAAAAAAAATATTCTTACTAACGTGAAACATCCAGAATGACTACAAGAAAAATATTCTTATTAAATTTAAGAAAACATTTCTTGATTTAAAAATTTTCTTGTGTGGCTCCCTAAAAAATAATTTAAGAAAAATTTTCTTGCTTTTTTTCATGATTTAAGAAAATGCTTTTCTTATTTAAGGAAAAACATTTCTTAGATAAGAAAAATTTTCTTGGATAAATAACAAAATATTTCTATAGCCTTCTCTTTATTTTAGAAACTATTTTCGTAAGCCAAGAAAACTTTTCTTATGAAATATTTCTTGAATTACAAAAATAATTTTATGCAACAACCAACACAATGGTAGTAGTTAATTGAAACAGGCCAAATAAATTACGTTTTTTATTGCAAAGTGGACTGCTTATCACGCAGCCACTTTGGGAAGAACATTAACAGGAATGTGAGCTCCTCAAAGCAAACCAGACAGGAACTGAACACATGTACAGCCCCGTCCGGAAAGTTTCTCAGAGCCCACATTCCTACAAGCATGACGATAACATATATACATCAAGAAGTCGTCATGAACATGTAATGCAAAGAATACAGACATTCCACCACCAATACACAAATTTAATTACAAACAGGTGGGGCCATTTCGCTAACCTATATAAACATAAGCCAAGAATACCGATGAAGAAACAGGAAGCCTGTCTGCGCAGAAAACCCCATGAACACCAAATACTAGGGGACAAACCCCGTGTTCATCTTATATAAGGCCAAAAGTGGGGAAAGCGGTTTCGACATCTTCCAACTTCCTATTTCATCAACGATGTACAATCGCATTTAAACTAAGCATTGAGAATAAGGAAGAAAGATGAGGAGGAGGGCAGATTTCGAGAGACAAATTTTAGTCACAACTTCGCAATGCAGAGACTGAAGCAGGAGTGAAAGAGAAAAATTTCTTGAATTACGAAAATAATTTTCTTACGTGGCTCCCTAGAAAAATTCTCTTGTTTTAAGTTTTTTTTTATTAAAACAAGAAAATTATTTTTAGCAGTGTACAGGTGCATGGTCTCTTGTATTTACTGGTCTTCTACAGGTGCGTGGTCTTTTGCACTGTTTCTTGACGACACCACAGTGTGAGTTGTTCAACCGGACGATGAAAGAAGCAGAAAACATGGATGAACTAAGTGAGTGACAGTGCTCTCAAACTGAGTAACAGGCACAGTGGCAATGTGTGAAACAAACAGATATCTATCATTTTACACACACATTTTATCTCGCAATCAACATGCATAGATTTGATAAAATAGTACAATTAATTTTTTTCACAAAAGGTACAAAGTCTGATAGTTTTATTGTAAAATCATGTTACAGTATAAACTTTATTCTGACATCTTTACCTCCCAAATGTGTTCTAGTGAACCATTATATTTTATAATTTGACTGTTATCTGCTTAATTTGATTGTTTCAACTCGAATAATCATGTTTTGCATGCAGAATGGCAAGTTTTGATGTTCATGAAGGGGTGTGTGTTGGACAGGCAATACATCATATGAGGTCAACTGTGGGGTGTTTGTTGAACAGACAATACAATGTATGAGGATAACTGTGGGATGTTTATTGGACAGGCAATACAATGTGTGAGGATAACTGTGGGGTGTTTGTTGGACAGACAATACAATGTATGAGGATAACTTTGGGGTGTGTGTTGGACAGCCAATACAACATATGAGGATAACCGTGGGGTGTTTGTTGGACAGACAATACAATGTATGAGGATAACTTTGGGGTGTGTGTTGGACAGTCAATACAACATATGAAAATAACTGTTGGGTGTGTGTTGGACAGGCAATACAACATATGAAGATAACTGTTAGGTGTGTGCTGGACAGACAATACAACATATGAAGATAACTGTTTGGATGTGTGTTGGACAGGCAATACCACATATACATTCTACTTGGGTTCGATCAACACTGGGCAGAATGCACTGAGTATGTTGGCATGGCGTTTGATGACATACTTCCTTGGTGACCACAACATGACGGTCAGCGAGGACCACTGTGAGGCGCTGGAGAAGGACAAGGTAAGAGAGGCTGTGAGTCTACAGAAACTAAAAAAATCTGCCTTGTCTACTTCACTATGTCTCTTGCACCTTCCAATGTGAAGATTAAAAACTCACAGCCTGTCCCATCGTAAAGGTATGTTCTTATATAGCACGGTATCCAGTCCTTGAGACTGTACAAAGCACTTTACACTTCACCCCCCTGGCAGATTTGTTCATTCTAATGCCATCTTGACCTCTCTGGGAAGCATTAAGCAATGCTGCAATTACTGCATGAAGACTATTCCTTCACATACCACCTCTGTCTGTAGCCAGATACTCATTAATACAGGTTAGTGAACTGATGTAACATGGGGTGAACCAAATTGCCAACGTTTCGAAATGGCGGCAAGAGGATTTGAACCCGGGTTCTCTCGATTGAGAGTCCAACGTTCTAACCACTAGGCTACCACGCCCCACAGGGCAAGGCCTCTTTCAAAGGGCAGCTTTCCTGGCACTGACAGGGGTTGTTAAATATTGCCATGTTACTACTGACAGAAGTTGTTCAATAATGCCATGTTGTTACCATTCACAAAAGATGTTCAATAATGCCATGTTGTTACCATTCACAGAAGATGTTCAATAATGCCATGTTTTATTGTTCACAGAAGATGTTCAATAATGCCATGTTGTTATTGTTCACAAAAGATGTTCAATAATGCCATGTTTTTAATGTTCACAGAAGATGTTCAATAATTCCATGTTAATGTTCACAGAAGATGTTCAATAATGCCATGTTATTATTGTTCACAGAAGATATTCAATATTGCCATGTTGTTATTGTTCACAGAAGATGCTCAATAATGCTATGTCATTACCATTCACAGAAGATGTTCAATAATGCCATGTTGTTACTTTTCACAGATGTTCAATAATGCCATGTTGTTATTGTTCATAGATGTTCAATAATGCCATGTTGTTATTGTTCACAGAAGATCAATAATGCCATGTTATTATTGTTCACAGAAGATGTTCAATAATGCCATGTTGTTATTGTTCACAGAAGATGTTCAATAATGCCATGTTGTTATTGTTCATAGATGTTCAATAATGCCATGTTGTTATTGTTCACAGAAGATCAATAATGCCATGTTATTATTGTTCACAGAAGATGTTCAATAATGCCATGTTGTTATTGTTCACAGAAGATGTTCAATAATGCCATGTTGTTATTGTTCACAGATGTTCAATAATGTCATGTTGTTATTGTTCACATTAGATGTTCTGTTCAATAATGCGATGTTGTTATTGTTCACAGAAGATGTTCAACTACACGTGGATGCAGGGGGAGATAGTGGATGAGGCTACTCAGGTGCGCCAGGGCATCTGTGTCAAGGGCAATGTGCACTACGTAGAGGCTGTGTCCCCCGCCTTTCTGGTCGATGGTCAGTAAATGCCACATGTAGCTTTCTATGTGTTATGCTTTGGTCACAGCCGGCAGATTTGTGGTCATTCATACCTAACTAAATTTGAAAACATGTCGTAGTGTCTTGTATCCAATTGAATGCTTCTTCTGTACTTTGTGTATTGTACCTTTGTTATTGTACTAATATTTGAATCTCAATTGAATGCTGATAGCCTGCCTCAGGCCAAACGAGTAACTCACAACTGCCTTTATTTCTGTGTCGTTTAAATTTTGTTTTGGTAATTTTAACTTAACAATAAAATTTTTATTGAGCTATCATTTACAATACATTTATTTATTTCATAGAAATTAAGATTGCCCTATCAAGTAAGGTTAATGTATTCTGAAGAAATTTGTCTCCAGTTTGGAGAGCCAAGAGACAAAATTAAATTATGGAGTCAGTGGGATTATGTTAGATTATATAAAGTCTCTGAACACTGAGTGTTGTAGACTACGACTGGCAATCTCGACGCTATTCCACCTGGTCCCAGAGTATGTGGGGCCACGACGCTATGCTTGTACGAGTGTTCTTGCTGCCTAGCTTCAAAACAGAGGTGAAACAGTCATTTTATTGTGTACTACAACTAGCCATCTATAGGAACCAATGAAGAAGTAAAACTCATCAGAAATAAATTTACAAAATGAAAACTGGATAAAATCTAGCCAGCACTATACATTTTTGTTATTGCAGTAGGTAAAAACCGAGAGAATTTTCATTTTATTTGTGACATTTTGTACAATGACGTTTTGGCCAGTAAAATTTCATCCAATGATGTTTTGTTCAGTGATGTTTTATCTGTTGAACGACATTTAATCCCTGACACACAAACATGTTCTTGTAGTACCTGACACACTCAAAAACATATTCACACATGCAGGCACGCACACACGTATGCAGTAGTACCTGACACACACACACACGCACGCAGGTGCACGCGCACACACATTTTCAGTGATTCATTTTGTTCTCATATGTTCATTTTCCAGATGTTGACATTGACTCTGGGAATTAGCCTTTTCCTACTCGGTCTGGTGATAACCATTTACATTAAACAGAATGCAAGCAACATCTTCCCAAAAGTGAACAACCCAATTTAGTGGCCCCAAGCGGGGTCACATGTCAGAAGGTACTCTCTCACTCTGTTCTCTCTGGCTGTTGGATAATCGAGGCCTTGAAGTGGGAGCATTACAGACTGGTTGTATGGAGTAAGTCTCGCCTGGAGTATGGATGTTTGTGGATAGACGTATTTATTGTAATGTGCTTTATAATATATGCACGATACTATGGTACTTTGAATATTACACATATCAGTCGCAACCAGACCTGTGATGGCTGACTACGAGTACAAGTATGAGTACATTACTAAAAGCTGAGTACAAGTATAAGTACACTTATATGAGTATGTTTAAGAGTAAGAGTACATGTTGTATGATATAGTAAATTATTAGGAATAGCATATTTTAAGAATAAAACTTGTTTATATAATTTATATAATTCAGGAACAATTGATTATGCAAAGGCAGTTGATCAGACATGTGGCATGATATATATATATATATATAGGGGCACTCTGATTAACCCGCATTTGAGTCACTGACATACTTGACACACGTACACTCACATAAACCAATCATTACATAGGGTTACCATCTCAGTAATACCTAGCCAACAAACCTCAAATGTTTCTGTAATGATTTCAAGAGTGGGTAATTGCTAAATCTGCTCAGTGTTAAGCAAAATAAAGCAATTACCAAGAGATCTGAGGCACAAAACCATTTCTTGTATATCTGCTCTCTCAGACCCTAGATGTAGTTTTGTCAGCACCTGACTGTTAACTGCACTTATCATCTCAGCACCTTCTGGTTTGTAGACTATGTAGAGAGCCATGATCTGCTCACTACAAAACACTTACCAAGAACATGCTGTGCAACTGGATTCACAAATCAGACAATGTAAATGTGGGTTTACTCTGCATAGTACACAATAATATAAAACAGGACATCAGGTGCATAACCTAACAATAATAATTTTATTTATTATAATAACCATTAGACAAGTACTTTAACAGACTGCATTTATTGGTCTCGCTCCAGAATTACCCATGTAATCAGTGTAGTGAGTCTACTAGTGAGAAGATTTGTCCAAACTGGAACAAAGTGCTTGTGTGCTAATTTCAATAAAAACTACTGGTGTTATGTGACTTGATTCACCATAGAAATAGACTCAGTTAGTTCTTAACACTGTTCCTTGTAGGATCAACATATGCATTTTAAGGTTAACTGATGAATGGCTCCTTCATTACGGACTTCCTGGCTTAATTAAAGGAACACAGTCCACAAGTTTCCCAAACTAAACAGGTCACTAGTCACCTGTACAATGCTGTTACATGTGGCTGTAGGGTTTGCCCTTTGTAGTAATTAAAAATTTCCCCATGGAGAATACATGTTGGAGATTAGGATGTTGAAGACTCAAAGTTTACAGTAAATTTGATGAAATATCAATGATACCACAACTGATATAAATGGGTTGCGGTCACTTGCCCCCACCCCCCAGACATTTACCCCTAGGACACTTGCTCCCCCCGGACATCTGCCTCCTAGGATATTTGCCCCCCCCCCCCGGTATGATAGTTGACAAGTCAAAATCAGTTTGCAGTTTTATCATTATTACTACAATAACATAACATTCAATGACAAGTCGAAGTCACTTTAGCCTAATGCAATGGCCTATCCCCTAGAGTGTGTATGAGATGATCTTGTCACCAGTTGTCTTCCAGGTATCATTGATAGTCAGATCAGTGGTGGAAGATGGGTTCTTGGGGTGATGCTTCCACGAACAGTGTTGGACAGTAACGAGTCAGAGATCAGCTGGTTTGGAGTGCCCCTGGTATTAGCTGCCTTAGTTTTCAGGTCAGTATTCGCACTAGGGGAATGTGTGTGGAAGGTTAAAATACTGCCTGTACACGTATATGTACATGCAATATAGGTGTATTGGCAATATGGGGATTTTTGGCATTGAATGTACAGGTAGTGTGGTACGTAGACTAATATATATATATATACATACATAGATGCATTTAACGAACAATAGTTAATTTTTTAATCATATCTGATTAAATATGATTGTGCACACGTGACAAATAAAACTGTGTTAAAACGAATTGTATTTGACTTTTTCCTTAGCCTAGGATTTAAAAAGTTGGAATTGGAATTGATAAATTGAAATTGATTTTTTGAAAGGCGGAATTGGAACTGATTTTTTAGAATTGATTGGAATTGACAAAACAGAATTGACCCCCATGCCTGATATACTTCCTTCATATGTATAGCTTGTACTAATACTATTGTGGGTTGCCGACACTTTCCCCTTCCCCCCACTATATTCATTACAGTGTTATCAATCGACTTAGAATAAAATGTAATTAATACATATCTTTATGAACTTCCGGTTATTACATGTGGGGTTTAATCTGATCAATAAAGCAAATTAATTTTATATAATTTTGTCTTATTGTCGAGTCACAAGAATTCAGACAGAAATTTAAAGTGTCATTATAGAAAGCAGACATGTAATCTGACAGTGTTCAACTGGATAGATGACGATGCCTTAGTTAGTTTCCTTTCCAGCTAGACATTGGGTGAAATACATTTTACTTGAAAATATTTAAATACTAAAAGTTTTTGTAACTGCATTTGCACTTAATCACAATGAAAGTATTTGTATATTTCCATTGCACTATAGTCTATACTGTCTTTTGGTCGTGTCCCCCCCCAGCCTTACGCTTGCCGCTTGGTCACAGACTCGGGTGTTTCATTTAGAACACAGGAGTCTGAGACTTATTATGACTCAATAAATAATAGCAAATTATTTTCTTGAATAATTTTGCCTAGTACGTACGTCATGGCCCATGTTATAAGGCTGCTGTATATCCTGTAGCGCTTATTGAGTTATTGTTTGGAGTACGGCCACATTATGTCTGATCATGTCGAAAATAAATCGGTGGATTGGAAAACACTCGTAATTATATCAAATTATTAACACTTACTCGCACTTTATTGTATTCATACATTTCGATTTACTATGGGTCATATATATGCTGACGTTGAAGCACAGCTGTGCTTATTGAGGTGGAACTATATTGTAATCGTAGTGATAAGTCATAATGCCTAATATATTACAAAAAAATTCAAAATTGTTTTATAATCATTTAAACACTTCTGTCTGATAAAGTATGTTATGCGGTTTATCATCCTTTTTTAATGTTTTCAATATCTTTATTATTTGCGAAGTTATTCCACTTTTTGGCTTCCAAAAAAGGGTCTATTTTGTCTTATGGAATTGAGTCCATTTCTTGTGACCTTTCTGTTTGGTGACTGCACTGCCACTGAATGCAGGGGAACATGGCATAATGTGTACTAAAGAAGATATTGAGGTAGAATAAAAAGTTAGAGACCCTAAAATGTTGACCTAATAATATGTGACCTTGACATGACCTTGTATTGACCTACTTATTTGACCTTGACATACAATGACCTATTTATGTTGAAAAATGGCCTAATTAAGTAATTGTGTATGACATGTGGGATCAGCTAGGGTTTTAAGGGAGAATTTATGTACACATTGACCTTAATACCCATTATTGACCAAGTTTATCACAACTTGACCTTTGACCTATTTACGGGTCTTAATGGCTTATTTATTTTTTATTAAGTATGGATTAGGATGCTATTAAGTCAATAGAGGCTGTAATTGTTGACCATAATATTTACCCTAGTGACCTGATTATTTTACCTCCATTGACCTTTGACCGATTTATGTTGATAAATTAACTATTTCAGCCATAAATAATTGTGCATGGCAGTGGTCTTTGTAAATTTACTTAGACATGTTAAGAAATGATGTACATAATTTACATTACTACAGTATGATGTTTTGATGACATAATTTATTGTAATGTGACATTTGCATAATTACAGGTATTAATGGCCTAACTATGTATAATTAAGTGACACGTGAAGCTGGAAAATTCATAGAATCTGTAGTGTTTACTGTATAATTATAAAAAAACCACACTGTCATTTCATAAAAATAACACAATTTACTATACATTGAGAGAAGCTTTGAAATGTTCTGCATGCATAATGCAACAATATTTATAGTTAACTGTGTCAAAACTGGTTCACGTACACTACAGGTTCTGCACATCGATGTCATTGTTTAATGAAATAATGTCCTGCACTTCAACATGAAGTGATGTTTATATATTGTTCACAGTAGCTGATAAAGAGACATGGAAAAGGACAACACACAAAGCAATGCTGCAGTACAAGAACTAGTCGACTTCACTACGCTTTTAAATGGAACTATGCGGAAGACAACATAGTACACTGAAGGCTCAGCACAACTATATTCACAGTTTAATGTTTCATAACTCCGTGCCAGTGTATGTGTCAGTGTTCACAGAGCAGTGCAGAAATGTTCATATTTCAAAGTCTCATAATTTAATGTCATGCTTTTCAAGTAATGTTTATAATATTCACATGATACTGTCGAATAAGTGTACACATATTCAGAGATCACTGTTTCAAAAATCTGTGCATGTGTAATGTGTGAATGTTAACTGGACACTGTGGACTCGGTGTACATATTCAACATTTTCATATTGTCTTTGTCAGCCTTGTCTGTCTTCTGGTGTGTGTTATCCTTTTATTCTTCAAATGTATTGTGGAATCCTAGAACATGAAATAAAGAATATATATATACACACACGCACACACATTATACGCACGCACGTTGTGCATTAAAAGTACGTGTAGAAATAATAAAAGTATATATAAAAAAGTTCAAACAATTGCTTAACAAAACTCTCATTTACTTCATTTATTTCTGTATCAAACATGATATAAGGGAAGGACACAAAAAATAACAGATGTTTGATTGATTGTTTACATGCAAAATTGTCAGCACATAATTATAAAAGCGCAGATGGCGTGGATTTAAATACTGAAATATCACGACGTCAGACGCACTCAAAATTGCGCCTTGCTAACGCACAAACCGGAAGTTACGAATACAACTTTTAAATTGTAAAAATATAACATGAGCTATCTTAAATGATTATTGATATCACTCAACATTGATATATCTATAATTACTTGTTCCCACTAAATCTAACAGCAGTTGGTTACAAACACTTCGATTGCGTGGATTTTGAATTGCGCAAAACGACTTGACCTAAATTACTAGAACTGAGCGTTACAGCCTACGTTCCTAGTCTGAGCGCTAACAGTTGAAAATCTACTAAAAAGTAACTTAATTTGCTAATGCTGAACAAGCATAAACTTGAATTACTTGCTCACAATAAGCCTATAATAATATTAAGGTTGTTACTACAAAGTATTTAATAATTTGCATGACGTGCGCCCATCTCGCACCGGCACCGCTCCCCCAGGAACCAGCGGCCGCGCCGCGATTAAACTCAACGCAAACGCACTTTTGAACGATAAACAGCGCGCGCATAGCTAATTTCCCGAACGACGCTGTACTCGTCCGAACAAACCCACAATCGTAACACACACATCATTATAAAGCTGAAATACTTAAGATTTTATTTATTGACATGCTAAAGTTGTTCGATGAATATTTATCCTTAATTGTAACCACTATTAACAAGGTAAAAGTTGCTCCGGGACGCCCCGCGAAAATTCCATATGATTCGTCAGTCTTTCATTGGTTGATATTTGTAACATTTAAGGTCACACGTTCATTTGCATAATGTTATGATATGCATATGCAAGACCATCAAAAATAAAGATGGAGGTCACACATTCTGGGTCAATTCTCAATAGACAAATTTTAAGCAGCGCACCAAGCGGAATGTAATGTACTAATGGTAACAGTAATCCAATTTACTAACCTGGTTTCGGCTCGTCGCTTCCTACGCATCGCTCTGCCCTCTGATATCTGCCGTTTCCTGGTCGAAGAATAGTCTGTAGATACATGGTCATATGTGAAAAAATCAATCTAAGATGGAACGGCAAGGGTGATATTTAGCGGTCGCCAATGGCGCCCAAAATAGCTTCGGGCGACTTAAATTTTTGACTTCAGTAGCCCGCAAATATTTACGGAGCTGCAATATTTTAGACCCAGCAAAAATAAACGGAATGTTAATAAACATCCCATAAGTGTTTTCCTAGCTATATGTTAACCATAAATCGTGTGTTTGTGACACGTTTGACATTGCAATAAATGTTGCCAAGCCGTAGCCAATGGCATGCGATACCAATAGGGAGAATTCATTGTATTTTTAATCAACCACATCGACCCTCAACATGTAACTGAATGGACATTCTACATTGAAGTAATAAATTTAACTGATCATGTTAATAGTCTTAGTGCCGCGTGGCGACACTTTTATATATACTAGCAAAAATGCCTGTCTCCAGGACGGGATTATGTGGTAGTTTATACGTGACAGTCATGATAGCAGTGCGCACGTGGTTTCTGCGATTGTTGGAAGTTAAAAAAATTTATACGCAGCGAACATTTGATTTATCATAAAAAAAACACTAAGAACCCTTGATATATGGAGTATTTCGAAAAAATAAAGGCGTTATGTTTCATTCATGGGGGTCGTAGATTAATCCCTGAAAGTTTGACGCCCGAGGTGCAAGCCGTCTAGGAGAAAAACGTGAACATAACCACATATAAACATACATATATAAAAACATACGCTATCTCGATAATAGTTAGATATAATTATCTCCATGGTGCGCGGGGCGCTTCTGGTGAATTAATCGGGAACCTGGTTAACATTTCTCTAGGCTATGGTAAAATCAGGTCCTGTAACAAATCAGCAAAACTGTTCAGTTCACTGGACCTGATGTCCTGTGACGCTTGGAGACTTTTCGCGTAGACTGTTGGTGTACAATGTTATGAAAGAAAAACAATCTGTGTATACTGTATTTTATTCAGTATTATGTATCACATTCTATTGATCCTGCCTTGAAAATAAATGTTTCAAAACTGTTTGTTTGTGATGTTTTTATTTGTCGTTGATGTCATTCATACATTCTATCTTCAAAGTATTTACTTTCTATCACCTATTGATTAGCAAGTGGGCTACCATAGAAGCTGTCGGGTTACTTCACTTTGCAAGGTTGGTAGCCCGACTGGCTACCTTCCATGACTTGCTAAATCTCACCCCTGGAACGGTGTCTTTGACCAAGAATGACATCTTGATGCTCACCGTCTGTCCATGCTCATCACATACGTCTTTTGTCTTGTAATCTGCATCGGAAAAGTAGCCTCTCGCAGAGCCTGCGGCTGGCGGACACACCAATTCCCGCATTTGCAACCACCTTTTCCGCTGCAAATCCTTCCTCGGAAGTCGATAAAAAGTTTTTTCCTTGCATTTGTAGTACTAGTTGATATATCCAGGAGCCGTCCAGTGCACACCAGTTTTCTTTTTTTTATTTTCCATGCGTTTCGGACGTTTTTCCGAGAGGTAATGCATAGTCGTTCATATTGATTTACTGTGTGAATGCGGTGTCTTGGAGCTGTTACTCAAACCACTCTGCCACTGAGCTCCCCCCCCCCCCGCAAGGCAATGGCGCCGCCCAGCGTAGATAATGGCAAAGTTAAAAAAATATTACAAAATTACTGTGGTGTTGCGCCCATCATATAAGGGTGATATATACTGTAAATGGTATGTTATTATGTTTGGGCTATGGTTGTTCGAGTGCTGAAATCTGAAGATAAATTTTGTGAAGAGATCGATGATCCCGATATGCCAATTCACTGACAGTTACTTCATCAATTCTAGAAAAAAATTATTACAAAAGTTGTTTGGAGTGAACAAATTACGAATATATACTACTATTAGCTCAGCCTCGGCTCAGCCTTAGGAGCTGGTTTCACGATACTGCGTAAGTCCTATTTACGATGTCTTAAGTAGAATTGGTTGTATAGTTACGTTAATATAATATCAATCTTAGTCGAGCGTAAATTTACGCCGTCTCATGAAACTGGCTCCAGGCAGAATTTATCAGTGGGTTGAATTTGATGGTGGGTTGAATGTCGCGCGAGTCGAGGAAACCGGCGGAATTCGACCTATATTTATGGCAAGCCGTACAGACAATCCTTTTTTATTTTACCACTTTGTTCCAATTATTTCAACTTTTTATAACAACAAGGCTTGACATAGCACTTTATAAAACACATACACATATACTTGTATTGAATATATAACGTTAATGTAATACATTTTTGCTCGTATATTTAACACATTTTAATTATTCCTACTTTTATGACAAGACTGGCTTGCCACACATCTATCACAAAAAAGGCTATTATTGTCACATGGCCAAGAACGAGATACGCGTCAGCAGACGCGCAATAATAATGCCTGGTAAGCATGCAAAGTCGGTTTTTATCAAGGTATGTATGTCATAAACATGTTCCATGTTATATTATATATCAAAATATATTTTACTCAGACAAGACTCTGTATTGTTATTGTCGTAAACAGACGCTGTGTCGTCTCTAACGCGATATCAAGCGAGATTTCAATGGGTCGAAAACTGGCGTGGCTCGGAAACTGCACCGGTAACAATACGTGCATTTGTCATATGTGTGTACTACAGACTCTCCCCGTTCAAATTGGCGAAATTTCAAATAACAATTTCTACATACCTGACCAACTTTGCGCCCGAAATAACTCTCCTCACGTTACAGAAAACGTCTTCAGCTTCAGTGAGGCATTTTTTTGGTTTTTATCTTTGAAATGTGTAAATCAGGACCTTTTATCAATCTTTTAAAGTCGATCTTCCGACCACGCGTAATCTGCATGGAAGTCGCTTTTGTGCGATCTCATTGGCTATAAGCGGCACGTGATCATCGTTAGCAGCGCCTCTGCAGGGGTATTATTCCTGCTATTTCTGGTAATTTCGTTACCCACTTTGCCTGTGTCTTTTGGAAGAGACACTAAAAGCCGTTAGTCCAACTCATGCAATAGCCCAATATTGGCTTGTTAGGAGCATAATTACTTGATACCTGAGATGTACGTCAACACATGATAATCTGTAGAGATCAGTGGAATATCGTTATACGATGCTTGGTCGTGTGACGGCGCCACTAGCGAGACAACGACCGACGGGTAATTGTTTACTTAAAGGTGCTTAATAAATTCGAATTTTTTTTGCTAGTCTCATTTCAAATAAATTTTGCGAAAAACCAAACCTACCTAATATCCACTGCAACATGCTAGCTCGTTCGTGCAACTTTTGAATGTAGTTTTTGTGAAATCATCAGAAAAACAATTAAATTAGTTAATGGTTGTTCAAACATAAACTGAAGTGATAATCGAAATGCTGAAAAATCACGATTTTCTTCCTTGGTGAATTTTTGTAACTTTGTCATGTGATCGGCCAGAGGATGGAAGTCACGCCCATGATCAGCATTGACCCACACAGTGTTTACCAGTTTGGATATCCAACTATTTTGGTCCATATCTATCATCTATAAGGACTAAAATCAATTCTTTCGATGATTTGAAAAAAAAGGGCATTTTTATTAAACAGACTGCGCACATTACTTAATTAAGCTAATCACACACTACACACCTGGACAAGTGAACCGGATTCTCGATGGGCTGAACCATTTAACGAATCAGCTTTAACTAGCCTAAGTTACACGGCTTCCTGTCGACGTCCTTACATGTATTTTTGTATCTCAATGTGTTCATTACATCATTCCAAATCACTTCCGGTACAAAAGGGGCATATAATGGTGTAACATAATGCTTTTTATGGCACTTTTCCAACCTTTATGCCAATTTTCCCCATATCTTAAAAATACACCACAAAGAGCCGTAAGTGTACTGTCAAAATACAGGTTTTCTGGAAACGATTTAAAATATTTTAGTTTTAACCTCCTCCAACATTCATATCCACATTTGTTTTGACTTTGAATGTCGGAGAAAGTCAAAAGTAAAATATCTAAAATCGTTGCCCGCGAAAACCTATAAATCTTTAAAAATTCGACGTGTATGGTAATATTTGCTATGGTTATATAGCCAGATATCATAGTTAATATATTATCTAAGTGTTTGCTAAGTTTCATGTTGTCATCATAATTAGTTTACATATCTGCCGTACTGTGTCTAGCCAACCACTATGTGGCGCTGTAGGTTGAATCCGCACTATATCAGAACACATCCAGGGTTCCAAGTAGTACATGTATGCAGTGTCAAAATTGTATGCGCAAGTGCACACTCTTTGTACTTATCCACCCAACTATTATGGGGAACACATTTGAAAGATGTCGTAGGGTGTTTGAAAGCAGCACTGTTGTGACAGGACTGAAGTAGAGTTAAACGTTTACACGAGCGATTTTGGCACCGATTTGTTGTCGTTTAGACAAATATCTTGTCTACACATTGCAACTGGGATCTTGACTCTGTACCCTCCCGCTTTGATGGAAAGTATTGATGTTTGCACCTACTGCCAGCCCCTTATTGTAGACTATATAGTTAGGTCACCACTACCAGTAGTGCGTACAGGGGGCGGTGGGGGTCGGACCTGATTCATCCAGTGTGCGTACGTTGGAGGAGGCGCGTGTTTAAATTTTTTTTACGTAAGTAAATCGTAGATGATCCCTCAGCAGGACTCAATCAGACACACAGAGCAGGCAGTTGTAAATGAACATCTTTCATGTATCGTGTGAACAGCGATAATAAACGTTTTTCAAACACCTAGAAAATAATACTCAAAATTTAAAACGGGATATGCAATACTAAGTTGCTTCACCAACTGATATATTTTTTATACATATATATATATATATATATATATATATATACATATACATATACATATACATATACATATACATATACATATACATATACATATACATATACATATACATATACATATACATATACATATATATATATATACTGACATATTTTTTTATACATATTAACATTATTTATTTTTTATATATCAGTTGGTGAAGCAACTGAGTATTGCATATCCCGTTTAAAATTTTGAGTATTATATATATATATATATATATATATATATATATATATATATATATATATATATATATATATATATATATAGACTATATATTGTGTGTGTGTGTGTGTGTGTGTGTGTGTGTGTGTGTGTGTGTGTGTGTGTGTGTGTGTGTGTGTGTGTGTGTGTGTGTGTGTGTGTGTGTGTGTGTGTGTGTGTGTGTGTGTGTGTGTGTGTGTGTGTGTGTGTGTGTGTGTGTGTGTGTGTGTGTGTGTGTGTGTGTGTGTGTGTGTGTGTGTGTGTGTGTGTGTGTGTGTGTGTGTGTGTGTGTGTGTGTGTGTGTACATTTTAATGACATTTCAATTCCCAAACATACGGTTACAATTTACGAACCCCTCCCTTTTACAAACATACAGGCATGGTATTACACATAAATCCGTCCCTTCTTAACTGCAATTAAGAATTTAAAAACCACATACGTTGGCATAACAATACCCATATAACCAATGTCTTTGCTTGTAGTTAGTGTACCTGTGACTAAACATTACCACCCCCTCCCCCAAACATGTACATCATTAATTTTGAAAGGGTATAGGTGAGAAGATTTGTCCAAATTGGAAAAGGGTATGTGTTACAATTTCAATCAAGCTTGCTTGTCCTTGTTTTGAATAAAGACAACATCAGACCAATTTACATGCTGGCACATCAGTTCAGTTTTTCTTCTTTTGGTGCACAAAGGCAGTGTTACAATTTGTAATATGTTTATATTAGAAGCTTGCAATTTATATGTTCTGCTTTTAGACTACAGGTTATTGAGAGGGTTAGCCAATATAACATGCTCAAAATCCCCTTTGAACTTTTTAATCATACTGTTGGCACCAGATTATTCTTATACTGGTGTAGGGCTGCAGGCAGTCTGATTTGAGTCACCTTATTTGTACAGAGGAAGACTCAGCTGGAAGTTCTTCGCAGTTAGCACTGTCAGCCAATGCCAAGTGGCATGGTCTTCTAACTGCATTCCATGGCTAACTGATGGGTTAACTGATGAATGGCGGTTTGAGGACATCCTGGTGGCTTTATTAAAGAAACAGGGATTATGGCCTGAAACGGTAGCCTACAACTGTTTGCTTAACTGGGTGTTTCTGACTGGGAAAAGAGAGATATATATATATATATATATATATATATATATATATATATATATACTATATGTGTGTGTGTGTGTGTGTGTGTGTGTGTGTGTGTGTGCGTGCGTGCGTGCGTGCGTGCGTGCGTGCGTGCGTGCGTGCGTGTGGTGTGTGTGTGTGTGTGTGTGTGTGTGTGTGTGTGTGTGTGTGCGTGCGTGCGTGCGTGCGTGCGTGCGTGCGTGCGTGCGTGCGTGCGTGCGTGCGTGTGTGTGTGTGTTTGTGTTTGTGTTTATGTTTATGTTGCGTTATTCGTTTTCGTATAATGCCTGGAGATTCCCAAATAAAAGCGTTATAATGTCACACTAATTGTAACACCAGTTTGTCATAAATTTAACATGTCAATCAAAAGATTTAAATAATGGACAGACAAAAGAAGAGACCACAGTGAAGTGAGTGACGCTTTGCCATTCTGCCTTGGGCTCGGGCAATTAGTGGAGCACTTTACAGATTTGGTGTGAGGGACCTCCTCCACAACACAGGATCTCTTTTGGTTGCTTTATTGAACTATTCAAGGGAGAGTGTATGTCGACCCCTAAGCCATTGTAGTCTCCCACCCGACCACTGACATAACCCTGTGTGTTATAGTTCTCAACCTATTTACTGTAGGAATGACTATTTGCTTATATACTATGTCATGACCAAAAAGACGAATTTGTGGTGTGTGTTTCTTTCAAATATGTTCAATCTAAATTTATCTGAAGTGGCAACATCTAATGAAAATATTAAAAATATTTATTCATTAGAATGTTTGTTATATGCAATAATTCATATGGCGATCCAGCATACATGATAAAAAATGCGTAAATAATATTACTAATCCATTTTATTGATATTGAATTATGCATATTCAATAATAGCTATGGACATCCGCCGGAAGTGGTCAACCTAAGATGGCGCCTACAACAGACAAGCAGACATTATGCTCTTTATTTGGCCCATATATGTAAAAGTATTAGTATTACAAATATAAATATAGCACACATATCAAATAAGGGGCAAAGAGAAATCCTATACAAAGACGGTGCTTTATCATGCTGCTATCCCCAGAAGGGGCTGTATGAAGTTAATAATGTGAAATTTACGAATCTGTCACCATTAGTTATCACTAGTAATAAACATATGCCCCAATACATTAATTGCCGCTCCATTTAAATGTGCAACAATGGAATAGATCATATCTATATACAAGACCAAACTAACATTTATACACAAACCTAGCTTTTCATCATAATGAGAATTAAAGCCGAAATTGTTTGTAGATGGTCCCTCAGCAAGACTCGAAGAGGCACACAGGACAGGTAGTCCGTTGATGAACATCTTTCATGTATCGCGTGAAAAGCGACAAAATGTTTCCTAGAAAATAGCACACAATATCTAAAACGGGATATGCAATACAGAGTTATTTCACCAAGTGATATGTAGAAAATAAATAATATGACACAATATTGTAACGTAGGTGGATTCGCTATGACGTCGTTTAAAAATAAATAAACAAACACAGTCATTTCAACTATCAATACATACATTTGAAAGTTCAAACTTTCTGTCAATTATCATAGTGAAGGTAGAGGAAGTGTGTTGTATGGTGGAATAAACTTCCATCGCCTAGCTGCTTTTATACACATCACTCGATCAGTACCAACCTCTCAGAGTGTCGCCGTGCCAGCCATGAGGGAAATGCCACCCGTGCACAGCGCTGTTTCCTTCTAGTCACCAAGTTCATGTGCACAAAAGAACACTTTGTTTTTGTTCGCCTTTGTATTGGAACACCTTTTTCATTCTTCACATATTTTGTCCCGACTGGCTGTCAACGTTACGCACAACGCCGCATCAAGCATACAGTGTGTGGCATAGGCCAAGAATGTGTATTGAATCCGAAGCCATGCAAGCCACCAAGTGGGGTCTTTCACAAATGGGTCTTGTCAGGTGCGTCAACAGAAGCACCAACTTCGCTTGGACTGTTATGTAAGCCACTGATTTGAAGAACGTGCTGGTCGGTCAACAGTAATAAACCCTTGCTGGACTGCCGCAGTTCATTTGGTGATCTTTTGAATGTTCACGGGCAGCTGAACCACTGTATTGTCCTTGCTGGATATAGGCAACGAACCATGACAGGCATTTCCTTCGACCCATCAGACGATGTTGCCCGTGTTTTCACAATAGCATGTAAGCTGCATGTTTGTGTCGGTCGATGTCAAAAGTTTCGCTCAGATTCAGTAGAAGCCGTACTTTGTGGCTGTCACTGAGTTTCAACTGCTCATTTAGAAGCGCTTTTTCAATTGATAGGGTATTACAATCAGAATTGGGGTTAATTAAATTGTAATTAGAACAGAGGCTGCCTGAAATAACCCGTGGCGCCTCTGTTGCATGATATACCACTAAGGTAAATGTGAAATCGCGTGAGATTGTCGACGGAAGTACGACACGTACTTCGCGCGAATCGTTTGTCGTGCGTTGAAACAATCGCGTATCTACGCCAACGCGCTTATTCAAAAGAGCATGTTCAGGAATTTTATTGTGGGAACTCACAAAACATGAAATAGGTGCACTTCAATTATATTATTTTTGCATCTAGTTTGGCACGCCAAACTACCGCTAGAGAGCACAAACGTCGCAGGTTTCTTTGGTCTACCTCGTTTTCGTTGTCCTTCGGGTTTACCTCACAGCTGTTTTGGCTATATTGTCATCATCCTTTGGTAAAACGTGGCCGATTCTTGTGGTGAACAAGTCATCCATGTTAATTTGAGCAGTTAGTTTCAGAAGTTCTTTGTTAGAAATCTTTTGTGGCAAGAAAATAGGCATGATTCTTCAAAGATATGATTGGTAGAAGGTTGAAAAGTATCTCTGATCTGCTTCAGTCAAACGCCAGCATTCTGAAACATATTGCAGAGTGGACGAATTATGATGGCAAATAATTTACTTACATGTTATATGCGTACCACACCTTGGTTGTCTCAGGGACAAAATAACCCTATTTCGTCCTTTTCTAGAACAAAATATCTAATAACGTTATAAACTTTAATGATGGCGAGTGTAATTCACAGCAACATGACAGCAACACACACGAAGACCTCCAGTTAACCACAGTTTAATACATAATTTTTTTACATTGTATGTTATTTCCTTAGAGCTTATCATGTCTATGAACAGAGCTGCCATATTGTGTCAAGGAACATGCAAGAGATATTGGCAGGATCCAAACACTGAAAAAGTGTGTTATGTTTCCCCAAAACTAGGGCACCAGATGAAAGCAATTCTAATCATTCAAATTTCTATCGGGGATAGCTCTTTATAATACACTGGAAAGAATTGACAAATTAATAAATCTTTCAGTATGTATGGCGTTGCGGTTTATTTAAATACGGGACGAGATATGTTCAGTTGTTCTGAAACAGTTAAGGTAACAACATATTGATATCTGATAATTCCCAATGTGTCATACGTATCAGTCTTCTGGGAACCCATACATATTACACATAAACAAGATTAGACCATTTCAAAAGAATGCAGCAAGTTTTATTGAAAGAAACTATGAATTAATTAATCTCATATAAGAACTCAACTGGTCATCACGTTGAATTATCTCACTGTCTTTATTAACTTCGAAATAAAAAATGACATGGTAGACGTCTAGCATGTTAAAACAACCTGCACACGTCTCGATTAAATGCTTCAAGGTTGCTATTACTAGGATGTGTATGGTTGTGTGCCCATGTATACTTTTAATAAGCAAATCATTTGTTGGCTCAAATGTCAATGGGCGGTCCATTGCCAGTTTGACAGTCAGTGTGCCAACGAGGCGCGGGACCAGCGCTCGTAACATGCCCCGACCATACCCGTAATCATGATCACTCTGGCATGGAGACTTGGGGTTGTCACGCGCGCTATCTGTCGATAATCATGTGTGAAAGTGGCGATTACGCGCTATGTCACCGACGACGTTAAAAGTAACCTCGGAGATTGTATTAATTATTAATTGAAACGGCCAATGTGCGTGAGATCTACAAATAGCTGCGCGAGAAATGGAAGCCAAATGCGTGAGTCTCACACCAAATGTGTGATACTTGGTATCTCTGTATGACTTACTGTGGGCGTTATGCCCCACCTTACTCTAGTTATCCAAGTTCTTGTGAAAAAAACGATAAAATGCTCATGAAAAGCCGGAAACATCCTCCTCCGTTTAACTTTCTTGGCTCCAAAAGACATAAAATGTGCTTAGGATGGCTTTGTGTGCAACATATAAATCGATTACAGTGTGAATGTTTTTAACAAAAAAGCTGGACATTTCATCCAAAATGCTGAGGGGAAAAAAGCTGTATTTCCCGCCCGAATGTTGACACCTCAGAAACAGTGTCCCGTGTTAGATAGGCAGCCTCTCATGCTGATCATTCATGCCCGAATCATGGTCGGATCCAGGGTGTCCATCAGGTGCCCGGGAACCCCTTCATTCCTCGAATTACAATGGCCCACGAACTGTTTATTATCTTGCATTGCAATCTTAATTTCAGGATGTCAATGTTTCTCTGGTTTCCTCACTCCGTGTATGAAAGAAAGATACTGGATATGGGAACGTCTAGGTAAAACACAACAGGAGACAGTGGATACGAAATTAATGTCTGATTTCGGTTTTGTGAATTAGTGATGACCGCAAATTCCAATCTACAGATATATGTATAATATTATACTTATTTCAAAACGACTGCATTTTCTAACCATATTCTTATAAATATGTTAGTAAAATAATAGTGGTTTATGTAACCTCTAATTTGGACGAAGGAAAATGGCTGTGGCTAAAGGACTTACCGTGTCCCAGATGTCATCACGGCTTTATAGTTTCCGGCGCCACACATATCTGTGTTACAGGTACAGGCCTACACGTATGTTAAATCTAATGTCCACCGTCTTATTTTCATGACGGATTAAATTTCAAGAGTGACAAAACGTCGGCGGAAAACAGTGAAATGTGCCAACAATATTATATTTATTCATTTATATTTGTGCATGGTTGCGGTGCACGCCTGTGCGTATGTACGTATGTGTGGTGTGCGTGCGTGCGTGCGTGCGCGCGCGTGCGTGCGCGCTCTCTAAATGTACTAATGTCCTGTTCGTCCACAGGAGGTCTCAACCGAGATAGTGTAGTATTGAACAACGTGTTGAGGCATGAACCAGCTTTGGACAAGTGGATCAAGGTGGCAAACATGAACAAGTCCCGTGCGAGACAAGGTGAGTCTGCTAGCGATACACGGTGAGTCTGCGAGCGAAACAAGGTGAGTTGTTTTAAAAAGTGTTATGGTCTCTTTAAATCCATGGTTCGCAGTTTGAAGAAAACGAAGCAACGTGGCGAGCGTGACACGATGAATCTGCGAGCGAGACACGACGAGTCTTGGAGCGTGACACGGTGTGTATGTGAGTGAAACACGGTGGGTCTGCGAGCGACACGATGTGAATTGTGTTAAAAGCTATGTGATCCCTTTAAAAACATGGTTCGTAATTTGCGGAACATTATAGCAACATCACATTTTCATACGACACGTTTGTATAAATACACCCGCCTTGTGTATTTCCACTTGGCAAATGTCACACAGGAACTCAACATCACGCGACTACATTCCAATACTCTCCGACAGTCACAGTGGTAGGTGAAACTAAGCAAACGTTTGCAGGAATCGTGTAGAATATCATGTAATATGATGAAGGTTGGTGCTTTTTGCTGAAGGAAATGAGCACACACCTGTTCACCATACTACAGTTAGGAATTCAAATGACACTAGAACTCATGTCAGTGTAGTAAGAAATCAATTTCATCCATCCTGTACAGTTCTTGTATTGTTCCGCTTTTAAAGCAATGGTAGCGATGGCGTCGTTGGCCGCGTGTCTGTACGTAGGCCTACTCGGTGGTTCGGACGGAGAGAACCTCATCAGCAATGTCGAACCCTACACGCCAGCCTTCAACTGTTGGCAGTCTATCAACATTGTTTTTGAACAGAGATATGGCCATATTTGAGGAGTACACAACACTTACACTGTGCCCAGATTAAAATTTCTAGTGGCCGACAGTCAACGTATGCGAGTGCCAGTGACTGTAGGATCCCTTGCGCATGAAGACACGAATTTTGTCCAGCAAGTTGATGACATAATAAATATTAACATACTTGATTTTCAAAACGTGTGTTCGCATGCTTGCAGAGTTGTGTGTGTCTGTGTTTCCGTTCAGTGGTGTGTGTGTGTGTGTGTGTGTGTGTGTGTGTGTGTGTGTGTGTGTGTGCGTGCGTGCGTGCGTGCGTGCGTGCGTGCGTGCGTGCGTGCGTGCGTGTCTGTGTGTGAGTGCGTGCGTGCGTGCAAATGTGTGTGCGCGCGTGCACGTGTGTTATTGTACAGTGTAGTGCAGAGCAGTGGAGTGTGTTTGTATGCAGTGCTGTGTGCGTGTGCTTGTGCGTGTGTGGAGTTGTTTGCGTTTATATACATCTGAATGTTTATTGTTTATTAACATTGATGTCGATAGAAACCACTGATAATACAGCTATAGGCGTGGTTATTTTGTTAAACGTCATGTATTCTTGCATGTAGCCTCACTTGTAGAGGAAAGCGACAATACATGTTAGACTTGTACCGAAGACGACTGGAAGCAAACAGACTCCAATTGCAACAGAAATTGGAACATTTCTCGTTGTGTCGTACGTATACGTGTGTGTGGACTCATGTGAAGGGTTGTCTTTGGTGAACGATGAGCATCGTTGGACATTTTGTGGAGGTAAGGATATAATTATACGCTTCACTGACCTCGCCAGCTGTCCTATATTATGTGTTCGAGTTTGCAAAACGACGTAGCATTATGAGGAAATATATGACATCAGCATGGAAAAAAAGGCTATACTATTTGTATTTTCATACTATGTTTTAACCACCAGAATACCAAGAACCCCCTGCAACAGCCTTGCACTTCGTGACACACATGTAACTGTCAGCGTATAAATTCAGTTACTCTGCGACCCCACGGTCGGGTTGTCTGTTTAAATGTTTTTCGAAATTCACCCGATACTACCCTTTCTACGAACAATCGAATTACCCTTTCTATTCATTGCGTACAATAGTTCACAACGTCGGTTGTCTTTTCTTTGATTATCCAAAGTTACGTCATACAAGGCATCGCGTCGCTACGTCGTAAATTCATGAAGGCATAACAATATTGACTGGCAACACCATGTAACAAGGCATTGGTGAATATTTATGTTATAATGTTGTGTGTCTTGACATTTTCAAGTCACATACGAACTACCAAGTTATCCCGTCTGGAGAATGGGCATTTTTGCTAGTTTCAATAATGTTGAATGCCAGGTTTCCCGGGTGGGACGTCTTAGGCCATACCAAGATAACATGGACAGCATTGCAGCATCAGACAGCATAATTGTTTGATCAAGAAATAAATAAGAAAATAATTTGAACTGTTTTGTAATTGAATATGTCAGAATGTTTTAAAGTAAAGACGCATGTCGACAAATTGAGCCAACCAATTTCCACAGACCCCCCTAAAGATTCTCTGCGAGTCAAAATAGTTGCTCCACCTGGCGGGTCTATCGGAGACAGAGCGACTACAATACTGATATATAGATACCAGTGCGGTTTACCCTAAAATCTTACGAATTTTCTTGAAGTTGATGCTCTTACTTGCTTAGGAGACATTCCTTACGGGATACTGCACGCTTTTGTCAAATTATTCGAATACCAAATAACCGTTTAGAACACGTTCGAAGAACGACTGTCACGAATAGTTTAGTTGTACGCAGTCGGCAGCGACAAAGTAAATGTGAGAATGCGCTCTAAACCAGCTGACGTAGATCAGCATACAGGTTCGTTTGTAGTCTTACGGATTTCTGTTACCAGTATCGCGTATGTGCAGTGTGCACCACTCGGGGTTGGCATGTGTGTGGGGAGCGGTGGTCCAATTGTTAGAGAGCCCGCCTGTCGAGAAGACGGTGGTTCGATTCCACCTCCGCCGTTTCGAAGCTTGGGGCAATTCGTTACCCACTTTGCCTGTGTCTTTTGAAGAGACACTAAAAGTCGTTAGTCCAAACTCCTGCGATAGGCCAATATTGGGTTGTTAGTAGCATAATTACTTGAGACCTGAGGTGTACGTCAATACATGATAATCTGTAGAGATCAGTGGAATATCGTTATACGATGCTTGGTCGTGTGACGGCGCCACTAGCGAGACAACGACCGACGGGTAATCGTTTACTTAAAGGTGCTTAATAAATTCGATTTTTTTTGCTTGTCTCATTTCAAATAAATTTTGCGAAAAACCAAACCTACCTAGTATCCACTGCAACATGCTAGCTCGTTTGTGCAACTTTTGAATGCAGTTTTTTGTGTGAAATCATCAAACAAACAATTAAATTAGGTAATGCTTGTTCAAGCATAAACTGAATTGAAAATCGAAATGCTGAAAAATCACGATTTTCTTCCTTGGTGAATTTTTTTAACTTTGTCATGTGATCGGCAAGAGGCTTGATGTCACGCCCATTATCAGCATTGATCCACACAGTGTTCACCATTTTGGATATCCACTATTTTGGTCCAAATCTATCATCTATATAAGGACTAAAATCAATTATTTCGAAGATTTGAACAAAAATAGGCATTTTTTTTATTAAACAGACTGCGCACATTACATAAGCTAGTCACACACTACACACCTGGACAAGTGAACCGGATTCTCGATGGGCTGAACCATTTAACGAATCAGCTTTAACTAGCCTAAGTTACACGGCTTCCTGTCGACGTCCTTACTTGTATTTGTGTATCTCAATGTGTCCATTACACATGGCTTCCATCTCACTTTCTCGCGCAGCTATATGTAGATCTCACGCACATTGGCCGTTGCAATGAATAATTAATACAATCAACAATTAAGGTTATTCTTAACGTCGTCGGTGACGTCGCGCGTAATCGCCACTTTCACACACGATTATCGACAGACAGCCCGCGTGCAAGCCCCATGTCTCCATGCCAGAGTGATCATGATCACGGGTATGGTCGGGGCGTGTTACGGGCGCTGGTCCCGCGCCTCGTTGGCACACTGACTGTCAAACTGGCAATGGACCGCCCATTGACATTTGAGCCAACAAACGATTTGCTTATGAAAAGTATGCATGGGCACACAACCAGACACATCGTAGCAGTAGCAACCTTGAAGCGTGTGCAGGTTGGGTTAAATGCTAGACGTCTACCATGTCATTTTTTATTTCGAAATTAATAAAGACAGTGTGATAATTCAACGTGATGACCAGTTGAGTTCTTATATAAGATTAATTACGGTTCCGAGTGTGCTTTCATAGTTGCATTCAGTAAAACTTGCTGCGTTCTTTTGAAATTGTCTAATCTTGTATATATGTAATATGTTTGGGTTCCCAGAAGACTGATACGTATGACACATTGGGAATTATCAGATATCAATATGTTGTTACCTTAACTGTTTCAGAACAACTGAACATATCTCGTCCCGTATTTAAATAAACCGCAACGCCATACATACTGAAAGATTTATTAATTTGTCAATTCTTTCCAGTGTATTACAAAGAGCTGTCCCCGATAGAAATTTTAATGACTAGAATTGCTTTCATATGGTGCCCTAATTTTTGGGAAACACCTTTTTCAGTGTTTGGATCCAGCCAATATCATCTCGCATGTTCCTCGACACAACGTGGCAGCTCTGGTCATAGACATGATAAGCTCTAAGGAGATAACATAAAATGTAAAAAAAAGTATGTGTCAAACTGTGGTTAACATGAAGTCTTCGTGTGTGTTGCTGTCATGTTGCTGTGAATTACGCTCGCCATCATAAAAGTTTATAACGTTATTAGATATTTTGTTTTTAGAAAATATCGAAAAAAGGCTTATTTTGTCCCGAGACAACCAAGGTATGGTACGCATGTAACATGTAGGTAAATTATTTGCCGTCATAACTCGTCCACTCTGCAATATGTTTCAGAATGCTGGCGTTTGACTGAAGCAGATAAGAGATAATTTTCAACATAACATATCTTTGAAACGTACCAAAGTAGAGGCGAAAATAATATCATTTAAATGCATATATTTCATGTTCCATGAGTTCCCACAATATCCCACAATAAAATTCCTGAACCTGCTCTTTTGAATAAGCGCGTTGTCATATATACGCGATTGTTTCAACTCACGGCAAACGATTCGCGCGAAGTACGTGTCGTACTTCCGTCGACAATCTCACGCGATTTCACATTTATCTTAGTGGTATATCATGCAACAGAGGCGCCACGGGTTATTTCGGGGAGCCTCTGTTCTAATTACAATGTAATTAACCCCAACTCTGATTGTAATAACCTATCAACTAAAACAGCGCTTCTGAATGAGCAGTTGAAGGTCAATGACAGTCACAAAGGGGTGGTACGGCTTCTACTGGATCTGAGCGAAGCTTTTGACGTCGACCGACATAAACATGCAGCTTACATGCTATTATGAAAACACGGGCAACATCGTCTATTGGGTCGAAGGAAATGCCTGTCATGGTTCGTTGCCTATATCCAGCACAGATAATACAGTGTTTCAGCTGCCCGTGAACATTCAAGAGCCAAATGAACAGCGGCTACTCCAACAAGGGTTTCTTACTGTTGACCGGCCAGCACGTTCTTCAAATTAGTGGCTTACATAACAGTCCAAGCGAAGTTGGTGCTTCTGTTGACGCACCTGACAAGACCCATTTGTGAAAGACCCCACTTGGTGGCTTGCATGGCTTCGGATTCAATACACATTCTTGGCCTATGCCACACACTGTATGCTTGATGCGGCGTTGTGCGTGACGTTGACATCCAGTCGGGACAAAATATGTGAAGAAAGAAAAAACTGTTCCAATACAAGGACGACCAAAAACAAAATGTTCTTTATGTGTGTACAGGAACGTGGTGACTAGCAGGAAACAGCGCCGTGCACGGGTGGCATTTCCCTCATGGTTGGCACGGCGACACTCTGAGAGGTTGGTACCGATCGAGTGATGTGTACAACAGCAGCTAGGCGATGGAAGTTTATTCCATCATACAACACACTTTCTCTACCTTCACTATGATAATTGACAGACATAGCTTGAAGCTTTCAAGTTTATGTATTGATTGTTGAAATGACTGTTTATTTATTTTAACTACGTTATTGCGAATCCACCTACGTTACAATATTGTGTAATATTATATATTTTCTACATATGAATTGGTGAAATAACTATGTATTGCATAACCCGTTTTTGGATATTATGTACTATTTTCTAGTTCTCTGAAATACTTTTATTGTCGCTGTTCACACGATACATGAAAGATGTTAATCAACGGACTACCTGTCCCGTGTGCCTCTTCGAGTCTTGCTAAGGGATCATCTACAAACAATTTCCGCTTTAATTCTCATTATGATGAAAAGCTAGGTTTGTGTATAAATGTTAGTTTGGTATTGTATATAGATATGATCTATTCCATTGTTGCACATTTAAATGGAGCGGCAATTAATGTATTGGGGCATATGTTTATTGCTAGTGATAATACTTAATGGTGACAGATTCGTAAATTTCAGATTACTAACTCAATACAGCCCCTTCTGGGGAAAGCAGCATGATAAAGCACCGTCGTTGTATAGGATTTCTCTTTGCCCCTAATTTGATGTGTGCTATATTTATATTTGTAATAGTAATACTTTTACATATATGGGCCAAATAAAGAGCATAATGTCTGCTTGTCTGTTGTAGGCGCCATCTTAGGTTGACAACTTCCGGCGGATGTCCATAGCTATGATTGAATATGCATAACTCAATATCAATAACATGGATTAGTAATATTATATACGCATTTTTCATCATGTATGCTGGATCACCATATGAGTTATTGCATATAACAAACATTCTAATGAATAAATATTTTTAATATTTTCATTAGATGTTGCCACTTCAGCTAAATTTAGATTGAATATGTTTGAAAGACACACACCACAAAATTCGTCTTTTTGGTCATGACATAGTATATATGCAAATAGTCATTCCTACAGTAAATAGGTTGAGAACTACGACACACAGGGTTATGTCAGTAGTCGGGTGGGAGACTACAATGGCTTAGGGGTCGACATACACTCTCCCTTGAGTAGTTCAATAAAGCAACCAAAAGAGATCCTGTGTTGTGGAGGAGGTCCCACACACCAAATCTGTAAAGTGCTCCACTAATTGCCCGAGCCCAAGGCAGAATGGCAAAGCATCACTCGCTTCACTGTGGTCTCTTCTTTTGTCTGTGCATTATTTTCATCTTTTGATTTACTTGTTAAATTTATGACAAACTAGTGTTACAATTACTGTTACATTGCTACATTACATTGTAACGCTTTTATCTTTTATTTGGGAATCTCCTGGCATTATACGAAAACGAATATATATATATATATATATATATATATATATATATATATATATATATATATATATATATATATACGTGTGTGTGCGCGCGCGTGTTGTGTGCGTGTGCTTGTGTGGAGTTGTTTGTGTTTGTATACACCTGAATGTGTATTGTTACAAACATTGATGTCGATAGAAACCACTGGTAACACGAGGGTGTATTTCCCTACCCAGCTATAGGCCTGGTTATTATGTTAAACGTTGATGGGCATCGCACATTTAAGAGAGCTGCAATTTTTCACTAAAGTTGCTCAGAGTATCATTTATATTATGCCAGTGATTGTGAGGACGTTTATAAGAATTGTTAATGGTTCCATTTTCTTATAATCAGACAAAAAGATAACATGGCTGCAGTAAATCTCAAACAATACAATCGGTATGTGGACAGTATTACCATCGATTTTAGTTATATTACCAACCACAGTAACGTGCTGTCACTGCTGACAGGACGCAGCTACTTGGCAGCTTTGTCGAAGTGGCCAGGTTACAGGAATCAGACACGTACGACCATAGACTGCGTTTTGTTTGTCTTAAGGAAGTTAGGCGAACAGCCGACTTAGTGCTTGCTTAGTGACTGTGGCCTCTGTTAGGTGGACGCCTGTCGCTCGAAGCGGCGCAAGTAATGGCGGAATGTTGACTTACGATGGCATGTGGATGCCAGTGTGTAGTTGACGTCGGCGATTCGTTGTGCTTGTTCGGACTTAAATGATTTTTTTTACATAACCATAGGGCTATGCGTTAATTGCGACTATTCTTCTTAACATTGGAGCGAATCCTTCAAAACTGAAGATTATTTGCTTCTAAGGGTATATAATATTAACAAAGTTATATCCCTGCCAAATACAACTATTTAATCGATGTCACAATTCACACACGCCTCTATGAATATCAATATATCCACTGATCAACACAATTCAAATTTATTGTAATTCTTTACAATAAATACAGAGCAGAGCAAAATCCTATGTAGTAACGTAAAGGAACAATAGGGGAATAGCATTTTTGTAATAAATACACAAAATGTGCACGTGTAGAAAACTAATCGTGAATTCTACAAACATTTCCCAACTATTTTCTTTAAAATGTCACCTACACATTGAACCTGTATCAAGACACATGCTGTTTGAAATTTATGAAAATTACATAGCTATTTTTTTTACTTCAGAAAAACTACATACAGTGCTCTGTGTGTGTTTGCGTACAGCGCTGTGAGTGCGTTTGTGTGTTATCGTACATACAGTGCTGTGTATGTTTGCGTGCAGTGCGTGTGTGTGTGTGTGTGTGTGTGTGTGTGTGTGTGTGTGTGTGTGTGTGTGTGTGTGTGTGTGTGTGTGTGTTTGCATGCATGCGGAGTCGTTTGTGTTTATTGAACTTGTATTAAGACACATGCTTTGTGAAATAAAAAAAAATTACATAAAATAGTGAACACAATGATCACCACATAAATACAACCATTATTTTACTGTCCCTAATATACCGGTACCATGCAGACAATTCCGAAATAAGACCCTTTCAGAATTAATAGCTCTTTTTGACCAAGCACATCAGGGGTTTATTTCCGAAGTTCTGCTGTTTTTGCATTTTCATA
Organism: Lamellibrachia columna; assembly: GCA_963662155.1. Taxonomy (NCBI): domain Eukaryota; kingdom Metazoa; phylum Annelida; class Polychaeta; order Sabellida; family Siboglinidae; genus Lamellibrachia; species Lamellibrachia columna. The sequence continues at coordinate 20,322,884 of OY759272.1, read as the reverse complement.
TCTATCACATTATAAGATATGCAATATAAATATTTGTCATGTATAGAGACATAGGCAAGAATGGTTATGCCGGTTCATTCGCTACCATTGAGTATCCAATCATGAGTGTTGTTGCAGTTTGCTTGTTTAGGTATGTGACCATCATGTCACATAACATGCTCGTCGATTGGTTAATATGTGCATCATGATTGGCCAGGGTTGGGTTTTCCCGGGAAAAACTGGTTTTGGACAGGGCAGTGGGAAAAACCAGGAAAAAAACTGCCATAAACTGGGAAAAAACTGTTATAAACTGGGAAGAACTGTCCATCACTGAGATTAACATTGTTTAGTCCACTGGGAAACAGTTAATATCCATCTTATGCAAACAGTTGTATTAGTTACCATGTCCAGCTATAATCCTTTCATTAGTTTAAAGCAGGAAATCCGTGTCATGAAAATTATCATTCTTCAGTTAGCCATAAAATGTGTTTGTTACTCTCACAAGGAACAGTGCCAAGTATTGCTGTGAGTGTGCTGGGAAACCATGTACCTTCCCAAATGTGTATATAGCATGGCCTACATCTCCCAGTCTCAGTAGACATACACATTCTGTACTAGCAGCACTGAAAATAAGCATCATGGGCGGTAGAGGTGGAAGACCTGTAGATACTATATTTTAGAATGTCATTTTTGTAGCTGTTTTTTTAAGTAAAATTATATTATAATTGAGCAGAATCAATTATATATTCCTTCTGGTAATGTTACACTAGCTTTTATTGCAATACAATTTCAAGTACAATCCTTTTGAGGGTTTTTCCCACTATTGGGGTTTTTTCCCAGGGCGGTAATTACCACCTGGTAAAAACTGGGGCACGAAAAATGCGCCAACCCTGCGACTAGCTCAGTCAGCATCTCCTTCTCGTAGCATGTATTCATTGTTCAATAATTTTGTTTAGTAAAAAACAACGTTTCTAACAATTTATTTGCACTGCACTAATGAAATAACTGTTAGAGATTTAGAATATGGATATCTTGTGCAACAGTTTCTTTCTGGACCAGCAACAAGTAGTTGTATAACAAAAGATATCAGATGTTGCTCAATAGAGCATCACGTTGATGTAGCTTGTGTGGAACTTTGTTGTTGACTGGAGCGTTGCGCAAGTTTATCTGTCACATTTTTCGCCAATTCAAAGTATGCCTTGGCCTGGAACAAAAGAACATACATACCAGATGTGCAGCAGTTCTCTCGAATCTCTTCTCTAGTGATACACACACATATACATATATATATATATATATTAACAAAACCATTACTAATACATAATAAACAGTATTTGTCCCAGGTTCTTTCTCTATGTGTGCGAGTGTGTGCGTGCATGTGTTTGCATGCGTGTGACTGTGCGTGCATGTGTTTATCACTGTAATATGGGCCATAATAATAATGTCATATTCATCATAATGTGATAATTATTAGTTTATTATCTATACTACAGAATAAGCCCCACCAACCTGTGAACTTTCAGGGTCACTCATGACTATAGGCTGACCGCTGTCTGAAGTCTCTCGGATGGACAGATGCAGTGGAATATCGGCTGGAATATCACATTTAGATAATATTTAGGAAAGGGAAATTAGCAAGAATAATGACAGAATGAAAGTAAGTAATATTGTGAGTATGGTTGGGTGTCAAGGACACATGGTGGTTAGGGGTGTCAAGGACACATGGTGGTTAGGGTCAAGGACACATGGTGGTTAGGGGTGTCAAGGATGCATGTATTTTAATAGAAATACAAGCACAACAAAACTGATCAAGTACAAATACACACTGAAGAAACTTGAGCACAACTGCACAAGTGTATTATGTCGAACACAAGCATAGTTTAGGTATTGCTAAAAAAACAGCAAAGTTTGTAGTCTACAGCTTCCTTAAAAGTGTTCAATGTGTCAGCTCCAGTGTTAATTATGCGGGCTCGTTTTTAACGTGCAGGCTCCAGTCTTAAATATGGGGCTCTCAACTGAGAGAATACGGGTTCAAATTCTCTTGCTGCCATTTCGAAGCTTTGTTAGTTTTGTTCATGCCACATTGCCACAGTTCACTCAGCTGTATAAATGAGTACCTGGCTACAGATAGAGGTTGATACCTGAACGAATAGTCTTTGTGCAGTAATAGCAGTGTGACTGAAGGTTTTCCAGAGAAGTCAAGATGGCATTGGAATGAACAGGTCTGCCAGGGGGTAAAGTGTAAAGTGCTTTGAACAGTCCCAAGGACTGGATACTACCCTATATAAAAACATACCTTTACCTTTTTATCTCTTTAAATGTGTGATTAAGTTTTATTTTCTCTTCAAATATAAAACTTGCAGGAATATTGCAATTTAATATGATCATATTATATAAAGCATAATATGTCAAACAAAACAACAAAAATGGTAAAATTAATTATTTTTTGTATTTTAATAAAACCACATTTTAGCAAAATGTTTGCAATATTCAATATCTGACCCACAAGGAGTAACACCATGTCATTAAAACTTGGCCAAAAGTTTCATTAATAATTTATATCTATGACATCAGCAGCAAAATTAGCAAAACTGTTATCAAAAGCCAAGTTTTACCCACAAGGAGTAATGTCATTTCAGTAAAAGTTGGCCAATAATGAAGTGCCTGGCAAAAAATCAGGGTCTGCTATCTTAAAAGATAAAGTAGACGTGGTCGTCCAAAAGAAACATGGAGACGAACAGTGGAGAAGGAAATGAAAAAATGTGGCCTGTCTTGGAACACCAAATGGGCTGCAGACCAACAGCAGTGGCGCTCTCTTGCTGATGCCTTATGTGCCACCGGGCACGAAGATGACTAACTAAGTAAGTAAGTATCTTAAAATCAATTTCGGTTCTTATTTAATGCTTTTTTTACAAAAACATGTCATCTGTGTTTGTCACTGGCATAAAGGACATAGTTTCAATCGACATGCAGTATAACTTTTGTGTTGATTTCATGTTACGATTATGATGCGCAGATCGATGCGCAGTCAGCTTGATTTCAAGGTAACCTTAAACTATTCACACACTACAGATTTGAACATTAACCAACCTGATTTGTAGTGTGCTAAGTGAATGAATTAGACTGCTTTAAAAGACAAGTTATGTTATTACGTACCTAACAGATCCAGAGACATCTCTTCAGCAAGCTTTGCTGCACCATCCTGTCCGAAGATGTGTTCTCTGTGTCCACATTTAGGACATTCATACACGCTCATGTTTTGCACAAACCCTAGCACGGGGACGTCAACTTTGCGGAACATCTGTGCACCCTTACGTGCGTCGAGGAGGGCGACGTCCTGGGGCGTCGACACAATGACGGCTCCTGTGTGCACAGTTTCATAAGGTTTGATCTGCACAGTGATGTTGCTAGCAAAATGACATCTAACATGTCAACACAATGTTGTCTGTCAATCTGGTCTTCATTAGTTCACATGAGGCAACCATGAAAATGAAAATCAATGAAAATCGTGGTAGCCATGGGCAACCAGGCAAACACTATTGTGAACAATACTGTTGTGGCCTCTTCTTATTCCATCACCCCACATCTTCCAAACTCCTCTCATTTCATCCCATTTTCCCATATTAAATCTTCTGCAACTCACATGTACATTATCAGTATGTATTCTATACATTTTTTTTAGAAAACTTGGACACCGAAGTTGTGACATTCATGAGCAACATATAGAAATTCTAAGAAAGTCATACTGACTTAACGTGTGATTATATCACTAACTTCCACACAGTGGCTCAATAATGTTACCTTTGGTAATTATGTTGAAATCTAGGCACATTATTTGTGTAAGAAATATTAAATACAGGATGTGTCTACTAGCTCTATGATGAAATTATTTAACATCACATGATAGTTAAGTTATTTATATGACAATCTTCATCATGGTGAGCTTGTGATATATCCTTCTGCACATATCACCTAGCTAGCCTAATGAATAATCTAACTGAGGTTATAATGGCCTCATATACATACAGCACTTAAAATATACATGAAAGATGGTGACATAAGTTTGTATGTTCCAGTTTGATGGTTTGTTACACCAGCACAGATTCCAGAAAACCACAGAATTATTCTATGTAAATGTCAACCGAGATGACACAGGTGTCGATATCCGCTCATGGAAAAGTGGGAGTGTTCTCGAAAAAAACAGGAACATGCTCATGAAAAGCGGGAAACATTCTATCTTATCCTCTGCCACTCAACTGTTTTTGTGTTTTTCATTGTTTTCCTCGTTTTTTAACATGTTGTGTTTATGGGTCGCCATTTTTATGTGCTATTCTCATTCACAGCGAACACATGTGCGAAAAAATATGAAATCATCTGAGATCAAGTCAATGACATAGAATGTTTTATAAAAAGCAGTGGAGCTAAGAAAAAAAGTGGTATTTCACACCCAAAAGCGGTAATGTTGACACGTGTGCTATGGATTATTAGCAATGAAAACATGATGTTATGTAAATATAATGGTAAAGGTACATGCAGTTTCCAGTCCTTGTGATTGCTCAAAGCACTTTACACTTCACCCCCTGGCAGACTGTTAATTCCAACACAATCTCGACTTCTCTGGGAAACATTATATATTAGAGACTAACCATCAATAGGGATGTTCTGTGCAAGAGTGAGTTGTGCATCTCCCGTCCCTGGTGGCATGTCTACAACAAGGTAGTCCAACGGCGCCCATTCCACCTACCAACACACATCGCATTATCAGTCGCACTCAGACCTAATATGACACAGGTGCTACCTAGTGATGTGCACAAAAATGGGATCTTCGTAGTCAACCACTTGCTTGAGACTGGAGATGACAGTACACGTGTTGATAGGTGCTGCCATCTGTAGGGATGATAATTACAATTCTCCCATTTTTTGTGTAAGATCCCAACGTTCGGTACCCATCTCATAGTCTGATGAAATCCCCCATATTTCAAATACTGCTTAAAAAGTTTGTATTATTATTAAAATAATTTTTTTTCTTCTGTTGCTTCATAGCTATTAATATCATCCTTACCACTGGTCATGTGAAAGGTGAGATTTTGTATTGCAAAAAAATCATACTGCAATTGCTTAAAAATATAATAATAATATTCACAGCAGCTGAAACAATTAATTAGGTCTTCATAAAACACCAATTGTGAGTTGAGTAGGGGTCATTGATTATGACTATCAGAGTTGATTGTTTATCTCTTAAGCCCTGCCTCAGCCCTAGGGCTATTTGTTCTATGCATGACCACATAGTACCTGTTTTAGCATCCTCTGTATAGCTGACATCACCATCAGTCCTCGCCATACAATGGGACTTCCTTCGTCCGTCATGAAGCCCATGGACATACTACAACAGGGCAGAGCACATGCAATGGAAATATACGATATCTAAGCTTTCTTTATTAGTGTACCGATAAATTAGAGTTAAGTCGACAAGAAATATTACAATGAGTTTCTGGCATCACCTGTTTGACCTGGCTTTACCTCTGAGCTCCTCAACGGCCGATCACAAGTGTCAACACTTACCTATTCATAATCTACAGAATGTACTAAAAGAGGACAAGGTCCACATATTAATTTTATTGTTGATCGCATGCTAAATGTAACCACCGTTCATCAAGCGGTGTTATAATACAGTCCAACATTTTGGAAAATCACCACTTTGTGGAAAACAGTTATCCATATGACACCATGGAGTTATTAGACAAATACTGTGTCATAACATTGTTACATCAATATATGTTTTAAACTGAAAAATTATCAACATCTTAAAGTACTAATTCAGGGAGGGGGTGTCTGAGAATTAGTATGCTTTGTACGCATAGGTAAATGTTGAAAAAAGTGAACAGTGCCTTAATGAAACCACCCGGGTAATTTGGACTTGTACATCAGTTATCTAATATAGACTAAAAGTGTTGCTTCTATGGTGATGTTCAACTTTCCCCAGATATTTCCTATGTTGACACAAGTATACAATAAATGAATACCACAACAACATAGAAATAATTTGGGATAAAAACGTGAACTCAAACAACTTTTAACAAATACTGTCCTCACTAACCACAAATTAGAATAGCATAGCGAACTATAAATGGTATATATGTCTGAGTGAATTGTATCAGAAGAAAATGAAATAATAAACAAATGCAACAAAGCAAATTGTGTCATGTGAACACCTACCATTTTATCCCAAAGTTAACCAATGGCTGCAAAAGACCTTCTGAAACCATAATAATGTTTAAATGTTAAAATAATGTACAGTTCATTATATATATATATATCATATATATTATTATATATAATACCATATATATATATATATATACCATTTTTACCATATATATATATAAATATACCAGGCTTGTTAACAAATGCAAATGCATTTGAATGCGCATTTGAATGAATGTTGAACATTTCAATGCGCATTCAAATGCGTCCGTGAAATTGTAAATGCATTTGCATTTGAATGTGACCCACAAACATTTGATCAATCAAATGCATGTGTAATTCTTTGAATAATTATTATCGCTAGATTTACTTTCAAAACATGTCATTAGAAAGTGTTCTGTAGTGAGCAGTATCCTCAGCAGATTATAAAATCATTGTCTGACCTGTGAATCCAATTTCACAAAGTGCTCTTTGAAAAAGTGCTCTGAGGGTCAATGAAAAGACCAATTGGTGTATAAGCTGATGGCTTCAGGGATTACCTGTTCAATGAAACAATGCAGACAAATGACTCCCTTGTGTTGTGTTGGCACTGTTGGGGTGGGTTGGGGTGGCAGCTCATTAGAGGGAGTAAACATTAGCAATGCCAGCCCTAAATATTTATAGCTATAGAGAGTGATTAGTGGTAGCTGTAATTATCCATCAGGTTATCATCCCAGTGACTTCACCAGTGGACAGTCTATTTTCTTGGGTTCCCCTTCCATTCTGGCCTACCTGAAATATTAGCCTTTCATTCCCTGCCATAGTTCGCAGTAAACTGTCAATTGTCTATTCCTCCTTTCCATTTCCACCACTTCTGCAGGCCTGGAACTGTGTATGACTCTACAGACATGTTCATGTAGTGGGACTGGTATGTAGTGGGACTTCTACATTTATTAAATAATTTAATAATGTCTTTGTATGTTAATAAATAAAACAAAATGTTAATATAAAGCCAAAACATTGTAAATTAATTCAAATGCAGTTGCAAATGTGTAACCAAAACATTTGCATTTGAGTGCGACCCCAAAACATTTGCATTCCTGGAAAATGGCATTTGCATCAAGTGAAACATTTGCATTCAATTGCATTCAATTGCATTTGTTAACAAGCCTGATATATATATATATATATATATATATATATATATATATATATATATATATATATATATATATATATATATATATATATACATACATATATATATGTGTGTGTGTATATATATATATATATATATATATATATATATATATATATATATATGTATATATTATAGTTAATTGGTAAAGCATATACACACACTCCAATTGAAGGTTTCTGGGATCTACTGACACAGCTCACTCATAGAAATTATCTGTTCAGCAACTGTCTGGGATTTACATAATCACTGTTACTATGATAATACAGATATTCATTGTGAGGCTGCGTTAGAAATTTTACAAACATAACTTGTTCATTTGTACAGCTTTTACCTGATTGCAAGGTTGATTTAATACACCAATGGCATTCAATTAATTTCATAAATATAATGTGACCATTATAAATATATTTTGAATACCGACCTTGCCAATCAGCATGCAATGCAAACATGATATTTGAGTAAAAACATTCAAATAAAACGGATAAGGTTCAATTTATTAAAAAAATGTGGTTCATTAAAATTAATTTCGGTGGTCAAGATGATAGAATAGACACAATTTATACTATATATTAAAAAAAAAATCGATTTGACTTTATACCTTTAACTTCCACATTGAAACAAGAAGGTCACTAGACCTAAGTTCTCAATTGCTCAAGCAACATACTACTAATCCTGTCCACTGTAACATATTAATAGGCTTACGCTCGTTGACATAGACAGGTCCCTTGAGATTCATCATACGTGGGATGGATGGACCATAGACGTCAGAATCAAGAATTCCGACACTTTTTGACTGCAACAACACAAGAAGATAACAGCTAGTTAGCCACTGACTGCTAACTAGTATATATGGGTAGATATGTACGCTGTTCAAAAGTTTATTTATGACAACATGATCGTCTCAAACATAACATAAGTCCAAAGCAAGCAGGAGTTACTCAAACCACTAATTAAGAAATCCATTCTAAAAAGTATACCAAATGAAATGTATGTAAAAATCTTTGAGTTTTAACTGCAAAGAGTACATTAATTTCATCAACAAGATGTCAAGTGTTGCCTAAATGCTTACCTTGTCATTTGCACCGATAGCCAATGCCAGATTTACTGAAATCAAAATAGTTTTATCAAACAACCTGGAAGTGTAAAACATTTTCAGTTATGATTACATTTGCAATTACAGCTTATTATTGGGCTACAGTCAATCATGACTACAACGATCCACTCTTTTTATGAACACAATTACTTCTTATCACAATTACAACCTAATCAGTGTTTACTCTATGTAATGTAAAACTGTAAATTAGTGATGTGTTATTCGCTGTGTTGTTGTTGCACGAACAACCATAAGTGCTACATGTATAATTAATTGATAGGATATTGACACGTATGGATAATAAGGAAATACCAATAAATATTTACTTGGACCTGTCAAAAGCATTTGACACTTTGGATCACTCAATATTAATCGATAAGCTAGAGTTTTATGGCGTAAAAGGAGTAGCTTTAGACCTATTAAAAAATTATTTAGCAAATAGAAAACAGTACGTAGAATTTGAAGATGCCCCATCAGATATGCTTAATATCTCCACAGGCGTACCTCAAGGATCAATTCTAGGCCCTTTGTTATTTATAATTTACATAAATGACTGCCCAATCTAGTCCGAAATTCAACTTTATTATGTACGCCGATGACACGACACTTTCAAGTACCCTAGATTCTTTCGCACAATATAGCAAAAATGAAAATGTAGAATTCATAATCAACACAGAACTGGACAAAATTAACGAGTGGCTTAAATTAAACAAATTATCCATAAATGTAAATAAATCTAAATATATGATTTTAAAAACGGCTAGAAGAAATAATATGATAAATCCACTAAATATAAAAATAGATAATACATATATCGATAGAGTAAATGAGTTCAATTTCCTAGGGATAAGTTTTAATGAACAATTAAACTGGCAAAGCCACATCAACAAAATTTCAAATAGGTGCTCCAGAATTATAGGTATCCTAAATAAACTTAAACGATTGTTACCTCTTAATATAAAGATTATGTTGTATAACACTTTGATATTGTCACATCTAAACTATGGCTTAACGGCCTGGGGCTATAGATGTGAGACTAAAAAAACTTCAAAAGAAAGCCGTCCGAATTATATGTTTAAGTAAATATAATGCTCATACCGATCCACTGTTCAAAAGTCTTAATTTACTAAAAGTAGAGCATATTTTAAAATTGCAGGAACTAAAATTATATCATAAATTTTCAAACAATAAACTACCTGTCTACCTGCAAAACTTACCACTTAATCAAAACAATAGTGTTCACAACTTTAATACACGTGGTCAATATAATATACATACGATCAGGGTACACCACGAGTTTGCTAAACGAAGTCTCAGGTACAGTTTGCCACATACTATAAATAATGCACCTGATTTATTAAAAGACAAGGTCACCACTCACAGTTTACATGGTTTCTCAAATTATATCAAACTTTATTATCTGAATACATATATTGAACAATGTGCAATCCAAAATTGTTATATATGTCAACATGACTGACTATGTCTCCGTTCCTACTTGGTTAAAATCACTCTATGTATATCCGATTGTACGAATATAATTGGCATTTGTAATATACAGACATATCTATATTAATTTTGTTCACTCAGTAATTATGCATTAATATCTGTAGGGATTTTTCTTTTTATAATTTAAAAATGGGTGAAATTAATCGACAGGGTGGCTCCTACGACAGCGATTATTTTTTAGTCTTAGTAGGAGCCTCCCGTCCCTTATATGACATTATCTTTTATTTTTCAGACCGTACTCTATACTCTTACTACTTCGTTTTATCATGTCGACATATATGTAATATATTGTATGGTTTTTGTGTTGAATACTCTGTTTTGTTGTCTTTGGGACGAACAAATATTTCCTGTTTCCTATAAGTTAAATGCCTCTACAGGAACTTTACGTTTATCTACATTTACAAAAAAAAAGGCATACCTGCTGTAGTTGACTTTCCAACACCTCCCTTGCCAGATGCAACAACAATCACGTGTTTCACACCGTCAATGGGAGATTTCTTTGGCAGTCCCTTTGCCATCTTAGCCTTCTGATGCTGCTCAATATCACGTGCCGGGGCAGCCTGTAACAAGAAACAACTCAACACCTTGTTCTAAACTTCTTAACATTACACATATTTTATAGTTTATTAAATTGACATTATATATATATATTATATATATATATATATTGCTTGCATATCCTGCATTAGAAAACATATATCATTCAGCTGATAATCCTACAAGATAACATTTTTTTTTAGTTTGATTCAAATGCGGGTAATAAATTTTGCTATTGCTGAAATTATTGTCGTAGTTGTTAATGATTTGATAAAATTAGAAATTAAACCATTTTCAAAATATTATATTGAACTCATAAAATCTGAGTACATTGAACATGAAAATAATTTCTACAAGAACGAGCACTTCAAAATGTACTTGAGCACCAAATACTTTGGCCCAGATTTGTCCCCAAAGTTAACTCACAAACACGCACATTAATAAATGCAGTCTTAACATGCTGAGCATGTTGGTGTAGAACAAAGTCAACGCATGTTATGTTATTATTGTACAAAGTCAAAGCATGTACAAAATCAAACCATGATGGTGTACAAGTCAAAACATGATGTTGTTGTACAAAATCAAAGCATGTTGTTGTTGTACAAAGTCAACGCATGTTATTGTTGTACAAAATCAAAGCATGATGTTGTTGTACAAAGTCAAAGCATCACTTCGACAACGACGTGCCTAGATTGGGTCCATGTGGCGATAATAGAGGTATAAAACATTGGGAATGGTGACATTCTTTATGAGGTTACCTGATAATCCCATTTCCCGAATGAAATTGCCCTAAATAGGGCGACGTTGTGGACCCAGTTGGATGTCTTCTCCCAGATGATACGTCGCTGCAGTAAACCTGCAAATACTCCTTTCACCATTTTCGTAAACAAGGTTGATTCCCGATGTTTCACTAGTCCTGCCCTCTACTTGAGTTGATGAAAACTACGCCACTTTAGTTCCAAATTTGGCTAATAGAGGTACTATATATCTATGTCTACAGTGGCGAGCGTTATTAACAATAATAATGCATGCATACATACAAACATACTTCCGAGTATTCATATTTTTTACTGTATATGTTTTAAGTCAACCTATATTATAATTATATTACCGGTATATACAGTACGTGTTGTAGCAGTCTAAAATCCCCTTTGTCAAGACTCCTGCGTTAGCCCAAGTTTGGGCTGTTTGGAGTAAACCACTTGAGACTTGAGACTCAGGTATACACAAGAAAAAAAATCCGTTTTAAATAAACAAATCCGGTTTTTTAATTTAAAAATGTATTCCCATTGCCGCCGTTGATGGCGCTTTCCTCGAAATTCGCGTGGAAATGCCATGCATTTTTTTTCTCTCGTACTGAATTGCTTCTATATAGGTAAGTGAATGCACACATACGCATCTGTTGGATGCAGAGGTGCGATAGGCGAAAACTATAGCCATACAGTGTCCACACACACATTTACCATATATGGTAGCCCAGTGTGCCCCTCGGCGCGTGTCATCCCATTGTGACGTCACCACAACCGGGAACCTCAAGTCTCAAGTAGTTATACTCCAAACAGCCCAACCTTGAGCTAACGCAGGAGTTTGGACCAATTAACGGCTTTTAATGTCTCTTCCGAAACACACAGGCAAAGTGGGGTGAACGAAATTGCGGTGGAATGGAACCACGCCGTCCTCTCGATCGATAGGCGGGTGCTCTAACCATTAGACCACCGTTCCCCACCCACTTATATCGCCATGCCTGCAAAACATACTGTAGTAGTAAGAAATAACGACTGCGCGTAATTATGAGGCAACTAAACACTATGCGCATTTAGCAAAGCAGACTGGATGCACATATTAAGTTTGATAGTTAACAAAGTTGTTTTCTCCAGTATGGGACGGCCTATCCCTGAGGTACTACGGTACCCGGGCAACCATCGTAGTAGTCGGAGCAAGTTTCTGCATCTTCTCCTTGTTCGACAAATCTGCTTAACATCGAAATTTCCCAGTGGAGAACGTATCAGACACCCCTCGCATACTGATTTGTCGGTGGATGTTTACTTCACACGCGCGCACGCGTTCTTGAGCAATAATATACAATAATGATGTGGGTTTTGAATTAGTATAACTACAGATGCTACAATGTACAAATAAACTTGCTTGTGTTTCTTTTTCTTATTTCTACGTTAATGTCTAAGTGTTTCGACGTTGAAAACTTCAAACGGTTGATAAATTGCTTCAGTTTTGGTCTTGTTACAGCCCTTTGAACCAAATCGTCACGTCCATAAGGGTGGGTGTACCAGCTCTAAAAACGTAATTTTTGCATAGTTAGTCATTTGTTTATTTAAATGGTTTATTGCTTTGGAACATATGTGGATGAGTTTACTGGTTCTTTCAAGGTTTTTCACTTTGCATCAATTCGACCAGCTAGCTATACAAATAAAGCTTGCTTTTGTGTTTTTTTCTTACTTCTCCATTCATGTCTACGTATTTTGAAATTAAACACTTGTAACTGTTAAAACTGCTTAACATGCACTGCAATACATTTACGAGTATGACACATCGGTCAATCTTCCTTTTTAACACCGAGATAGACCAGAAAATGTCGTTCTGTGATTTTTTATTAGCGTAATGCGCTGTTGTCAAGATGCCGTTGCCATGCCACACATTGTCGTCCGTTATTTGCGTTGAGTTACCACCGACACCGTGGTATCAAAGTACACCCAAAAGGGTTTGCCTGAAGGAGTACCTTATAGGTGGCGCCATGTATGTTTTTTGCATCCGTTTCGTACGTCATGATTTCAAGTTCTGTACGTGATGCATGTATTTTGTTGATATATCTCAGAGGAAATATAAATTGTTTTCTTTATGTGTTTAGTATACCCGACTATACATGCGGAACGAAATTAAAAAGTCAGCAAGAACCATTCTTCAAAATACTGATAACAAATATGTTATCAGTATGTTCAATTATTAAACATAATTCGTTCACCTCTTAATATCCTGGTATCTGGTGTTGGGAGATCTTGTGCAATGCCAGCTCACAATAGGCTGTGGCAGAGCAGCAACAACAAAGGCCACGAATCTGTGGGAACAACGGTAGTGTGCACTGGTCCGTAGAATTGCAGGAGCAAAGATGGTGGATAATTGGAGGATGAATTACCTAAGATTGGGACGAACTTGAGCTTGACGGGAAGAAGAGTAAGAAGCCGGATTAAGTGGGCTGACGGTTGGTGCGGATTAAGTGGGCATGACGGTTGGTGCGGATTAAGTGGGCATGACGGTTGGTGCGGATTAAGTGGGCATGACGGTTGGTGCGGATTAAGTGGGCTGACGGTTGGTGCGGATTAAGTGGGCTGACGGTTGGTGCAGATTAAGTGGGCTGACGGTTGGTGCGGACGGAGGCTGGCGACTACCAAAGCGAGCGGAGGAGATGAAGAGGCTCCAAGTCTACCGCTCTGACGGTAGAACAACCGCTTCTTATTACATTTGTTTAGAATCTACCGCTCTACTGCTACCGAGCCCAAATCTACGGTCAAACCGTAATTTCACGGGTAAAAAGTTAAATTCACTCATTTCGAATCCAAACATACCAACACGTCACATAGAAGATGCACCAAAATTAAGTAAATATTCCCTGAAACTGAGAAACCGTTCCGCCAAGAGGGGAACCCCTCTCACACAACCCCTAGCGACCGCGACTCCAGATCTACCGCCCTCACGTCTTGGAAAGTGTTAGATATACCGCTTTTAGTGCAGTGTTACTTGTAGATGAAACAAAGAGGCTGTAGGAAAAAGGGAAGGCCACTTTTCGATGAAAACTGCGTTATGGTGGAGATAAGAACGGCGGATGAGAATCATGAAAATAGATGGCAAGCTGGTGATAGAGATCGGTGAAAAATAATAACAACCGAAACAGTGCATATAATATATTAAAACGAAACAATAATATACTTATATCTACTTCGCTTATCACTGAAATTACCATGTTTGTTTAATTTTACTAAATAAATTACTAAATAATCAGCGTTCGTATAAATAGATACAGTTTATGGAGAATACAATACATTATTCACATAAAATATACAAACATTTGTTCACATAAAAAGTCATTAATTCATAAGTATGTTGTTGTTCCAAAAAAATAGGGTATTCACAATTATCGGTGATAAATCCATAATCCAGTTAAACATTATATATAAATTACATTCTGTCACAAACAGTTCACGTCAGTGCTGTTCGCCGACTACCCCACGCGCTCGTCCAAGAACGTCTCCACCTTGATGTAGCGGCTGTGTTCGTGTGTTTGGTCGCCATCACTGCAGCGTCCACGGCTATCCCACCGTGCTATTCGCCTGACTGGCAGACGTATTAGACCGGCGACGCAGATGAGGCAGCCGGACATGACGAAGGGCACTGTGTATGATTCGGTGGCGTCAAATATTGAACCTGCGACAGTCGTTACCATACTGATTAATGTGTTGCAGTTCTCTTGTGAGTGTATTACCACAACGGTATTTAGACATAATGTGGGACAACGTTATTTTGATTGATTTTCCATATTATCGTGCACTTACGTCGTGATTTATACTGGCATATAATACAAAGTGTGGGTGAACGGCACGCCTAGTCAGATGATGTATCTGGTAGGGCCTAGCGTTATTTCCTGGTTATCATGACCACCAGATAAATCATGTTTTTTTCTTTCTTTTGTTGTACATATTTGTAATAATCCATCCTTGTTTTTATCTCGCTTTTAGTGCAATGTTGCTTAGCTTATGCTTTGGGCCACTTTTCATCTTTTGATGGTATCACCAGGTCCCTGGATTTCAGTATAAAAAAATGCATAAAGCTCTGCATGCAACTTTGTTGTTTGTGTCTTCGCGTCACGAACGGAGCGGCCAGGAGAACCTCCCCGCTCTATTTTATTTTATCCGGATGAGTCTCATTTACAAATATAATCGCACTTTCTCTTAGTTACCCTCTTCGCACCCTTGTTGGTGCACAAGGCCACTTCGTACGATCTCAAGCGGTGCTTTCTGGCATATTCAAAGAACTCCATCCCAGCTGGGTTCTATCTACTACAACAGTCTTCCGTATTGATTTTGGTCTTCCTCTTTTCCTTTTACGACCAGGAGCCCAGATTAATGTTATTTTTGTGTTGCTATTCGCATTTCTCCAAAGTATGTGGCTGATCTATCGCCATCGTCTGATTTTTATGCTTTCTGATATTGGTGTCATACAGGCGCGGTCGTGAAGCTCTTTGTTTGACACTGTCATTGGCAGTGTATCTTTTACATTCGCCGTAGGCGTGGTCTTTGCAAAACGTTCAGTTTATTCTCATCTGTTCGTGTCATTCTCCACGTTTCAGCTTCATATAATTGCACTGCTATAACGACGTTGTTCTTGACGATGTTTAGTTATATCTTATATAGACTTGGTGGATTTCCACAATTGTTTCTCTTGGCCGGGTACAGTGGAAATGCAAGAAGAATACCACCGTTCTATTTTATTTCATCCGGACGGCCCTCATGTATAAATATAATCACAGTTTCTCTGGAACAGATTGGTGGAACTGACAAACGGAAAAATCTAGTATCAGTTAGAATCTACCATTGAAATCGAACAG
This sequence comes from Lamellibrachia columna, assembly GCA_963662155.1. NCBI lineage: Eukaryota > Metazoa > Annelida > Polychaeta > Sabellida > Siboglinidae > Lamellibrachia > Lamellibrachia columna. The sequence goes on along the minus strand of OY759272.1, from coordinate 20,306,768 downwards.
TAGAGCGAATTACATATGGATAGTGCGAAAGCAGTTTGGCGAACGATTCTTTTTACAAACCGCCTAATCTCGGAGGTGACCAATTGTATGTGTGTTATTACTGTTAATAATTGACTCTTGCGAGAACACGACATAATGTTCATATGTTGTCGCGTTGTACGTACCTGCTATCGGAGAACCGACGATGCTGGCGATACCTTGGAAGAGAAGCAGCAGACCAAAGGAAGTCGTCAAGTTATGCAGTCCCAGTAGCTCGACGAGCACTATGGAGCGCAGGGTGATGAAGGCCGCTGCAACATTGTCGAAACAATGCGTGCATGCGTGCGTGCGGTGTGCGTGCGTGAGTGCGTGTGTGTGGTGGGGAGGGGGTTTGGGGAGCGTGACACGAGTGTATGACTTGTATCATGGTCAACCCAGCACTGCTCGCCTGGGGAAGAAAGTAGAGAAACTAAAACGTTCGAAGGGTTTCTCATCTGTCTGTTAGTACTCTGTGGACCTCCCCCCCCCCGTCTGTAGCGTAGGCATATTTAGGATCTAGGGGGGAGGCAAAGTCAAACCTTAGTCACCCATAATTTTGCCGTGTTACCAGGTAATGGCGCAACATGATATTCATGAAAACATCTCATCACAAAACCAAAGATTGCAGTCATGGCTCAATGCTCCTAAAGACGACAAGGATATATTATTACGCTGCCCAACTGACTGCTGTCTTCAAAGCTGGCGTGACGTGATGATTGTTGACAGCGACAATCTAAGCCGATTTGTCTTTCCGTCTGGCTGACGTCGAGTGGCTCCGCTACAGAATGAGACTGCACACCCAGTCACGTGTACAAAAAAACTTGCCTGGCACCATCCTCTGAGATAACTATTACACTCAAACCACATACACAATGTAGATAAATGGCAATGTCATGTCACACGTAACAGGAATTTTATTAATTTCAGCAAACATTGTTTCTGAATCACTCGTTGGCGATATCTTCGTCGGGGTATTGTGGAAGTCTTTTGAAATAATGTATTTTTCGGTGTCTTCGATCAGCTCTGCCTGAAGCAGCTTATTGTTTGGCCGCATTCGTACCATGTTCGCCGCTACATATTGTGTGCATCATCCATAGGCCTTTGTCGATAGAAGTGCTCGAATTATGTCTACACGACACAATAAATTATCAGCCCACATCATAAAGATATTCACCGTCAGAGCCATACATCAATCAGGTGTTTAGTCACAAGTTATGCAACTGTGTTACTCAGTGATCAACGCTTCTTCAAGCATACTATCCTGTTTATTCAGATGATTTCATCAGAGCTAAACGTATTTGTTCAGACGAGGAAGCATATCATATTGGATACTAGAAAGCTTCGATAAATAATTTCCTTACCAGCCAGCATTAGGACATTTGGCCACTGACGTGTGGTCATTGGCTGAGTGCATGTGTAGGGTGTTAATTTCCTTGATGACGAATCTTTGGCCGTCTTTTGTTGCCGTATCATTGATGAATGCAGGACAGCTTTTTCCGAAGGAGCTGAAACGAAGACAATCATTGATTTGCTTAAAACAATGAGGTGTGCAATGTTTCGCACGCCAAGGGAGTCAGTGGGATGGCTGAGAACGGTGATCGGCGGCCATATTTAGCCCATTTCAACACAACATCGGCAGTTTAACTGTCAAGATATAACAAGCACAACGCACTCCGAGTGGCAAAGGTATATTATATTGCCAACAGTATTACCGAAGAGTTGTATTATATGGTATATATGTTTATTATCTACGCCTCTAGTCATTCCCATCGCCGTCACTTAATGGAACAAATGCACACAATAGTTAGTTATCCAACAGCCACTTCAACTTAGTTAGTTGGCAGAGTCCTTGAGTCAGGATTTTTACGCCAATTGTATTTTAGAGATATAGATCACCACCTTTGTGTGTCCACGACAGGTTGTCTTCCATTTCCATGTGTGGGATATAGTACTTCCCCTGGCATATACTCCAGGAAGAAAGGATTAACGGCTTTTAATGTATCTTCCGAAAGACAATATCAATGTAGGATAAACGAAATTGCCCATGCTTCGAAACAGCAGGATGTGGTTTTGAACCCCGGTACCCGCGACCGAAAGTCTGACGTACTACCACAAAACCACCGCGTCCCAGTCAATCGAAATACCCAGAAAATGCCTCGCCTCATGTCGTTGTACAACAAATCTATTAACAACATAATTAATTCACATTGCACCAACGTAGGGCCTACACTAACTGCGCCAATACGACATAGTCTACCTAATATAGACCCCAACCAGGGCTACAAGACCAGCTGTCATGCACCAGTACTACCTAGATCGACAACCGCGTAGCCACATTTTGCATGTAGCTAATACAGAGACGTCAGCGGTGTCGGAAGAAGACCAATATTACTTGTCACTATATATATATATATATATATATATATATATATATATATATATATATATATATATATATATATATATATATATATATATATATATATTACAACTTCATATAAAATGTTCAATCTTTTGCAAGATCTGAACCGAAAGGTTGGCAGAGCCATGTCATGGCCGGGTAACCAGACCAATACGCTAAATATGTTAAAAAAAATACTTCATCAAATATGTGTACGCCTTGTCGTCATAGACAATACCAAATATCGTTTACACACCAAACCACCTTTTCATAGCAATGAGAATCGGAAGTCGAAGTTGTGTTGAAATCCTCGACGCTTCTTCTTCGCCAGTATTGGTGATCTGGGAAGTTCTTTGAATCAGATGATGGTGATAATATTTTACCAGAATTTGAAAACAGAGTTCCAGAAAACAAGGTTTTAAACAAAATCACATTTACTGAGTTAGGTGTATTTGTAAAGTTACAAAAGCTAAAAGAAGACAAGGCTTGTGGTCCAGGTGATATACATTCAAGGAAATTGAAGGTAATTATAGACCACTGAGTTTAACTCGTCTAGCCGGTAAACTGGTGGAATCTTGTGTGAAGGATGCAATGTTACAACATTTATTAGAAAACAATTTAAATACCCCAGACCAACATGGTTTTACAAAGGGTCGTTCTTGCCTAACAAATTTGTTAGAAACTTTTGAAAGTTGGACAGAAGATGTGGATCAGGGACATAGTGTTGGTGTTATTTATCTGGATTTTCTGAAAGCATTTGACAAAGGCCCGAAAAAAGAGGTTGTTGCAGAAACTATGTGCTTATGGAATGCGAGATAAAGTTTAAGAATGGATATCTGATTTTCTATCGGATAGAAAAATGCGAATTATGGTAAGAAGTTCATAGTCTGAACGGTTTGATGTCATCAGCGGGGTTCCGCAAGGATCAGTATTGGGACCTATTCTCTTTTTTATTTATGTAAATGATATACCAGAGACAGTAAATAGTAATGTAAACATGTTTGCTGATGACACCAAAATATTCAGAACATTAAAAAACAAATCTGACTGTGAAATCTTACAAGCTGATTTAGATAATGTAAGTGATTGGAGTAATAAATGGTGCTTAACGTTCAACACAAGTAAATGTAAAAGGATGCATATGGGGTATTATGGACAAAGACAATCCAACATTTCACTACACTATGACTACCGAAAATAATAATATGGTTTTAGCAGAAACTGTTCAAGAGAAGGATCTAGGTGTCTGAATTTCAAATAAAATTAAATGTGAGAAAGAAGTTGTCGCTGCATCCCAACAAGCTATGGTGGTTTTGCGTTCAGTAAAGAGAGCATTTATTCGCTTTGACAACATTGTTTATAATACACATATTAGACCACATCTTGAATATTGCATACGAGCATGGTCACCATATTATGCAAAATATATTTAATACTTGAGAAAGTGCAGCGCAGAGAAAAAAACTAATAATAGGATTCAAGGAATTCACATATTAGGAAATATTACAAATTATAAATATGTAAACCATTTCTTTTGTCATTAGCTTATATTAGAACGATTTTTGCTATTGCATCAAAGGAGTACGACCATTGCCCCCCCCCCCGAGATGGTAGTTCAACAAGGACAAGGAAGCCATCAGCTGATCGAGGGACCAATAATGTTTCATCTGTGCGTAACCTGCCGTTCTGAGATATTCCTATCTAAGACCTTCTACTCGGGAGAGCTGAGATTGGCAGAATACAATAATTATATCATTGCCATGTGGTGAGCAAATTTGTCACGAACAGATGTAGCAAGCCATTCATTGAAAATAATAATCATATACTGGAATTGTGTGTGAGTGTGCGGGCGCGTGATACCCTAGGGTATCTTCCCCCACACTGGATATCTTACCCCCCTTTATAAATGTGTGTTTATGTCTGTTCTTATGCAAGAAAATTATAATTAGCAAATATGAGTCACAATAATATCTACTGTGTTATTATTCTGCAAGAAAATTGTGTGTGGTTATATTTATTACGTTATAAATTTACGAATGAATGAATGATATGAAGTGATTCCTGAGTTAATCATGATAAGTCTCTCATTGAGGCACTGGGTTAATCATGATAAGTCTCTCATCGAGGCACTGGGTTAATCATGATAAGTCTCTCATCGAGGCACTGAGTTCATCATTACTGGCCACCTCAACAACAAAACACACAGCTCTTTTCTCAAGGCACTGAGTTAATCATGGTCAGCTGCCTCAACACAGCTCTCTTCTCAAGACACTGAGGTGTCTACTCCTAGGAGCTGTTGCTCAGCATGGTAACACCCCATTGTTATCAATACAAGTTTCAAGGACTCAACTTTGTTTATTGGCTAAGGCACATTGCCAATGTACCCTCGCAGTAAAGTTTATTACCTTTGATTTAACAAGATTTCCATCCAAAGCAATGGCCCATATGGCAAGTGGACAAGGAAGCCATTGGCTTATCGAGAGTCCAACATTTTTAATCTATGTGTAATCCGCCCTCCTGAGATATGTGTCAACCTTGTTTTTAAACATATTCACGCTTTAGCAGTTATTTTGTTAGGTACCATAACCACACACAATAACTAAATCCTTTCACCCACTTCACAGAAAAAATAATCGTTTGATCCCAAGCCTTTCAAAATGTCCAGTCGCCTATTTAAGGACGGGGTCTACAAGCATTATATCAACAGTATCAGTACGGAACCAAACGAAGAATCTGCTATCTGTCATTACATGATGAAATTTATAATAAATATTGATTTAATTGCACCATATTCTTCATTTTAGTTGTGGGGGAAATTAGTATGGAGTCAAGGCAACTTGGATATTGGGAGAGTGGTAAGATATCCAGGGTGGGGGGAAGATATCCTAGGGCATCTTCCCCCTGTAGAGAAGCTATTCAGGTGGGGAGACATACTATTACACCAGTAATGTAGCACAAGAGCTTCTGACAGTACCTCTACTTAAAAAGTACATACAATTTTTATTGGCTTCATACTAATATCGACGTGTGATACAAAAACTTCTATTCAACCAACTGTATTATCATACAAACATGACACTAACACCAGAACAATATTCTAAATAGTTTAATTCCATAAACACGCTTGGAAAGAACACTGATATGCATAATAATTTTCAGCACATTGCACATTATGTCTTTAGTACACGTTTCAAGGGCATCTAGTGTCGTAGCACATTGATGCCTAGTGTCCACTCTACTCTGTAGGTCTTCATAAATGCTGGCAGATATAAACGTTGTACACTGCTGTATTTTTTGAGATCAGATTGCTCAGCAGATGCAGGACGGGCTTCTAGGAAGCAACCCCATTTGATTTCATTTCCATCACCCTTCCGTATTCCTTCAACCTGCAATATCAGGGCAAGATTTAATTATTTATCCAAGCTAGTGAAATTAATACGAGACAGTTAACTCTGAAATAAACCCACCAGGAAGAATGTGATTCAACATAATATCTAAGTACAGTATTTGCAAGTTTTGTACTTACCCGTTTATGCCAAAATGTTAACTGATACAATTCATAATGTGTAAAGATTGAATTATGCCAATGAACCTGCAGGAATTTAATTTTTATTAACAACTGGCATTTTTTGTAGATATACATAAAACCCCGTCTTTTTTGTGTGACTGTCCAGTTTACACCTCAAAATAATCCTCTTTGAACAACAACATGAACGGGTAAAACCAGGGCCAAGCATGGGCATCCATTAGTCTACCTTGCTACCATGTAGTGGTGCAACAGGACATGTATAAAAAACTAAACAATTTAAGCCAAAGGGGGCCAATGCCCCCCCCAATGCACCACTGTTCAGACGAATTAAGTATTCTCACCTGAGAGCATTAACTTTGATGAAGCCTCCCGCATCAACTGGGTTGTAGTCGCCTTGCACATCCATACTGAAACAAAATGGCAACCGAGTTTGACACAAAGTTCCTCTAAATGTCGCCACTATAACGAAGAAAATGCCAAGAAGTTTCAACCCCTGCACAAGCCCCAAAATATGCATTTTCTGCACTTTGGCAACACATATGCAACAAACATATAGTAGACTTGGTAGTCACCTGATAAATGTAACGTGCATTTTCTGTACCTCTGCAATACAGATGCAACAAACAAGCAATAACTACTGACATGGTCAGCTTCTCAACCAAACATACGAAAGCTTCACTGAACAGTGGAATAGCAACTTGTTTGGAAGAAAACATCATAACTGAATGTTGTTGCCGAATATCATCATGCTTCTTGACGACAATAGTTTCCCATTTATACAACACAATTTGTCATTTTGAGCAACAACAGCAGACTGGTTGAACTATGGCATTGCTCTAATAAGGTCTATCATAATGCACATGCATTGACGACTGATTGACAGGTGTCTGTTACAGTGTTAAACTTTTGTCATGAGACTAGCAACGATTTTCCATTCTGTGGTTGTACAAATGGGTCAGTGCACACTACACAACTCCATGTGAATGGTCAGCATACATTGTACAACAAACATTGTGACAATGCGATCGTGGCATTATTTTCTAGAACTGCATGCGCATAAAGTGGCATTTTCTGCAACTATAGACAAAAACATGCTTTGATTGTTTTGAGTTTTACTGAGTGACACTGCCCGACGACGTCACGTCAGAGACCAGCGCATGCACATTACGAAACATTTGTTGCCGTGATTAAATTTTACGACTGATCCATTTTAAGACACATCATCATGTGACTTGCAACAAAAGCTTAGCAATGTACGCCTAGCATTAAAATGGCCACCTCGTCCACCAACCTGACCAGGTCTTGATTGTACAGTGAGGTGGGTGACTTCCGCCCTATTATGTAGACACCCCCTTTGTACAAAGACAGGGTGACAGTCCCTTCAACGTTCTCTTGACTCTTAGCAATGCAAAATCGTGTGAACTGACATTCGGGGCTCTCCCAGAGTCCTGTGGGAAAAACAACACAAAATCTGCATGACATGGTCACGGGGTCTGATTCTTTACACAACAACTTAAGGGGCCATTCGCAATTGTCGACATTTACGTATTCATACAAAACATGCTTAGGTTGAGGGGATCAAGACAAGTGTACTGAATTTTTAAATGTCTGTTGCGAGTGAAATATGACCACTGTTGCATCACGCAACTACTAATGTTTAAAATCATGTAATCATTCAAGACGCAGCACTGAAATACAGCCCGACATCTTGGAAATTCACCACTTACCGTAATTTGCCGAGCATAATACGCCCCCGCCTTTTTGCTCAAATCTGACAGAATTTCTATATTACCATGTATAATACGCACCCCAACTTTTTAGCATAAACCCCTGATTTGCCCATTTCCGATAGCTTGGGTGAAGTACGACTTAGAGTGTCTTGAGGCTTAGCCTGGTCTACCTCTTATGTCCAAGTAGCGCCGCACTGCATCAGCGTCTTCCGCCATGAGCGTGCGCTGCTTCTATGATTGCTCACTCTGCTGTTTGGACCACAACGGTGCACAAAAACACAATATTTTAAAAGAAAATTTTGTGGTTATGTGAAATGACCGAATGAATGCATTGGCATAAAACAAATAGGTAAGAATTGTTGTTTAGCGGCATAAATAATTTAGGTCAATCTGTAGTTCCTGATTACTGCTTATTCAGTGTGAATTTTTTTTTTAGCCTTGTTACCATGCATAATACACACCTGGACTTTTAAGTAAACAGTATTTACGGGAAAAAATGCATATTATACATGGAAAATCATGGTAGTGGAAAATAATAATCAATATGATGCCATGGATTTGTTAGAAAAACACAAAGCTTTAACATAATTATCAGAGAAAGGGGAGGGAGGGAGGGAGGGAGGGAGGGAGGGAGGGAGGGAGGGAGGGAGGGAGGGAGGGAGGGAGGGAGGGAGGGAGGGGGGAGGCAGGGAGGGGGGAGGCAGGGAGGGGGGTGGGAGGGAGGGAGGATTAGTATAGGTAAATGTCGACAATTGTGAATGGCCCCTAAATACAGATGAATCTTGGGTGCATAATACGATATATTTCAAGGATGATGCCCTCCGCGATACCTGGAATATGATATAACATGTATTGTAATATGCATATGCATTGGAGAGTGGGTACAATTTTTACCAAGATTATGACATCAAATGACGTTATGATGGGCACAAATATTTAGTGTTTCAAAAACTTGCTATATTTAAATACTACCAAACTTAGGCGCCAGAATACTGACATACAGAACAATAAATCACTATTTAATTTAATAGTTTAATGTCAAATGATATTAATGAATTATCTCGCTTTCTGTACTATATATTTGATAATCACAGCAAACCTCTGTAGACTTGTTCAGCAAACTCATCAGCCAGCTTCTGTTTCACCCTCAGAAGTTCCCGGTCTAGGGTGAAGACTTCGATGTCCATGTGTGCTTGGTACAGTATTGTGCCACCAGGTGTCTCGTAGATCCCTACCAGGAGTGTGGGTTATTATTACTTATAATCCTTCCATTATAATAATAACATATATTCGAGTAAACCCGTGACTCGAGGATGCACGCACACCATCATATGAGTTTAAAGAACTTTCCCTCGGAGGAAGTTAGGCCCCTGACAATGAGTAATAATATTTTATGCACACAACAGAGACACCAGCAGAGACCTACCTCGAGACTTCATTCCTATGAAGCGATTCTCGACGATGTCGATCCTACCCACACCATGCTTACCGCTGGATCAAACAAATTATTACATAATTACTATTTTTGATGGCGAGAAATGAGTTGCAACCAGGACAAATCTAATGGCAAGGGAGCTTGTGAATTGAGGCTTAATCCGATGGTCTGTTACATAGGGGGGTGTACTTCCATCCCTCCAACAGCACTCTTGCTAGAAAAGAGTTTTCTAAATTGTTTATCAAAATTAAATCTGCTGAAAATACCAGAAAACATCAATAATGAGCAATTTATTTCTGACAACCAACAGTACAAATTCCATTATTACAAAATTCAACATCATTTGTAATATGTAAAAAATTTAAATAAACAATAGATTGTTGATGGAAAGGGGTGAACAGAAGTGTGATACTTATCTATGATTCACCCCCGACCAGTATAGCTATATATGATACAAATACAATATCTTACAATAAATATAAATTACAAATCCATAACTAATAACTAAATCATACAGTGCCTACAACATATCATGTTTGATTATAATTAATCTGATTTTTTAGACTTAATATATAGAAAGAAGATGTAACTTTTAAGTTGTTTTTAAATGCTTGTACGCTTCTGCATGCAACATAATGCATAGCTATACAGATACACATTATTTTGGTGCACTTATGTTGATCAATTTGTTATCTGTAATGCTATTGTGACCAATGTATGCGGACTGTAAAGTTACTGCTAGCAAAGGAGATATATATATATATATATGTGTATATCTTACTATAACCAAGCTAGCGCGTATGTATGTTTGTTATACCCCTCCTAGACACTTTAAACCTCAGGTGCCAAACTTTCAGAGGTGCATCTGCGACCCTGCTATTACCCTTTTTTACGAACAATCGAATTACCCTTCGTAGTTATTATGTACAATTGTTTGCAATGCTATGTGAACAATTATGTACAATTGTTCGCAATGCTGTGTGAACAATTATGTACAATTGTTTGCGATATCACTAGACGCTACTATAACTGCCACTATTATGTCACAATTTTGAAGAGTTGGATTCCAAGAAGCTGTCAAGATATTAACTGGTAGCACCAAATACCAAGGTATAGATGGATATTTCTGTATATCCTGAAATTTGGTTATCATAACAGTCACTTGTGAACTACCATGCTATCCCGTCCGGAGAATGGGTATTTTTTTTAGTTGCCCTACTTTTGGTACTGCAATATGCTAAACATTTTTATTTATATAATTTGATGTCATCAGTTTAACTTAACACCTTAAGGACTAGAAATTAAACATCCTGTTGTTGTAAGTTGCTTCATCACAGGAAATGTGCTGTCCACATACCCCAGTTCATTCAAATAGAGAAACAGCTGCAATGTGTCCGTCTTTTCTGTGTTGTCATTCAGATTCTTCACCCGAACTGGCAAACCTGGCAAAAAGCATCAGTAAATATGGTCACATGCTCGACGGAGAATACAATAGAGCCAACCCGAAAAACCTGTGGCGCTTCTGGTGCATAATGCAACACTAATATAAAGGTGAAATCGTGTGAGATTGTCAACAGGAGGTACAACATGTAATTTGTGTGAATCTCTTGCCGTGCGCTAAAACAATCGCGTATCTACACCAACGCATGCTCAATTGCATTCGAAGTTATTCAAATGTCAGATCAGCTAATTTTTCGTTCTGACGCTGGCATTCTGATTTCTGTTTGATGTAAGTAAACATTGTTGGTACAATGTATTCTTTGCTTAAATAGTAATTTGTTAACTATTTGTGTTCTTGTCGTTGCCATGGATATATCATTGTTCTAACTCTATCATAGCTGCCAACATTTGAAAATGGGAAAGAGTAATGATTTTCGCGCGAATCGCGGCCTGTGGCCCATATATATATTTCAATAGTTTTTCATGTTTAATAATACCCAAACATCATAGGAATGTGATATAATTACAGATTGTGTTCCCAAACTGTTAAAAAAAACTTTTATTTAAAGTATATTATATGTACATCATCAACGTTTCCAGATTATACTTTCCAAATAAATTTTATTTCAGGTATATAATAATAATATTGTAACACAATCAACATTTCCAGATTAGATTCAAAATAACACATTATATTTCAGTTCTGTCTGATTAAAGTCACTTGTGAATGTTTATTTGTCTTGAAGGTTTTGATATGTGGCACTTTTAGCTGTAGCCAGAAAGGCACGAGAATGTTTCTGCTGAAAACACGTTGTTCCTTTTGCATTGATGGACACTTTATGTACCAGTAGGCTGCTCAGAGTCTTGGTAGACATACTGGGGTGGAAGGCAGTTTTAATTTTGGTCACGTTTCGCATGATTCCGGCGTTCGTGGGGGTGGTAAAACGGTGGATATGGTCCGAGCGAAATTATTACTGGGAAAATTGACGATTTATCGTAATATTTCAGAGTATGGGCGTAATGGCGTAATGAAAGACAGAAAATCGTAATGATTCTGCAGAAATCGTAATGGTTGGCAGCCCTGCTCTTTAATTTAAAGTGCAAAATTATGCGATGTACTTCCATCGACACTTGACCCCACGATGCACTGCGTTTATACACGCTCGCCGTCTAGCAATCAAAAACATGATTTCCCGGGTTCCAACTACTCATGGCGACTTGCAAAGGCAGTCTTCCCTGTAATTCAATGTGCTGCAGTACAGGCACATAAAACATGTTCTATTTTAAACAACCAAAGTCCACTAATATAATATACTCGTATGACACTGAGAAACGCGGTACACACGTGTTTCTGTTGCCAAAGAAGTTAGTGTTTTGTTCCACAAAAGTAAAAGGAACAGTGATGTCTACAATGGCTCGGCAACATTCATTGGATGGTTGACAGTCATAGATCTCAATGGAGTCCGAACGTGCCTATAAAATTTCAGCCCCATACATGCAAAACTGAAGATGTGAGGCAACCGACGGACCGACCGACCGACAGAAACTGTTTTATAGCATAGATAGATATAAGTACCATGGGATATTTAGAACAATTTGGCAAAGACCCAACATGCTTCATATGGTCAGAGTCCACTATATATTTAGTAACGTGAATATGAATATATAAAACAAAATTGACAAATATCTCAGAAGGGCAGATTAATCATAGATAACACATTGATGGCTTATAAAACGTATTAATGCCACATTATACACACTACATCACAACATTCAAATATCAAGTGTTCCAACTGTTTGCTCAACTAACATAAATTGACACTGGTGATAATGTACGAAAGCGAGACACATTCAGGTATATTTATAGGAAATTAAAAATACCAGCTGTTTAAATGATGAGATAAATGTTTGGTGAAACCCATAACTTCTCTTATATCTTAAACATACCATTCTTAAATTCAATCTCTAGCTTCTCAGGTTGATTGGGGGCTTTGGATGGTTCCGTGGTCATCTGGTAGAGATCTGCCGGTCCTTCGATGTTTGGGTCCTCAAGGATACCTGATTCATAGCTGCAAGAAGACAGCAATTTGGTGACATCTATACTCTATATTATGCACTGCAAGACTCTGACACAGCACTGATACAGTACTGATACATCAAGGGTACTGCCAATAAAGACCACCACTAGAGGCCAGTAGAGGCCACCACTGGTACAGACCATCACTGGTAGAGACCTCACCAGTAGACTCCCACTGGTAAAGACCTATGGTCTTTAGCAGTTGTGACCACCGTTGTGACCACTGGTGGTAGAGACCTCTGCTTATAGAGATCCAAAGAATGCTGCAACTACTGCCACAAGTTGTCTAAAATAAGATTCCTCCAACGTTGTGTAAATTTGAACAAGACCGAGGCTAAAGTCAGAGAAATCTATGATACACCCCTACATCTATGACATGACATATGCTGTGGTAGCCTTTTTGAGCAAATCTAGATTTCCCTTGCTCTGGATACCTGGGGTAGAATATTCCACAATGAGGTAAATGAGGTTGCCAGTTGACTGACAGGTGTCAATCAAATAATATACATAAGGTTGCCCGTTTACTCACAGGTGTCACTCACCTGATGTGCATGAGGTTGGCATCCATACTCCAAGGGCTCTTTGGAGTCACTGGCAGAGGTATATTGTTCTCCTGTAATGGTAAATTCAGTGATTAAACAACAGACATTTACACGTACACATCTGGAATTTCCACAGCATATGTTATGCCATAGGAATTTACAGTAAAAATCAACCAACCTTTGCAAATTCAAAAAGGTCCTGGCGACCTTCGAACCGATTGAAGAACTCAGGAAGTCGCCAGGGGGCGATTACCTGGAATCATAGAAAGAAAAAGAAATTATTACGTATTTATCCTAACATTCCACTTAGGGGTCGTTCACAATTGTCAACATTTAATTATTCGTGCAGAGTGTACTAATCCTCAGACCCCCCTCCCTTGTACTAATCCTCAGACCCCCCTCCCGTATACTAATCCTCAGACCCCCCCTCCCATGTACTAATCCTCAAACCCCCCTCCCATGTACTAATCCTCAGACCCCTGTGTACTAATCCTCAGACCCCCTCCCGTGTACTAATCCTCAGACCCCCCTGTGTACTAATCCTCAGACCTCCCTCCCGTGTACTAATCCTCAGACTCCCCGTGTATTAATCCTCAGACCCCCCATGTACTAACCTTCATACCCCCCGTGAACTAATCCTCAGACCCCCCGAATTAGTACTTTAAATAAAATGTTGTTAATTTTACAGATTGAAAAATAAAAATATATCGATGTAACAATGTTATGACATTAAATGACCTGGCACTGACCTCTACTTTAGGGTAGAGGGCATAACAGCCAAGCTCAAAACGAATCTGGTCATTGCCCTTTCCTGTTGCTCCATGGGATATGTATTTGGCACCCTCAGCTTTTGCTGTCTTTACGAGTCCTCTGGAAACAATCACATCATTATAGATAATTAGGTGAATCTGTTACTAACAGTCATAAAACTCCAGAAATAAACAGTGTGTGCATGTGTGTGTGCGTGCGTGCGTGCGTGCGTGAATTTTAATTGGAATTTTGTCCAATTCAATGATGAATAAAAAAAATTGCATCTTCACTTATACATAAAATAACCCGAACATTGTTTCTATTAAGTGATCAATGCATACAGGGCGACAAAGAGTTTGATGTTGGAAGACTAGACAACTATGAACCTGGTAATAATCGGCCGTGCAAGAGCTGTGCCCAACAGGTAACGTCGTTCATAGATAACGTTCGCCTGAATACCAGCCCAGATAGCATCCTCTACGAACTCCTTCTTCATGTCAAGGATAACTACCTGCGAACAAATAATGGACGACTGAAAAAAACAGCTTGGCAGTGAAAGATCAGAAACTAAAATAACAGCACTGCAGTCCAAGATTTGTAACTGGAATCAGTAAAAACAAACGTAACTGTGGTGCATAACATTGCACATGAAAAATTACATGATTCTTGCTATTTGTTACTGGTATCAGTGAAAACCGTAACCATGGCTGCATAGCATTGCACGATTCTTGCTATCAGAAAATCTATTTGTAAAAATTAAGTAGGGTGTATTTACCAAATGCCAAAATTTTATTTTGATATTCAAATAATACTTTTAATTGGTAGCATGTTAAAGGAATGGAGCATTTAGTGGGATTCTATAAAGGCAGGCGGCAACCAAGCTGCAAATACACATACATTCTTGGCACCGAGACTGATAGCTTTCTCCCTAGCTGCCTCAAAGTCTTCCGCCTGTCCCACGTCAGCCTGTAGGGAAAGGTGAATATAAGATACACTTACTCACTCTCACTCAACCCTCTTTGTTCCCACTGGAGCAAAAGGTGCTGTTTAAGAAATACTACAACTAGGCACAGAAAGCTGACCTGTACTCTAATCAGGGTTGAAAATAAATCATCATTTTAAAAATAACGATTGTGTGTAGTGTGCGTGTGGTGTGGTGTGTGTGTGCATGTGCGTGAGTGTGTGCGTGCATGTGTGAGGGTTCTAGAAGTGAGAGAAGGCTAGGTCAGGGGGCTTCAGTCTCAATAAACCTGACCCTGACAGACTTACCATGAAAGCAATCACATCAAAGCCTTGTTGCTGTAGCCAGACCAGGATGCATGATGTGTCCAGCCCACCGCTGTAGGCCAGCACCACCACCTTCCTTGCGGGATCCCCACTTGCCATTCTGCAGTATCACACTCGGCTCACCTACGAAGTGACAAACTCAAAGGTCCAGTGGTGACAGGCACTATGGGGCCAGTAGATGGCCATTTATACAAGACTTTATCAGGTCACACGGGTGTGCATTGTGTTGAAACACAATACAGCTGTCAGGTGTCTTGTTACAGTATTGGTGTCCCTTGATAAATTAATAGCGGCCAGACATCTAGTAAAAGCATCGGAATGTATTTAAGTGCAAGTATGTCCTATTTCTTCAAATGCATGTCAGATGATTCAAATGCAATATATATATATATAATATATATATATATATATATATATATATATATATTGCATTTGAATCATCTAACATGCATTTAAGGAAATACACAGTGACAGTATCAGAGCATAGTAAGAAATTATGTAAAATAAATGTGCGTTTTAAACATGTTCATTATGTTAAAAATATTATATATATATATATATATATATATATATATATACTATACATATATAACATACTTCTCAAATGTTTTGTTTAATTACAATTAACATAATGAACATGTTTAAAATGCACATTTATTTTACATAATGTCTTACTATGCTCTGATATTGTCACTGTGTCAGAATTAATTAAATGTAATTTAATTAAAATGCAAATACTTAGTAAAATGTGCCTAGAATTACATTTGACCATGTCTCTAACATTATTAATAATAATATCTTATCTTGGACAAAAGTCAATCAGAATAAAGATAAGTAAAATATAATAAATGTGTTAGTGAGCGGACATCAGTAATGGACACTAGGGCAATGAGAGGAGCCGACATTGCGAGCGACCACCAATTAGTGCGATAAAAAATCAAGCTGAAACTAAAGAGAAAACAAAATAACAAGGCGATCAGAAAGAAATTTGATATAATTAAGTTACAGCAACCAGCCACTAAAGCACAATTCTCACTGAAGTTGCGGAACAAATATGATATATTACAAGACTACGACGAAACAGACTAAGAAGAAGTTGAGAAACAATGGAAAGACTTTGAGGATGCATACAAAGCAACAGCTCAAGAATTACTGGGGTACAAACAGAAAGGGCAAAAATTATGGATCAGCAAGGAGTCGTGGGAGTTAGTAGAAGAGAAAAAACAACTGAAGAACAACATCGAGCAGACATAGTCAGACAGGATTAAGCAGAATTACATGGATAAATATAGGTGTAAAGACAAAGAAGTGACGAAGAGCATGAGACAAGACAAGCGGAAGTGGGTCGACCACCTTGCCATGGAAGCAGAGGAAGCAGCACGTAATGGAAGAATGAAAGAAGTGTATGACATTACAAAAACCCTCAGTAATGACAAACGTAAGACAACAAATGCAGTGAAAGACAAATGTGGAAATTTATTAACGGAAGGATTGGCCAGAAGGAAGCGATGAAAAGAACACTGAGGAAATCCTTAATAGACCTATACCTGATGAAGCTGTAACAGATGTGGAGATAGATCTGATCATAAATGAATTCAGCACTGATCCAATAACAAAAGCAGAAATTAGAACAGCACTGAGGAAGATGAAAAATGGAAAAGCAGGGCACAAGGACAAAATTACAGCAGAATTATTCAAAGTAGATATGAATACAACAGAGAAATGGCTTGTAAAGTTATTCATAACATTTTGGGAACAAGAGAAAGTGCCAAAAACATGGAAGCAGGGACTGATCGTTAAAATACTGAAGAAAGGTGACATTACAGAATGCAGGAATTGGAAAGGAATTACTTTGACATCTGTTCCTAGTAAAGCATTCGGAAGACAAAATAAGGAGTTAACAGCAAGTAGAGAGACGAACAAACAGGTTTCAGAAGTGGGAGAGGCACAGTAGAACAGATATTTATTTTGCAAAATATTATAGAACAGGTAGTGGAATGGCAAGCAACTCTATACATAACGTTTGTGGACTTTGAAAAAGTGTTTGACTCAGTGCACCAAGAGAATCTATGGAAAATCATGAAGAGCTATGGAATTCCATGCAAGATAATCCACGTGGTTCAGATGTTATACAAAGAGAGTGAAAATGCAGTGTTACACCAAGGTGAGGAATCTGAGTGGTTCAAGGTCAAAACCAGAGTTAAACAAGGAGATGTAATGTCTGGATTTATCTTCTTGATGGTAGTGGACTGGATAATAAGAAACACAACAGCAGGAAACAAAACAGGGATAAAATGGAACTTTACATCAAAACTAGAGGACCTGGACTTTGCGATGACACAGCACTCATGTCATCTTGCTACACACACATGCAAACAAAGACAAGACAACTGAATCAATTTGCAGCAAGGACAGGACAAAGAATAAATAAAAAGAAAACTCAAGTATTGAGGATAAACAGCAAATGCAAAAACAGAATACTAATTGACGATCAAGAACTAAAGGAAGTGGACAAGTATAACTACAGTGTACCTGGGTGCTAACGTCAGTAAGCAAGGAGGAGGCAGTGATGACATTGTTAACAGAATTCGTAAAGCTAGGGTATCTTTCATGAAGCTAAAGCAAATATGGAGTTCAAATGTATACACATTGAAATCTAAATTGAGGTTTTTTAACACATTTATTAAACCAGTGTTGTTGTATGGAAGTGAAACATAAAAAAAACAAAGGCGACAACAGAAAGTTAGATAATTTTTTTTCAAGTGCTTATGATGAATCCTACAAATTAGATGTCCATACGTTGTATCAAATCAAGATATTCTTGCAAAAACAAAATTGAAGACAATCAGCACCGAGATCAAGTTAAGAAGATAGAAATGGGTAGGACATATCTTATGAATGGACAAGAACAGCAAATGTGAGAAGGCGTTGACCTGGATGCCCGAAGGTAGAAGAAAGGTTGGTCGACCAAAGACAAAGTGATCTACTTTTGTAAATTAAAGACGCGTACTGTGGTGGAACTGCTGGAAAGAAGCCAGACGTGTAGCAGCTGACAAAGCAAGCTGGAGGAGATGCACTTCAGCCTGGTGAGCCACTGGGCCCAAAGAGGTGAGGTGAGGTGAGATGTGGTGAGGTGAGGTGAGGTGTGTGTGGTGTCCAATATAATACTTTACTCTAGTATTGTTTCCAAGTTAAACTATTTAAAAAAAAATTACATAAAGAAGGTGAACTTATTTACCCTCAGTTCACCTTCTTTATGTAATCAGGTCCTTAATTCAAGGACTGTGACTAAAATGACTATATACCATGACAGTCCTTTGATTGTAATGCATAAAGGCCTTGCACTAGTGCGCAGACATCTGTAATTGGTATGTCACTTATTTGAGATCAATGACCAGCAAACACCCTCTCTAGGGACCTTGTCCCTAATTCAAACCTCCAGGACTGTGCAGTCATTCATATTTCACTGTCTACTGTCAGGGGTAAAATGTATGTGACTGAGCAGGAGTTCATGTCAATATGATTTTTGAACAAGTGCAACACCCTTGAAATGACCACATTCACAGCAACCTGATCTCGTGTGTGAGTAATGGGCTCCTGAATATACAGTGTATGTGGATGGGGTGGGGTGGGGTGGGGTGCAGTAAGATGGGTGCAGAAGGTTGGCCCTAAAATATGGTGAGACTGTGGGAGATAGGAGGTTGTAACCTCTGCCACTAAACTGGGTCTAGATTACATTGCAATGTAATATGTTACTATTACTTAGTTTTTTCCTATTACTATTACATGCTGAAGGTAATGTAATATATTACTATTATGATTACATTTTAAGCTATTGCCAGTACATTTTTTCATCGGAAATATTTTCTTTTGATTAAACATTTTGGAGTGTGTCTGGAAAGTGAGGGTGGTTTACATGACGAACTGCTAAACACAAACACACTGGTTGATATTTATGCCTAACAACCTAATGAAATATAATTTTTATATGTGATTTAAATATTCAATAATAGAATGTATAACATGCTCAATTACTATTACACTGCTTTCTATTACTATTGCGTCATGTTCTGTTCCATCTATTAAGTACTATTATTTAAATATTTATAATCATTACTATTACTCTAAATATTACCTCAGGCCTGTCTTCCATGCACATTTCATCAAAGTTAAAAAGCTTAGCTTACGTCAAAGTTTAAAAATCACAGTTCTGCTAATGCCGTTTCCTCCCAAAATAAATGTTGCAGAACATCATCCTGAAATTACCTATTAAAGGACCATGCACAGTCCAAAAATGGTGGTCATAAGACTTGTCTCACAATCTTATTTTGGGTGCTAAAATTTGTAAAATATAAAAAAAGTAAAAATTTAACTTGAAGGAAAAATTAATCTGAAAATATAGTAAGTAAATACCTACTGAACCAAACTATTATTGTCAGTCACCCTGACAACAGATGGTAGCTATTTGGACATTGTACTGTAACACAACAGTAAAATACATAGTCTATAACCAGTCTCATACATTCACTCAAATCCACTCATAGAAGCCATTTGAAAGCAAGTCAGTTTGCTGTGAAACATACTTGTAACCTCCTAAACTAACTTCCCAAATATGAACTCACCTCTGCTCAAGTACCCCTACGATCACCTATGCTAGTGAATTGCTAAAAGAAGCCACATCCAATTAACGTTATGCTCATTTTAAAGCCAGTAGTTAGTAGGGATGTTGTCCTACCCCCTATGAAAAGGTGAGGGCTTTTGTTGGTGAGGGCTTATGTCCTACACTAGATTTCGGGTGCTTACCCTTGTTCACATCATGGTGCATTACTGACACAATTTGGATGTGAATGTTTAGTTCTTTTGCAGAAGTACTCAAGAATAGCCACTTACTGGTCAACATTCAAGTATGTCTAAAACATTGATTTATGATTTTTTTAACTTCCGGTTTTTTAATCGCTGATTTATATGAATTTAACACAAATAATTGTTTACAAGCATCGACATCAACAAAGTTTTATATGTTTTTTAATACAAAACACAAAGTGCGCACACTTGTGTAGCTGTATTGTCACCAGATAGCCTGAGAGTCAAATATTTTATGACATTGTGTATGTTTGAGCTATTCCCTTTCTGAATGCAGTGAAGCCACACAAACTTGTCATCCAGAGGAAGTATCTTTTCAACACAGAAGCCCTGAGTTAAAGTCCACTTATAGCTTGTGCTAGTTGTTACCAATTCAGTATGTTGACTCAGTTGTTTAATACTGTACCAGTTTGTATTCTGGTTAGAGACCCTTAGAGTACACAGAGCCCTGGACAGGTGCTAATCCACCCTATAGGAAAACAATAATTACCACTGCTATAGCTACAGACACACAGCATGTTTTTCTTTCCAAGACAGATTATGCAACTACAGGGGGTGAGGCCTTGTGGACATTGTCTAATGTCTTTATATAAACAAAAATCATGTACCCTCTGTTATGACAAGAACCCAAATCGATTTGAATAGAACATGTTTGAAAGAGTTTACAAATTTAAACATCTATATAAATATCTAAATACCAGATTTCCAAAAAATAAAAATAAATCCGATTTAAATAAAAAAAGTCCGATTAAAAAAAATAAAAATCATGATTTTTTTCAACCCTGTGGATGACATAGAATATATACAGTGCTCGAAGAGCTGTGCATGTAGTTACAAGCTACATTCATTACAACAATATATTCACAATCTCTTCATAACAGAACACTTTTATCAAATGCCCATGCAAGTGGAACACATTGATCTCTGTACACTGTCAGCTGCATTCGACACTCTCGATCATGGAATTCTGTTGCATCGTTTTGAGAACTTATTCGGAATCTCTGGAGCTGCTCTCGGCTGGATAGCATCATATCTCCATGACCGTTACCAGGCAGTGGTCATAGATGGCAAGCACTCTGATCCAGTTCTCCTGGAACATGGTGTACCACAAGGCTCGGTACTCGGCCCGAAGAAATACACCATGTACTCAAAACCACCAGGAGCTTATCACTTCTATGTAGATGACACCCAGTTGTACATCTCGTTCAAACCAAAGGACGGTGCAGCTCAAACAGATTCCCTGGAACTAATTGAGAGGTGACTCACGGACATTGAAAGATGGATGTGCGTAAACATGCTCCACTTCCATGTGCCATCATGTTAGCAGGTTGGACTGTTATAGCAACATAATACAATAATACTGATCACGATGCCTGTGCGTCTACGTGTAATAGTGTACCGACCATACAACATAACTTTCACAAATAAATGTAACACCCGAATGTAACTCATTGCAGGACATTCAGTACACAACAGTAACGCCTGAACATTGTAACATGACTGGTGCTGTCATCTAATGACAACAGGGGAACACCATTCCACATCGGGGTACCGATACTGCCGACAATACTACTACTGACCTTACTCATTGAAACCTAATGCCACTGCACGATACACTGTCACCGTAGTACTAATTCTATTATGCATTCCGCAACTCGTTCTTGGTAACACATTATACATTCATTAATCTGTCCGCTAGGACGATATGCAAACGCTAACATGCCATTGTCATTGACGGTGCCTAACTTAACTAGGTCTAGGACATTTAGGACATCTCGCCATCAACAGTAGATATTGTAATGAATACGCTATCACCAAATAGCTACAAATCCAAACAAATAACCACAATGACAGAGTGTCATACAAACACAATGACAGAGTGTCATACAAGCACAATGCTCCGCCCCAAGCGTGCATGTTTCACTTACGTGTAAGTCAGATGTGATTTCTGACCCAGACAGAAGAACACCCGTTACGCGGGAAAATATGATAACCCGCCTTCCCATTTGCGCATCCGTTCTTGCGCGCAATTACCGTAAATTGGGAAATGTCAATGCAGCGCCCTAAAAGCCAGATTATACCAGCGACGCTACAAAGGGTTATCACTGTCAGCGTATATTCACTGCATACCGTTATAATGGAGGATAAATGTAAAAGCCTGGGCCTAATGCCAGATACATAAAAAGCCACAGGATCACACTCACATCCAAGCATAATGCCATGCAGACGGAAAATGTTTCTGTGTTGGCGACATTGACATCAGTGAATAGTGTGAAAAACCTGGGTGTTATCTTTGACTCTTATGCCATGAACATGGAGCAACATTTGAACAGTGTCTGTAGGTCTGGATACTATCAGCTCCACAACATTGGGCACATTAGGCGTTATCTCACAAACGATGCCACTCAATCATTAGTCAACGGGCTTGTAGCATCACGTCTAGACTATTGTAATGCTCTGCTCAGCGGACTGCACCAGACATCAATTAACAAGTTACAACGTGTGCAGAACACCGCGGCACGGATTGTAACCAGAACATCACGCTACAGCCACATCACACCTGTGTTTAAACACCTGCACTGGTTACCTGTTAACTATCGTGTGCAATTCAAAATCCTGATGCACACATATAAAGCCCTACATGGACAGGCTCCAGGATATATATCGGACATGCTGAATGTGTACCAACCAAGAAGAACGCTACGATCCATGGATCCAGTGATGCTAGAAGTTCCAAGGGCTAGAACAGTTACTTACGGCGACAGAAAATTCCAGTGTTCAGCAGCTAAGTTGTGGAATGCGCTACCGGCTCACTATCATGAAGCAAAAACACTGAACACTTTCAAGAAGCTGCTAAAAACACATTTGTTCCTGGCTCATTTTGGTGGTTAACTCTTACTAGTCAGTTTTTTTAATTACATTTTTAAAACAGTATATACATATTCATCTTATTATATCCAGTCTTCTATATTTCATTTTCCTATCATGTTATCGTTTTTATGCTTTGTTTTTACTGTCTATGATTATCCTATTCATTGTTTACAGCACTTTTGAGCAGGCTTTTATGTATGAAAAGAACGCTTTATAAATTCGGTATAATAAAATAATAAGAAAACAGACAGTGGTAATACTACTGCAAATATCAATTGAATAAAGAATCATCACAATAAACACCATCAAAATTAGGTAATTATATCAGTATAGGGATCATCACAATAATTTCATCCATTGATTAAACATTAATAACAGAATATATTCAGCAATCAAAGAGCCTTGCGTGTTGCTACAATCGATAAAAAAAATACATTCACAATCTTTTAGAACTCTGGAATATTTACATATAATAACTATGACATATCCATCAATTTTTAGTTAATCATTCAGCAAACATTTAAATAAAATGGCCTTGTGGCTCAAGTTAAAATATAGAAATGATTACAAAAATAAAGATATTATTTACATTATTTTATTTTATAAAGTACATAATCTAATATTTAGTCATTATACATTGTAATAACTGTTTACCTTTTTCAATAATTGTTTTATGTTCATATATTATACATTGATTTATAGTTTTTTGTAATAAATATTTTCAAACCTAAATGTACTCATATCATTTTAACAAGTCAAAGGCATATTTTTTACTTATTGTAGGGCTGTTGGCATACTTTTTTAATGTTGTGATTAAAATGAAATCAATTATTATATTATTATTATTAACAAGACACGGAAGTGATCTAATATGACAGCAGTGTTCAAGTCGACATGTAACTAGGTCTATAATGTTGTGTTAGTTCAATAGGAAAATTCAAATCCAACGACTCACACTGCATGACAAACCAATCGAGTTCAAACCAAATACTAAAATCAAACACAATTAAAAGACTAGCAAAGCCTCCAAATTCCTCACCTTGCTGTGTGGTAATTGTTTTCAATTTGACATGCAATAACAATGAAAAACTACACAGTTAGCCAAGTGATTAGGCACACCAAATGATCTAAATCAACTCTGCTACACTCTATTCTATCTGCTCTGCTCTGACCTGTTCTCAATTTACGATTGATTGTGCTTCTTATTAATATGTTGATCTATACTCATTCGAAGACTTCAACTAACAATAATTAATAATGCTACTGTTATGAACATGCACGATTGAGAGATAGCGCTGTACAATTAAAAGATCGGTAACATTCGCCAAATGTCTAGTTGTTATTTAACCTTTATTTTATATTTGTTAAACTATTCTATTGTAATGATAAAACACATCACAGTCAACAACAATTACAGCGCATGTAAAGAGGGAGCAATGCACTATTGCGCATACTTGTTAATTCTTGCCCGCCTTTTAAACATCTGCCATCTGCTTCTGAAATTCTGGAGTTCTCGCAAAAATATATGGATAACCCGCCAATAAATAGTAAAATCGTTGTGTCCGTCCCTGGCCCATGCCATGGCTTGGGCGACCCTGGGCCTGGGCCAGTGTGTAAACACATCGTCATTTTCCGCAACGCCCGTGACATCTGTCATCGGCAGCCGAACAGCAAACGAAACCTACCTTCTCTTGCGTCACAAAATTTCAACTGACAATTGTGATGTGGCGTTGCGTCTTGCATCAGCTACCCTGGGTGTTTTTTCTATCTTCTGTTAGAACCAACTCTTGCGTCAGCCCACTCACATCACAACGCATACTTTAGCGAACAAAAGTGGCGACTCAGAACGGACAATCCGGGAAATAATTGCCGCACACGTCTCTAGGGGTTAGACCACAGTTGACCTTCCTGTTTATTGTGAAATTGAACAGGCATATTCACAGGTTTGTTTGTAGACGATATTGACCAAAAATTAAATTAAATTTACCAACACTGACATATCGTCGTTAACGAGGAGATATTATTGATGTGTATAAATACTTGCATGGCATTTCTACCTTTTCGCACGATATGTTTAACCAAGACTTATACGAAGGCACACGGGGTCATTCTCTAAAGTTGTTCAAGGACCAGAGTAAACGGGAATTAAGGAGGCATTTCTTTAGCCAGAGAGTCATTAATATATGGAATTCACTTCCGGACACCGTCGTCACTGCACCGTCAGTAAATACTCTTAAAAATCTACTAGACAAACACTGGCGAAACCAGGCAGTCAAATATGACTACAAAGCCAAACTAAGGCTAGCCAAGAGCGGTACATAGGCAGATTTTGCCTGAAGACTGAAGAGGATATATATTTATATATTTGACTGTGAAATAGTGCATATTTTTGAGAGTTTAATAGGCGGGGGATTTATGGGAATTATATATATATATATACACACGTTATGCAGTAAAACAAGTTCAAATAAAAAGTATATAAATACACACATCATGTATTAAAAGTGTACAATTGACTAATTCAATACTTAATCATTCGACAAAAAGTAGATTATCTGACCTTGCTAAACAACATAAAAGGCTAAATATTGACGAGCGAATGCATTCATCAAAAGATTTTACATAATTTGCAACAGTAACAGTAATGCAACAGTAATGCCTTTCAGACTTTGTTTTAAAAAAATTTACCAAAGACTTGAGCTGAGGTGTACATTGTACCACAGGACGAATTAAATAAAGTTGTTTTAATTGTGTTGCTGCTTAAGTGAAATTTTCTGGCTAAAACATTTGCCCGGGCATAAATACATCTTCTCTGTCTAGCAATATAATCGTGTCAGAAAGGTTATTGTTGATAATATGACCAATGTATTTACATTTCCCAGTGTGAGGTAGTGTATTGTTATTAATAACAACACGGCGAATATTTTTCTTGTCCTAAAGTTTGTTATACAGTAAGATTTGTTGGCAGTGTAAATTATGTCAAACATATTGCCGTACTCGGCACAACAATCAGTTTTTTTTTCTCAGCCCAGAAACACTAGGTGAAAAAATGCAAAGATAATCGGCATACATCATATGGTTCATTATGGTGTCTGGACATAGACAACCAATCTGTAGTTTGTCAAGATTTATACTTAATTCATTCATGTAAACGTTAAAAAGATGGGGAGAAAGGATTCCACCCTGTTTAACACCATTTGAAACAGTAAAATATGCAGGGAAGCTCTGACACCATCTGACAGTGAAGATTTATTTACTATTCATATATAAAACTTGCAGGAATATTGCAATTTATTATGTTCATATTATAGAAAGTATAATATGTCAAACTCGTATAACAAAAATGGTAAAATTAATTATTATGTATTATATTATTAAGTTGTGGTGAAACCACATTTTAGCTAAATTTTTACAATATTCAATGTTTGATACACTAGGAATAACACCACTTCAGTAAGATAAGATAAGATAAGATAAGATAAGATAAGATAAGATAAGATAAGATAAGATAAGATAAGATAAGATAATTCTTTATTGTCTCAACAATGAATTGAGAAATTTGTCCCGGGTAAGAACGGACATGACTGCAATATATACATAAAACCATTCTATAAAAGCGGAAGATAAGTAGACAGTGAAACAGACTAAAAATAATAGTAATAATAATAAAAATAAATACACGCATAAATAATGATTAGACAATATATACATTGCATACACATTACTAGTTATGCTAGGAACGACAAGTGACACTGTTGCAACAGGCATCATGAGTTGAGCTGTTTAATGGACAGTGGCACATGAGTATTTGTATCTGTTAAGCCTGCACGGAGGAGTTCTATAGCGTCTGCCAGATGGCAGGAGCTGGAATTAATTATGTAAAACATGTTTGGCATCATAAATAATCTTGACTGACTGTCTTCTTAATGTCTGTTCAAAAATCTCCTGAAGGGAGATCATGGGAGATGTGGAACCTGTTATTTTCATTGCAGTTCTCATTAAGCGAGAAAGCTGTGATTTCGACTGAACAGACAGATTGCCAAACCAGACAGTAATAATAATAATAATGTTTTATTTCAGGCAAGAGCCCATAATATTATAAATACATACAGGTTAAAAAAAAACATACATATACAAACATGATGAACAATAGAGGTACATGTAGTGAGAAAAATATATATATATAAATATACATACATGACGTGTAGTAAAATATTTATATAAGATAAGTAAGGATAAAAAAATATATTTGTATAAAAGTACAAACATCATGAATTAAAAGCATACAATTGATCAATCCAATGTTTAATCAATGGACTTTGATAATAAATAAAAGTGTGAAGATAATTCACAAAAAGTATATTGTCGGATTTTTCCAACCGGCATAAAAGGCTAAAAATTGATGAGCGAATACGTTCATTAAAGGATTTAACATAATTAGTAGCGAACATATGGCTTGCACTACAGTGGGGTGACAGGTTGTGTATAATTCTAAAACTGTTGTTATAAGCAACAGTAATACCTTTCAGGCTCTGTTTTTTAAAATGACACCAAAGACTTAAGGTGTACATTGAACCACAGTATGAATTAAATAAAGTTGTTTTAATGGAATTGTTGCATAAGTAAAATTTTCTGGCTAAAGCATTTGCCTGAGCATAGATACATCTTTTCTGCCTGGCAATATCGTCATCATCAGTAAGATTATTGTTTATAATATGGCTAAGGTATTTACATTTCTCAGTGTAAGGTAGTGTATGGTTATTGATAACAGGATGAATATTTTTCTTGTCCCTAGGTTTGTTATCAATAACCATACAGACAGATTTTTTGGCATTGTACGTTATATCAAGCATATTGCCATACTTGGCACAACAATCGGTGAGTTTTCTCAACCCTGCAACACTAGGTGAAAAAACACAAAGGTCATCGGCATACATCATATGATTCATTATGGTTCCTGCATAAAGACAGCCAATTTGTAATTTATTCAAATTTACACTTAAGTCATCCATGTAAACGTTAAAAAGATGTGGAGAAAGGATTCCACCCTGCTTAACACCGTTTGAAACGGTAAAAAATTCTGAGAAGCTACAACACCATCTGACAGTGAATTTCTGGGTTCTGTACCAGTAATAAAGAATGCGATCAATAAAAGGACATCCCGGTCAATTAGTTTGGTGAATAGCTTACTATGATTGACTTTGTCAAAGGCCTTAGAGGCATCCAGCATGGTAACATACATAGATCAGCCATTCGCTATATAGTGTCGAAAGAGTTCTTTTAATAAAAATATGAGCATTTCAGTTGAGTGATGCTTTTTAAATCCAAATTGGTTTACACGTGTAGATAAAAAAAGTAGAAACCCTGGATAATATCAAGGATTCAAATAATTTACTAGCAATTGTGGCTAGAGCAATGGGTCGGTAGTTGTTGTTATTAGACAGGTCATCAGCCTTATTTTTAATTATGGGGGCTATGATTGTAATCATCATAGCATCCGGTAAAAAACCAGGAATAAACATGCTACTATATAAAAGTGACATGAGAAAATGAAGTTTTTCATTCGCATATTTAAAATGTTCGTTACTTACACTATCATAACCCGGGGCTTTGCCTACAGGCATTGCATGTATTATATCTTAAATTTCCTTAACATTAACAATCATTTGAACATTAAGCTGTACATTGCTACAGTATTCATTAATCTTCTTGATGTTGACTGGAGAGCCAGGTATAGAGTTAAGTAGGGATTGGTAATGATGAAGCCACATATTCTTTACATTTTCGACACCGGAAGCACCACCAACATTGCTAGGATTAGGCAACCTGGCGTTATTCATATGTTTTATGTCCTTCCAGAAGTTTTTGAAGTCATTATTACATAGTTTAGAAGCAAGTCTTTCCACTTTAAGAATTTCAGCATTTTTTTCACATAGTCTTTTGTTGCGTTTAAAACGAGCGCGTCTAATTTTCATTATATCATACAAGGGACCATGACGCGGACCCCCAGCAGAATGCCAGAAGAGAAAGGATTCTCTAGCAGCTTGATGGGAGTCTCTGACTAGGTCGTTCCAGCCTAGAACAGTATACTTAGAAGACGTGTTGTTAGCCTTAGTAGGGATTACCTCGGCAGCATCTTTAAGTGATTTTATAATATCATTGTAAAGATTGCTTAGCAAAGTGCGATGGGCTTCATCATTACAATTAGGGTTAGTACATCTTAAAACCTCATGAGGTACATCAATAGCAGATAAAAGCAAACCGGTTTGTGTATGATAGTTATGGAGATCCAGGGGGGAGGCAGCATTCCACACAGGACGAGGTGCATGAATTTGCTCCTGTATGGTGGCTTCAGAGGAAGGTAATAACTTGACATATATAGAAAAGCATAGAGGTAAGTGGTCGGAAGAGACACAGTCATATTTAACTTCCATATCAGATATTGAAACACACATAGCGCAGTTTGCTTTCAATAATGGAGCAATAAAAAAGAACAAGTATTTTCCCATTAACACCAAAAGCTCTGTCTTTGGAGAAAATACAACCGCTGGTGGACTTTGATGCACATACTGTGAACATGGACATTCCAGCTAAGTTTGTTATCAAGATGGACACCGATCTGGGCAATTTCTTCACCATGGATAACAACAGGCATGGATAACAATACATTTAGCATCAAAAATCATCTCTTGCGTATTACTAACATTGAGTTTGAGGTGGTTGTTGTCACACCAATGTACAAAGCTTTCAATTTCAGAAGTGTACATACTGATGTCAGAATCAGCATGTAACAGACTAAGAATAGCAGAGTCATCAGAAAATTTGATTATGTAGTTGTTAGTACTGCTGCTGGTACAGTCATTTGTATACAGAATGTACAAAATCGGCGAACTGACACAACCTTGGGGTGCACCGGTATTTGTTACCACAGTTTGGGAAAGAGTCTGATTTTTAGTTGCTCTTCGTTGTATTCTTTCTAGCTTATCTATGTCCTTTTTACGATACAGTCTCCATGCTTGAATACAACATTCCAAATGTGGTCTAACTATTGCTTTGTACAGGGTTACAATTAGCTGTTTCTCCTTATACATGATAGTTCTCCTGATTAGCCCTAGAATTTGATTTCCTTTCGAAGCAGCAATACCACATTGCTCTGAAACTTTCATGTCAGCACTAAATGTTACTCCCAAGTCCTTTTCTTGTGTGGTTCTACCTAGCAGGCTCTCTCTCACTCATCAACCTGTCACCTTTCTCTCCCGTTGCCTGGCTAACTTGTGCTCCCATTACCCTCCCTCCCGTCTCCCTCACTCCCATCGCCTTAACTGTCGTCTCCTTGCCCCCCCGACTCCTTAGCTACTGTCTCCCCAACTCCCCCAGGAGACTAAGAGGAGACCAAATAGAAGTGTTTAAAATAGTGAATGGTTATGAGGATGTTGACAAGAATATGTTCTTCAAACTTAAAGAAGGCAGTAGAACCAGAGGACACAAAGCAGCATTAGTTAAGGAGTAGTGTAGGTTGGACATGAGAAAGTACTATTTCTCACAGAGGGTGATAAATGAATGGAACAAACTACCAAATGATTGTGTTAATGCTAGTAGTGTGAATATGTTTAAAAATAGAATTGACAGATATTTGATAAGGGTGGGCTACACATAGATGAGAAAATTGTTGGACTCTCGATAAGCCAATGGCTTCCTTGTCCACTTGTCATCTGGAACTTGTTGTT
The DNA here is from genome assembly GCA_963662155.1 of Lamellibrachia columna. NCBI lineage: Eukaryota > Metazoa > Annelida > Polychaeta > Sabellida > Siboglinidae > Lamellibrachia > Lamellibrachia columna. The sequence continues at coordinate 20,276,098 of OY759272.1, read as the reverse complement.
TGGGATGGCAATCTTGTTAAAAACTTGATTTCTACCTTAATTAAAGTAGTTGTGTTGGTGTTGAAATTAACAAACTGTCATATTATCCTTTACTAATTCTTGATTACCAGAAAGTACTTATTCTCAGAGGACAGTGAATGAATGGAACAAATTATCTACAGATTGCATAACTGCTAGCAGTGTGAATTTACACCTAGATTCTGAATTATTGGACTCTCGATAAGCCAAGCTTCCTTATCCACTTACCATCTTGGTGTTTTTCCTTGGATGACAATCTTTTTAAGTCTTGTTATATATCTCAGTTCATCTTCTGGGTCTGAGTTTCCCTCTCTGTCATTCTCTAGAGATAGTGACTCCACCAGAGGTTACACATTTACCCGCTGTATTAGATATTTTACTTCCCCTGGCATAGACACCAGGTAGACGGGATCAACTGCTTAAGTGTCTCATCCGAAAGACATAGGCAAAGTGGGGTGAATGAAATTACAGGTTTTGAAGTGGCAGCAGGTGGCTTGAACCTTGAACCCTGCCCAGCTACCATGCCATGTTCATCAAAGAAGCATTGGAAGTAAGCAGATAGTTAGGCAGATTTCTGGCAAAACCCAATGTATTTCATTTTATGTATCCCACTGGTGTGTATATTTTGTAGCCTGGTAGATGGCAAAATAATAATAATCATACATATTAATATGGATCTATACAGAATTCCAAGTAAAAAACACAGATTTCAAACAAAACTGTCTGTTCTAATGTGCATGTCTCTCCTGTGTTTTGGTGTCTTATGACATGACTGTTAAATAAAAATTAATCTGAATATCATCTTAGCATTGACTTTTTGAGCTCAAAGACAAACTGGTCTGAACAATTTACAAACATGTCAAAAATATACTCTGCCACATACAAAAAGACAAATGGATTGCAATACTCTAGCTGGCCGCTGTGACAAGTAACAAAGGTATTTGCATGCAACCACACACAGGTTAGTGAAGCTGAATAGGTATTCATCTGATCGTGAAGATGCTTTTGGAATAGGAATTTATTTTGGTATATAGTATAATGTATTTCAGAAAACCATGTATCTGATGTTTACAAGCAACTGATTTCACATATGACAAATGCAAAAAGCACAATAAAATCAGAACATCATTTTATTGCCTATCACAGCAACCTTTCCAAAAGTAATTACCTCATGACACCATGATGCCATTTTCTGCCTCAATTGCAGTCAGAGTAAAAAACGGGCAAAAACGTTATCAATAACAAATAATCTTAAATACATCCATGTACAATGCTTAAAGCAACACTATTGCAATAACAAGTAATATAACGGCATTAATAATAGTTACATGACCAGTGAGTATACACATGCCATGTCACATTTATCATGTGATTTTCAATGGGCCACCAATCACTTCCACTCTTACATACACAGTTATATATGCCTGCATCAAAAGCAAGCAGAAAGCTAGGCAGATTTCAGATGAAACCTGGAAGATTTAATTTGATGTAGATTAATTCGTAGTCTGATAGATGGCGACACTTGATCGGAATGCTATAGGCCAATTAACCAATGAAACATTTTTTATTGATTAATACGGAATTATACAAAATCTTATGATAAAAACTAGGGATTTCAACTCAACAAAATGACATGTCTGTCTTGCACACCTGCATCTCTTCCACACGTTCCCTGTCACTTGGTGCAGCCTCATTTCCCTGCATATGGGTCCGTATGAAGAAGCCGCAAGGAGATGTTGGTGTAGAGGGGCTCTGTCTGCACGGCCACTAACTTGTAGTTGAGACTGTTGAGTCCATCGGTGAGATAGCGACTCTTACCTTCGTTGACCACCTCGTGTCTGAAAACACAAAAAGGTAAAGGTCCATGTAAAGGTCCTTGGGACTGCTCAAAGCACTTTATACTTCACCTCACTGGCAGACCTGTTCATTCGTACACATATCCACCTCTGTCTGTAACCAGGTACTCATTTATACAGCTGAGTGAACTGTGGCAATGTGAATCTTCCAAAGTTTCAAAACGGCACCAAGAGGATTTGAACCCGGGTTCTCTCGACTGTTCTCTCAAGTCCAGCGTTCTAACTGCTACACTACCATGCCCCACAACAAAGACACTACATCAGCAGGTGACTGTCACAGACACTACATCAGCAGTTGACCGTCACAGACACTATGTCAGTTGCTGACTGTTACAGACACTACGTCAGCAGCTGACTGTCACAGACACTATGTCAGCAGCTGACTGTCGCTTGTTCATCTTCCAAGCCATTTCTTTGTGCTCGTCTCATTTCAGAATAATTTTGCGAAAAATCAAATCAATCTAATATCCACAAAGACACGCTGGTTGTTTGTGCAAATTTATTATTTTGAAATCATCGGACAAATGATTTAGTTATCTTTAATCATACCTGCATGGTTAAAATTCTGTGAAAAATGGGCAAATTATTAAAATGGCAACTATAGCAGTTGAATTAAACAATTGGCACAGTGAAACAACCAATGATAATAGATTAATTAAGAAAAAAATTATGACTTAAAATATAACAAATTTAAAAGGTGCATAAACATCATGTTTAAAGTTATGTTTGTAAATAAACAAGGTAAATATAAAGGACGTAATCATAAATTAAAACAGGCAAAACAAATTTTGGGAGGTCGAGGTGCTAGAATAGATTTAGATTACACTACAAGAACAATCTGACGTTTTACCTCGAAACTGTGATGTAGATGCGTCTCAAGGAAATATTACAAAGGTTATAAATTTTCTTCAGTATGTACGACCTACAATGTGACTGCTGTATTTTCTTCCATTTAATCACACACAAAATTGTAACAAAACTATGACGACTAATACTACTTAGCCACAAGGAACAGATCTGACTGATTATGACATGTTTATTTGCCAATGTCTAGGCACAGATACTTACTGTTATAAATGTTTGGACACCATATTTGTAGGTCTAAATGTCTGCAGGGCATTTGATGGCACTAACTAAATCTACTTCTGTAATATGCTAGTAACAAACTGCCATAGGTTATATCAGCTGTCTTTCTTACCGTCTTGGGTTTACGAAGCCATAGGGATGCCAGATCTCCATGTAGGTGCCGTAGTCTTCATCAGCTCTGGCAGTGTCCAAGCCATGGAAGTGCATCCTGATAAATGTAAATACAAGTTCTGGATATCTGAAGCAGCACTGCAGAAAATCACACAACACATTTAGATGTGTACACATTTAGATGTGTACACATTTAGATATGTACACATGATCGTGTTCATGTACACCGACAGATTCAGGGGATGCATCTGCATTTTTCTTTCTCAGAGGCAGGACTACTGTCAGCACGAGTATGGATTAGAAATCAGGCATGCCTTGCCTTGCCACGCCACACACACGCGCATACACACACCCTCTCTCTCTCCTCTCTTTCTCCCTCAGCAAGGTAAGACACAATCCATACCATCAAAAACATTTCACCCAAAACAGGTGAGTATTGCAAACATTTGGATGCGGAGTTCAAAATAAAAAAGGGTGTGCAGCTGATAACACAGGCAATGCAATATGGCCAGGCTCTATTATATAGTGATGATAATTTTACTTTTATATAGCGCAGTTTCCTTAAAAAGCTCAATGCGCTTTACATACAAAGCATTAAGTAAATATATCCATATGTATATGTATATATATATATATATTATATACACACACATATTTATATATATTATATATATATATATTATACATAAAAAGGTTGTTCAGTTACTTCATCTGAAGACTTTCTCTTTAACCATGTTTTCCCTCCTTAGCATGTCTATCTGTTGACCACTTTAACATTGCATACTGATTTGGGTTCTGATACACCTCTGAGCTGAGGTTTCGAGGGATTTTAGCATGATAAAAGTGTTCATACTGCATTGTCTGTGTCTCACCTCTTGTAGAGATCATCGTCCTCACTTCCCCAACCCCAGAACATGTTGGAGAAGCCGTTGATCTTTTGGAACTGTGCAGGAGAGATTGCTGTCACTCCGCCAAAGTATTCCTTGTAGAAGTACTTCTCTGTGCTGTGAAAAACAAAGACACACAATCCTGATGTAGGTGTTTCGCAGTAGTTTTCATGACTACATTTGCATCGAGAGCAGCTTTCAATGTGTTGGGCCCGGACTCTGAACTTTCAACTCGACTTTTTGACCAACGTGTTTCTTATGTATTTGCTAGTATTTCACTTGAGGTGGTTCGGATTTGGATATTTGTTGGATTTTCCGACATTACATGTTTCTTTATATTTATGCGTAGATCAGAAGCACTATTCCTACTGAATCGGTGTTATTGTAGCCTGTTTGACATAACTTACATTGGTGTCAACATCTGCTCACGGGAAAGCAGTAAAAGAGGGAAACATAATATCTTTCTTTAGCACAAGTACTCAATCTTTTTAGGGGTCGCCATTTTGACTTGCCGTTCTTTGTTCGCGGTGAACGCATGCGGGGTGACAAGCGAACCACTTGAGACCAGAGAAATAACATGAGCCTAGGACGGCCTTGTCCGCAACAAACAGAACGACCGAATCTACCGTTAAAAATAGCTTTTTGAAAATTACAACACAGCTGGATATATGGCCCCAAAACTGTATCACGGGACACAGAGAAAACACCCGAAAGCAGAAATGTTGACGCATACATATTTTTATATCTGTGTGTGTGTGTGTGTGTGTGTGTGTGTGTGTGTGTGTGTGTGTGTGTGTGTGTGTGTGTGTGTGTGTGTGTGTGTGTGACGTGTATATGTGTGTCTGTGTGTCTGTGATGTGTGTATCTGTGGTGTAAGCATCTGTGTGTATTTGTAGTGTGTCTGTGTGTATGTGTGTATATGTGGTGTGTGTCTGTGTGTGTCTGTGTGTATCAGTGTGTGTGTGCGTAATGTCACTGTGTATACGTTTCTGACAGTCATAACAATAAAACAACCACAGTGTCACAATGAACTGGATGTTTTAAAAACAACTCTCCTCGATTCAGAAGATTTTAATAAATCACTAAAAAGCTCACTTTCGGTATTCTTTTCCGACGTAGCGAACTCGTGCAATCATGTGCACTGGTTTGTCACCACATATGTACAGATTACGAGTATTCTCTGGGAATTTGTCGACATCATGCAGGATAATGCAGTCGTACTTGGCCAGCTTCATGGCCTCGGTGTAGCCGACGTTCAGCAGAGCTGCCCGGTTGAAATGCTTCTTATCCATCTACACAAAATACACACACAAGTTCTGAAGTGTGATGAGTGCTGAACCTCTGGGCTGTTTGGAGTATAACTACTTGAGACTACTTGAGACTTGAGGCACTTTAATATAAGCACAGTCTGGAGAAGAGAGAGACGTGGTAGCATAGCAGTTAACATATCTGTTTTACATGCTAGAGTTCTGAGTTCAAGACCCAGACCGGGCATGGGTATGTTTGATGTAAAAATCTGGCTCTCAACATTGTGGACTGTGTATCCCTCGTGACTCGGATGATCATGTTAATTTCGGTCCTGTCTCATTTAATTGGGATGTAAAGGAACCGTTGAGGATGACGTGCACCTTGGCAGTGTCCACCCTCAATGCCAGCACATAAAGGTTGGCTTGGATGTTCTGAAAAAGGCTGGTAGTAGCCACACCATACAGACTAGTCAGTTAATAGAATGTTGCCAAATGCTGAAAACAACCTTAAAAAAACAAGCATAATTGAATATCTAATATCAGTTGCTCATCTGATAAGGGGTTAGGGTCTGACCACATTTTCATAAATGCAGCAGTAACCAAATATCATTGAATACCTAAGAAACATCAGTTGTTCTAAAGTGTTTTGAGTGTTTAAAGGTGCTTAATCAATTCAATTTTGTTGCTAGTCTCATTTCAAATTAAGTTTGCGAAAAACCAAACCTACCTAGTATCCACTACAACATGCTAGCTCATTTGTGCAACTTTTGTATGTAGTTTTTTGTGAAATCTTCAGACAAACTATTAAATTAGTTAATGCTTGTTCAAGCATTTACTGAAGTGAAAATAAAAATCATGAAAAATCACGATTTTGTTCCTTGGTGAAATCTTGTAACTTTGTCATGTGATCAGCGAGAGGATGGAGGTCATGCCCATGATCAACATTGACCCACACAGTGTTTACCATTTTTGATATCCACTATTTTGATCCTTACCAGATCTAACGACTAAAGTCAATTCTTTGGATGATTTGAAAAAAAATTTTTTTTTTATTAAATCGACTGCAGATGTTATATAAACTATTCACACACTACATATTTGAACACAAATTAACCAGATTTGCAACAGGCTAAATCAGTTGAGGAAGCAGTTTTAACTTCTGGCCACTTTTTCTGAAAACACAACTGTAACCAAATGTCACTGAATATCTAAAAAATTAAGTTATTCTAGCAAGCAATTAGTGCTCTGCCTCTGGCCACTAAGTCATGACTACAACAATAACCAAACATGAACGATCATCTAAAAATAATACTTTCTATTTTAATGCTGCCTCTACATTTCATTTACTAACTTAATAGTTTGTCCAAAGATTACATTAAAACCAAATAATACATCTGCACAAACGAGCTAGCATGTTGTAATTGATACATAGGTTTGATTTTTCGTGAAATGAGCCTGAAGTTAAACAAACGAAAAATCAAATTATGTAGGCAGCTTCAAAACCACGGGTAGTGACACAGCACCTGTTCAATCAGGTAGACGGTGTATTCAAGAAGCTGAGCCTGCATGAATGAGTGGATGTTGTGGAGGAATATGCGCAGGTCTTCATCGCGGTCTCTGTACGGCACCAGTATGGCAACCGTCTGCTTTGGTCGACAGTCGGTCGGCCGCCAAGTCCCTCCAGCCAGAACCTGCGTATGTTGGGAAGGGATCCAGTCCATCTCATGTGCCTGCACATCCACTGGCAAAGGCCCTGAAAGTGGAAGCCAGAAAAGAATTTTGTCTAAAATATATGTAATGCCATACTACATTTATATTGAAATAAAGGCTGCAATATTGTTAACAAAATCTCATCTTCATCATTGTGTCTGATATTTTCGGTTAGATGGCATAAAATGAGAAAAATATCAATACAGAGGACTCAAACAATTGAATTTTATTTCTTCTGTACCAAATTACTGCAAAGTAGGTAAAAAATTTTGCATCTTGTAAATCTTGCGAGGGCTTGCCCCTGTGTTCTCACCTAAGCTTGGTGGTGGACTGGGACAGGGCTTTAGGGCATTAGCTCTCTCTGTCGGCTTCTGGTACCTAGCAGCCACTTCTTCATCGGCAGGGTCAGCTTTACAATCGCCATGACTACAGGTATCTCCCTTGTCTACAAACAGACATAATGAATACATATAACATCACGTGTTAGACTCAAAACAATGGTAGCCACTATAGCCACTATAGCCACTATAGGCACTATAGACGCTATAGCCACTATAGCCACTATAGCCACTATAGCCACTATAGACATTATTCACAGCAAGGCCTGGAGATGTCTTGCATCATCAGGTAAATTATGTTTAACCACTGGATTAGCTTACCATCTTTCAAGCACAAACGTACAGAACAAACAATACAAAATGCCGTAAGGGAAGTGAATACAGGGGAATGAATTACTATAGGAAATAAACAGTGAGAATCACTATACGGTGCAGAGTCAGGATAATTATTTTTTATTTTTAACACAGGATAGTGTCCTGGCAGAACACTTGTTAGAACCAACCAGGGGAGAAAGTGTATTGATTTAATTTTGTCCTCGCAAAACGAATCAGTTGACAATTTCAAAGATAATAAACCAGCTGGTAGCTGCAATTATAATCAAATACATCTTGAGAGCGACTCCAAAAATCAGATAATACAAATTAAAAAAGCAATACAACATCCTTGACCAAGTGCCATCTGTAGTTTGTTGCTTTGGTTAGCAATTTTGTAATGTTTGTGATGTTCAACAAGTTCTTTTAGCCAAGTAATATTCTATCACATATGATAACGTTACAGTTTAACAACGTAGCGGCAAGCATTTGCACGTGAAAGAAACATTTCAGTTTCCAACATGCATGATCAGCGACAGTCACAGAAGGGAGGATCATGCAAGTATGTGCAACATGGGGAATATTTTTACAACTCCACTAAAACAGCAAAACCATGCGAGATTTCATGACTTATTTAATTGTTATTTCTTACTAGTTATAAACAAGCCAGAGTTAAGAAATGCACAATTACACACACTTCAAGCAAAGGATATAGACAGCCTACAGAGTAACAAAAAAGCAGGCGCCTATTGCTTGCAACTGTAGTGCATGTGGTGTACGTACAAGACCTTGTGCAGTGATGAAATGGAGATGTGTCGCACTAGAAAGTGGCAGAAACAGGAACCACTCTGTAGACATACATTGCAATTTATCTGATGGTGCTGCAAGTCAAGGTACTTATAGACCCAAGGAGATATTCATTATCTTTGTTCTGTATCATCCCACATCTGGGTGTATCATATTTATAATTTGAATATCTAAGTTTCATCTTAAATAAATATTTAAAACAAATTAAAAAGTATCATTTGTGGCTGTGTGCACCAACTAGCAAGTAAAGTATCATACATACTTAAAATTTTTAATAATCTATATTCTTTTGCAAGTGTGAGACTCAAAACAAGATAGGTGTTCATAACAGATACGTTATGTACACTTACCTTTGCCGATCACATGTGAGACATAAATCAGACATCCAAGCAACAGCCAGAATGACGAATGTGTAGTCGCCATGGTAACCAGTGTCTACAACAGATTTACATCACGGTCGTCATCTGGTGCATCCAGGCATCCTTGCTGCCAGCATGGTCGTAGTTCTACAGTACCCCTGACATATTTTAGGATACTAGATAATTATAAATGCATAACAACCTATCCACCAATTAATGCACTAAATTAATGATACTCTATAAAACATAAAATGTGTTAAAGAATATCTCTAATTGATAAGTTGTATTGCTTTTTGGGCTCTTCTTGTAATCAGTCTCATAGAATATTTTATTTAACCCTGTGTATTAAACATTTTAATATATAACATATTTTCACTTGACATTTTAAAATAGAACATATTTGTACTTATAACTAAAATAAAAAATGCAATGTATTTGATCCAGAAAAGCATATTTGTGTACCAGTATTATACTGTGCTTTGATCTGTCAGGTGCCTGGAATGTACACAATTGTTCGTATGGCCCATATCACTGGCCAATATCACTGGGTGCAGGATTACAGTCCGTTTACATACTTCAGTACTTACAATATTTCAATGTACACATTTTGGGTAATAATAGGATCAGAATAACACAACGGAATATAGTGGATTGAAATTTATTAGAATGATAATAACATAGAATATATGCTTGGTGAGATACTCCCTAAAGAGTAGATCACAGCTGGGAGACCTTTAGTAGTGAGCTTAGAGATGAGACCACCTGCTCCATGAGGTGCACTGGGTCCCCAACAGTTTTTTCCATTTCCCTGTGTCAGATCTTTTATTTACCTTGGCTTAGACACTAGATAGAAGCTAGGACTAACAACTTTTAGTCTTTTTGCAACAGATACAGACAAAGTGGGGTGAACGAAAGTGTACAAGTTTTGAAATGGGAGCAGGTGGATTTGAACACCAGTTCCTCACAGAGTTTCAAAATAGTGGTAGCCCGTGGCTACCAGAATTTCTGTTGGGCTACCAGATTACGAGACAAGAGGAGCCTGACGGGCTACTGATAAATCCGGGTCACAGGTGGTCTAATTGTAAGTTTTGTTATTGGGCAGTGTAATAAACTCTCAATTGATTAACAAGGTAGTTACATAGTTGCCATTGGCCAACACACTTCCCAGGCACATAAATCCTCTTGTGTTAATTCTAGGAAAATATTTAGCAATGTGACATTTATATATAAATTTAAAATATTGCTGCACTGGAGTAGGATAGTAAAATAAAAGCTGTATAATTGTGGGAGATTATCTATCATGAAGTTAATATTAATAACAGCTTGCAGTATTTAATGCACTGAATTTACGTTGAATTTCTTTTATGTTTGTAATTATCTAGAGACACTTGGAGGATCCTTACCCTAATGAAATGATATATAATGTTATATCCCTGTTATTTATACAGCATGTAGAAATAAAGTATTTTAATTAATGGTACAACATATTCTACCATATGTTCTACCATACAGCCACTGTGCCCCACATGTTCTACCATAAAGCTACTGTGTCCCACATGTTCTACCATACAGTCACTGTGCCCCACATGTTTTACCATACAGTCACTGTGCCCCACATGTGCAACCATACAGCCACTGTGCCCCACATGTTCTACCATACAGCCACTGTGCCCCAAATGTTCAACCAAACAGCCACTGTGCCCCACATGTTCTACCGTACAGCCACTGTGCCCCACATGTTCTACCAAAACAGCCACTGTGCCCCACATGTTCTACCATACAGCCATTGTGCCCAACAAGTTCTACCATAAAGCCACTGTGCCCCACATGTTCTACCATACAGCCACTGTGCCCAACATGTTCTACCATACAGCCACTGTGCCCAACATGTTCTACCATACGGCCACTGTGCCCAACATGTTCTACCATACACCCACTGTGCCCCACATGTTCTACCATAAAGCCACTGTGCCCCACATGTTCTACCATACAGCCACTGTGCCCCACATGTTCTATCATACAGCCATTGTGCCCCACATGTCCTACCATACAGCCACTGTGCCCCACATGATTACAGAAATAAAATTAATATGACATAAATGCAATAGAAAGGTGTTACATTCACTGTCAAACTTGTAGTGAAAATTTTAGTCATGAATTTAAAATAACAAACAATTTAACATATACTGGTTTCTATATGTACTTTATAACAGTTAAGCATGCATTTGGTTGAACTGTTTTACATTTGGTTAAACTGTTTTAGGAATTTGTGAAGATTTGTTACAACTTAAATCTAAACAGTTTTATAGAACTGTTTTATAATAAATAGGCTCCTGGATAATATCAGGCTTGGGTTCAAATGGGTTCATCTGAACATGTAACATTTGCGTTTAAATGCAGTGTTGTCTCCTGCTCTGTATTTGCTCTTGAATTTGAATTAACACATTTGTATTTTAATCAAAAACATATGTATATGATTAAAACACATTTGCATTTGCTTAAAACACATTTGTATTTGCACTTGATTAAAAAACATTTGCATTTGAATAAAAACATTTGATGCCTTTAATGCAAATTTCTCACTTGGCGGCAAGTTGCCAGCCCCACGTTTATTTTAGACAGATTTGCAGAAGCCATGATTAGCAGTCAACTTATCTCCCTACCAATGGACATGTTATTGTAGAAGGCCCTTCCTGCCTGCCTGGATGACCAGCCCACCCCAGTTGGTAGTGTTTGTGTGCTCACCTATACTAAGCTTGTCTGTGAAATACAATCAGTGAAGTTCAGGTAGCGTTTTGAAATCCATGGCCACAATTATCACAAATATTTTTGGTATTCACAATCTATCTCGATTTAAAATAATATCTATATGTAATCATCTTTGCAATGATGCGTTACATTTAATAATTTGTATTGCTTTGCTTGGATTATTCTCACCCAGAAACTGTTCATTCTCAAGCAGACAGTAACTCTAAGATTAAGCCTGCCAAATTTCACCGTAGTGACCAGAATCACCATATACCATACGACGCCATACACTTAACACAGTTTTATCAATGTCAACATTTGTCAACATTATGTTAACTATTGTTTGTATTTAATTTGAGTAATTCTGTCACTATACTGTTTCAGCAAGTGCTAAGTTTCTGCTAGACAGTAAAGCCCAAGTATTTCTTACTAAGCAAATATGCCAGACCATTTAGGCCTTATCTCATTGTCTTCCTGAATGGACAAGGTTTATTTACAGAGATTGGGCAATTAAGGGCAGCTGCCTGGCCATTCCCTTTATGAGGGAAACAAGCCTCCCTACTTGAATAAATACATGTTTATCCAAGGCTAGTGTTCAACCAAAACGTTTCCCTAATTAAACATGTAACCTGTAGTGCATGTCCTTTGAGTGTAATATTTTTTGATTGATTACTGATACATTATTTAGTAATAAAGCATCTGTTTTATGTAACTATATTTAATAAAGTTGATGTAAACTGGCATGTACTTCATTGCATTTTTCAGTCATAAAAAACACTTGCATTTGAATAATTTCAGGCATTTGCATCATCTCAAACACTTTCATTTGCATTTGAATCATCTCAACCATTTGCATTTAAATAATTTCAGACACTTGCATTTGCGAATGAATCATTTCAAACATTTGTATTTGCATTTATACTACATTTATTAACATTTGTTTGTCAGATTATCAAAATGACGTATAGGATTTGTCATGATTATGTTATGAACTTAGAATTTACGAGGTAAAATTAGAAATGTAATAAATTATTAAAATTAGTGTTCATTTCAAAATAATTTAAAGTAAATGTCTAAATGATGTTTTGTATTGGATAAATCAATTTAAGGTAGCTGGGGTGGCTATTATATGCTTGTCTTGAATTGATTAGTTTTAGTAGAAGTTTTAAAGATAAATAAACAATTTCTTCATAGATTGTAGTTGAAATACTATATAATATACCAGATTAAAATAAAATTGAGTTTTTCAGTTATTTGGTTATGTTACAAGGTTTTTAAAACATTTTTGTAAAGGTGAAAAAATAGCCACTAAAATTTTTTTTTAATCATTTTGAGACAATCCCCAAAGAAATAAATGACATACATATAAGCATGATAACTTTATGGCAGATTTTGGTTAATATAAACCAATTATGTATATTACACCACCATGAATGGATTAAGCAAAAGTTGAATGACAGCCTAGAGTGGCAGTGTATTTTTGACACAAACCCTTCACCAATCGTAATTTACTGATTACGTTGCGTGCACATAAGACGTGTTCTTACGCAAAAATTGCAACATCGTGAGTGTTGTAGTTTTTCAGAAACAACATTTTAAACATCATTTCCTGGTTATTAATGAAAATACAATCTCAACAAATGGTTGTTTTTGTGTTGAAACTTATGGTTTTCACTGGCGTTTTACGTATTGTTGACAAAACATAATGGCCATTTGTAATATTTACATGTCCCCTTAATTTGCCACCACAATAACCATTAAAACTGTACTTGTAACGTGTTGTCGTCTATGGTATCAGGTTACGCCAGTCATCTAACAAACACGTTGCAGGGTGTGTGTACGGTCATTTTGATTGGCCCATTATCCCACGGGGTCACCAGGTCACATAATCATCGGCATTTCCGTTCATGTCAAAGGCATGATAAACTACGTTAACGCTCACTGAATGCCGATATTTGCTGGTTTAAGTACATGATTTAGTTAGATAGATATAATACTGATGTGTACTTAACAAGATTTAACAAGATTTGCCATCCAAGTCAAAGGCCCAGATGGCAAGTGGACAAGGAAGCCATTGGCTTATCGAGAGTCCAACAATGTTCATCTACTTATAACCCGCCCTCCTGAGATATGTGTCAACCTTGTTTTTAAACATATTCACGCTGCTAGCAGTTACACAATCTGTAGACAATTTGTTCCATTCATTTATTGTCCTCTGTGAGAACGAGTGCTTCCTGATGTCCAATCTACATTGATCCTTTACTAATTTTACCTCGTGTCCTCTAGTTCTGCTATCCTTCTTGAGTGAGAAAAACATATTACTATCAATATTTTCATACCCATTCAATATCTTAAAAACTTCAATCTGATCTCCTCTTAACCTCCTTGTCTCTAGAGTTGTTAAACCACATTCCTTCAGGCGTTCTTCATAACTAAGGTCTCTCAGTTCTGGAATCATTTTAGTTGCTCTCCTTTGTATGCGTTCAAGCGTATCTATATCCTTCTTACGATATGGTATCCATGCTTGTATACGGTGTATTCTAAATGAGGTCTAACTACTGCTTTCTAGAGAGGTATAATTAACTTTTTTCCCTTGTATGTTATGTTTCTTCTAATCAATCCAAGAATTTGATTACCCTTTGAAGCTGCAATACCACACTGCTCTGAAACTTTCATATCAGCGCTTATTGTAACTCCTAAGTCCTTTTCTTTTACAGTAGTACCCAGAACAGTATCTCCCATTTTATAGTTTACATCCAAGTTCCCATGTCCTGTATGTAGGCATTTACATTTCCCAAAATTGAACAACATCTGCCATTTCTCAGACCATTTCACTAATCTGTCTAGATCGTTTTGTAAATATTGTTTATCACCATCAGTATTAACCTTTCTAAACAGTTTTGTGTCATCTGCAAATTTAAGTACGTTACTTGTTATACTGTCGTCCAAGTCATTGATACATATTAAGAATAATATAGGTCCTAATATTGATCCTTGAGGTACCCCACTCAAAACCGATTGCCAATTTGAAACTTCTCCATCCACTACAACTCGTTGTCTTCTGTCAGTCTGCCATTGTTCTATCCAGTCAGTTATGCTATCCCCGATACCGTGGGCTTTTAATTTAAGTAGTAATCTTTGATGTGGCACTTTGTCAAAAGCTTTCTGAAAATCTAAGTCAATAATATCTACTGGCGATCCCACGTCTATCCACTTAGTGATTTCTTCCAAAAAACATAACATATTTGTTAAGCATGACCTCATTTTAAGGAATCTAAGTTGAGATGAATTTAATAATTTATGCTTAATGAGGAAGTCCACCATATGGTCTTTAATTAACCTTTCTAATAATTTACAAATCACTGACGTTAAACTCACTGGTCTGTAATTTTCTTACTTATTTCTCGAACCCTTTTTAAATAATGGTATGATGTTTGCTTCTTTTCATTCAAACGGAACAACTCCCTCTTTTAATGACAAGATGAATACTCTTGCAAGTGGTATACTGGTTTGTTCTACTGTTTCCATTAGTAATTTTGGAGGAATCCCATCCACTCCCGGTGATTTATTATCCTTCATTGCCATTATTTTTTTAGCTACCATTTCTTGCATGACAGTAACCAGACGATGTGGTTCGCTTTCACGGTGAACGAATATAGCTGGTTCGAACATCGTAGCACACGCGGTCGTTACTATGGAAACATTGTTGCATTTCCGGGAACTCAAGGGGATTTCCAAAAGGACTGCATTGTTAAAGGATGGATTGGCGAAATATGACGTTAGTGCCGGGTGATTTTTTGTGGTGTCGACGTTTAGTTCAGTATATCCTAACGTTATGAAGAAAAAAAATGAAAAAATTAACTGACACGCTAGCCGCTCCAACCACCTTAATTAAATGAAGATTATTAAAAAATCCAGCACTCAACATAACAGTCCTCGCTTACGCCTCAATTATATGAGGTTCACATAGTTTTAACTATTGTCACTATTGTTATCGCATATCGAAAGTAGTCTCACTTATCCGACTCTCACTCAGCTTCGTGAATGTGTCGAGAAGAGAGTCTGGCAGCAGATTCATGTCTTGATTGTTGGTGTTGTCAGGTGGCATGACCAACACCACATGCCGGGTGAGATGCTTGTCGTGTATATATAACATATCAAGTACACAAGGAAGAATTGTGTACGTACCCTGTAGGAAGTATTCCCAACGCATCACGTCCATTAGCAATGTTCTGGATGCAGGTAAATTGTTTTTCTTTCAGTGCAAACTCTAAATTTAACAACTCTTGCTCTGTCGATAGCACGTGTGACTCATAAGAGAGGCGCAGTAGTGCAAGAAAGGCGTGGTAGTGTAAGAGAGGCATGGTAGTGTAGTGGTTAGCACATCCGATTTACATTCCAGAGTTCTGAGTTCAAGACCCGGACCGGGCATGGGTATGTTTGGTGTAAAAACCTGGCTCTCAACATTGGAGACTGTGTATCTATGTTGACTCGGATGACCACGTTAATGTCGGTCCCGTCTCATTTAATTGGGGACATAAAAGAACCATTGAGGACGACATGCACTCTGGCAGTGAACATCTTCAATACCAGCATATAAAGGTCGGCTTTGCAATAAAGTTCTTAAAAAGGCTGGCTAGTTGAATGAGACCTCGAAACACCATACAACTGTAGTAACCACAACACACAGACTGGTCAGTTAATAGAATGTTGCCGAATGCTGGAAACAACTAGAAAACAACTCCATTTCTGTAGGCGTTACCTGGTGAAGCACCAGCAGCCAATCAGCATCATTGTCGAGGTATAAATACCCGGATGAGATCTTAATAAGCTGTTTGATTGATTGAGCGCGTACATAATTATAACAATATATGTACGCACCCAGAATCTGGGCGTGTACATAATTTTCGCCACAATGAAAACCCCACTTTGCGTCTACGCGAAAATGTGTGCGACAAACGGTGGCGTAGTGCGGAGCCTGTATAATCGAGGCTATATCTGACTGAAGCAGACGACGTAAGACAGCTCCCACCCAAGCATACATATTATCGCCCAGTTGTCTCGCCGTTTCATGACCACATCCCTACAATACATGCGACACAAAAGCACATCCGCATACACTTGAGCGCATAGCCTTAATTACAAATGGGCAATGGATATTTTTAGATTACAGGTACTAACCTGTAAGCGATTTTGTAATTAGCGTTAAAAATCGACGTGTCACTGGTACGCGGCGACTGATTTGTGCATTTCTTAATGAACAAATTATTTACACTTAAGTGTATGTCTAAAACAA
Source organism: Lamellibrachia columna (assembly GCA_963662155.1). Lineage (NCBI taxonomy): Eukaryota > Metazoa > Annelida > Polychaeta > Sabellida > Siboglinidae > Lamellibrachia > Lamellibrachia columna. Next base: position 20,259,323 of record OY759272.1, on the reverse strand, counting down.
TAAATATAATATATAGGAATTTGTTTCGTCAAAATTATAGAAATATTTCAGCAGAAACCTAAGCAAACGATATACTACGTAAAAAGTCATGTAATTATTGAGTGTGCAGTGGCGCAGAACTACTGCCGCGGAACTTGTTTAGCAGAACGAAGACGCGTTTCTCTGGGCGACGTTTTGCACAGCGTCGGTGGCTGGCCGCTGGTATTTTCTTTATAATATTGATCCACGTGTGATTTTGAAATTAGTGTTTTTTTATTTTCACCGTTAGACACACACGTTTTGGCGTTATTCAATAACATAGCGCGTTTTTTATGAACACCAGGACCCACGCATTTCTACTAGTCCGAGGCCAGGGCCAAGTCTTGCGCCAAGTAGAAGGCATAATTCCATAAGATGTCCAAGCCAAGGGCCAAATCACTCCTTTGTTGTAATTGCATCATAATGATATTTAACGTGTAGCATATTCTAAAAATGTTAATTCAGTTGTAAAGTAATTATTTCCATTTAGCTACGATGATGCTAACATATTTCAAATTCACACTCACAGTGACGGCTGCCCCTAGCCTAGCCCTAGCCCGCCGGGCTAGCCCCTAAGCCTAACCCTGGCCTAGGATTAGGTGTCTTCTCGAATGAGTACCATTTTTATTCTCTCACTCTGTTAGTTGCTTTTCACGGTGACATTCATGAATGATATTGCAATATGCATTGACCGTTACTGTTGTTATTGAGAACACTGCAGCAGTGATTTGTTATATTTTGTGCATTTATTGCTTTACCATTTGATCATACTGAATGGTGTTGATGATTATTGTTGTTACATGTATAAAATGTGTTTTATTTCTAACACGCTCAAAAGGAATGCTTTCATTAAAAGTAGAGGGACCATGCATGACAACTTTTACAGTATCATACATTTTACTTGTGAAATGATGCTGACTATATAATAATACATCCTTATAATATATATATATATATATATATATATATATATATATATATATATATATATATATATATATATATACAATCCTCAGTCATATATGTATGTATGTATGTTTATGAATTGATAATTTAAGATACCTTAAGATGGTTCTGATCGCAGGATTCTTGTGACTCCTCAGTGATCAGATATTCTTCTTCGTCTATTAATAGTTTAAGAATTCCGGTTCCTGTTTTTAATGGTGTTTCAAAATTATACAGAATTTCCTGATTGGACCAGAATTGGTCCAGGCGGTTTTTTAAAGTATCTAAAGATTTTGCTTGAACGACTATTTCCTGGAGGGAATTCCAAGGTTCAGTCACTCATTTGTTTTTGCTCTTTGAGTAAATAATTTTAGAGTGTGACCTCTATTTCCTGTCCTGAAGGATACATCCTCCCATTTTAAGTGTTTAGGTGAAGATTCAATGTCGTATAGATTATGCATAATTTTAAAAACGTCAATCATATCGCCTCGTAGACATCTATATGATAATGAGGGAAGTTGTAATATTTTTAATCTTTCTATATAAGTTAAGTTTCTCAATCTCATCCCTGGCAATGCAATGCTACTGCATAGTCAAGATGCGTTCTTACCATTGTTTTATTAATAATATGTGTATGGTAATATGTAGTAATAGATAAATGTGTGTATATTTGTATACATACTGGTATGTGTGTGTGTGTTTGTCTGTGTGTGTGGTGTGTGGTGTGTGGTGTGTGTGCGTGCGTGCGTGCGTGTGTGTGTATAATATAATATAAATTTTGTATGTATGTATGCATGTGTATGTTTATATATTGCCAATGTTGGACAGGAATTATCTGGAGAAGGTTAGTGTAGACTCTATGTACTATATAAATTGATATGTGCTCTCTGCATTTTGTTAATTAACATGTACACACATAATTTTCTGACAAGCAAAACAGGTCCAAGGTAAATTCTAAAGGGTTCGGAAGTAGGACGTTTGAACAAACTTGGCCTGTTGGATATGCTTTTGTTAATCAAGGAAACTGATAAATGCTATGCTTTATTTAAGTAGGTTAAACATATTCGTCCTATTAAGTGTACGATATGCTTGATAAATTTTAGATGCAAAAAAATTACAAATTGTATTTTGTCCAAAATCTGTGTAAAAAATAAATGATGAATTTTTTGTCATGAGGCACCGCTGTTTTTTATTAATTCATCATAGTTGGCATCATACCAAAACTTTGCAAATGGCCTCCGTTGAGAGCTGCGTGTTGCGCTGAGTTGGAAAATTAGTACCTGGCTACAGACTGAGAAGGATATCTGAACAAATAGTCTGTGCATAAGTGCAGTGTGGCTGAATGCTTCCCAGAAATGGCGTTGAAATGAACAGGTCTGTTAGGGGGTGAAGCAGGCACTGGGCAATTAACTCGAAAAGTTAATTAAATTACAATTAACTAAAAATTAACCTCACACGTTTCTCATGTCAATTAAATTAAATTAACCTCAAAACTTCTTCAATTAAATTAACAATTAACTTTAATTAAATTAAATCATGTGTTGATAGTAATACAGATTACATTCATATGTATGTGAGTGCTTTTTGTAAGTTTAAGCACTTGGTGCAAGTCATCATTGAAATAATATAAGCTAATTGTTATTATTTATACATTTCAAAAATTTCTAAAACTACATGTAGGTTCATACATCATTGTTATGATAGTACAGCATTTATACACATTGATGAAATTACTTATTACATCTGGGGAACTTTATTGTATGCAATCAATTATGAACAGTATTGTCGAATTATAACAGAGATGTGTTTTGTATCTTTGTTGGAAAAACATTTGTTCATGCAATATTTACGGGAATCAGATTTACATGCCCCATTTGTTCATGGGGCATTTGATAACATTTTAAAAGTTGTAGATAATTGTTAAAATAATTTTTTTTTTGGAAAGGATTGTAAAGTTGTGGCTGAAGATTTGCAGGTGTAGGGTTTCCTCCTATATTCAACCACCAAATTAACAAAACCTGGCAAATACATTAATAATTTCTATGCACCAAGTTGTTATTTATGCAGTGTTTTACACTAAATCGTTAGGTTTCCATTTTACACACTAGCATTTAAATATTTTTACACTATTTTGTATGCATCACTACAACTGGTTTGCATTTGATTTAAGTTGGAACTCTATACAGATCCCAAAATGAAGCTAGTTTACCTTTCTCTGCATCTCCCCATTATTGGTTATATATCACTTACATGTACACTGACATATGTACAGAACAAAATATAGATGCATAGGTCTATTAATTGTTCCACTTGGTTGCAAGTTGCCATCCCCAAATTTTTACTTTAGACAGAGATTTGTAGAACCCATGATTAGCCATCAACTTATCCCCTTACCAGAGGGCGTTCTATTGTCTAGGCCATCCCTCCAATTCACAGGTGCTTGAATGACCCTTCCACCTCAGTTGGTACAGTGTCTATGTGCTCTGTGTTGTTCTCCCTCCCATTCACATATGTCTGAACTTGACCTCTCTCAGGCTAGTGACTGGAATAGTATCAGCAGGTCTTCTGGAAACACCTGGGTAACATATGGCTGTGAACTATCCAGTACAGTAATACCAACTGTTAAATGAGCACTTAATTGAGAGTTAATTGGGAATTTGTCAATTAAATAAAATAAAATTTACCCATTTTAGTAAAGTTAAATAATTAAATTAAACTAGCCTTTCTGGTAAAATTAATAAAATTAACTTAATTGAGTTAATTCAACTAACAATTGAAATTAACCCATGCCTAAGGTAAAGTGAACAGAGCTTTGAACAGTCCCAAGGACTGGATACAGCACTGAATAAGAACGTACTTTTTTACCTTTCAGCATGACGGATGTGCAGTATTTATTCTAAAACTTAAAGTAAAGTAAGTAAAGACTGGCTGTCATCCAGATACTGATAGGGTTGTCATCAACCATGTGCTCTGTGTGGGACCACAAACATTTGGGCAGGACACATCAAGACTCAATGGAAATGACTGTGAAGATATTCAGTAAAGGGACAGGGTTGGTGTTACCACTTCTGTTGGCACTGAATCTTAACAAAAAGTGGGGGTGTATGTTTATTAGGACATGTACGCCTAATAGGACGAATACGGTATACATGACAGTATATGTACTACATTGCATGTATCATATTTGTTTTCTGCTCCAGGTGGAATGTAATTGAGTCGCAGGGCTTCCGTGCCCACCCAGTTCTCTAGGTATGTGCCAACATCTGCATGCTAAAACTGAGAGCCGAAGGATGACATGACCCTTGCGACAGTCACGTCCGCATAGGTACAGGTATGGCAATCTCCACAGTCTACATTATGTGACGTGGAATGCATATAGCTCCACTGTTACCCCTGTATCAAGCGATACAGATATTTCTTTTACAGTAACAGCCTTGGGGCTGGTTTACAAACAAGAAAAATTTCCTGATTCGTCAGGTGATGCCGTGTCGCTCGATAATGTGCAACTAAATTGTATGTGCATATAAATGTGTGACATGTCTAGACACCGCGACCTAGATCTTGACCTGTGCCACTCCCGTTTTGGGCTTTGATGAAAGATCACAAAAGGTTCACCTGCTGTCAGTCGCTGATTGGTCACTGCTTCAAAACCCTTCTGAAATTCGGCCTCGCTTATCGGATACATGTGGGTGGTTAATTGGGTACACGACCGATTCTTGCATTGCACTGTTGCATGACAAATTGGACAATAATTGGTCATCTAATCCGGTCTTTAGCTGAGTACAACATGAAACGTGTAACAGAAAATGATTGTCCTAGCAAACTGTCAAGTGAAAATATTCCAAAATATTCTCCTAGCTCAAGTCTGTATAACTTGTTTAGGTGTTTAATTTTAGGAGAAAGATTTGTTTTAGATATATATCTAAAAATAGTTTTAAGATTTGTTTCATTATTAAAAAAAATATTTAATTAATTTACAGTTTTTACCACATTAGTAACTTTGTTTTTTTATATAAGATAACTGTTGTAGTGGTATTGTTAAGATCTATGTTATAAGAAAACTTGATGTACTGTATGTGGTATTTACAGCCGAGGTCCAGTTAAAACAAGAGTGCCATCATGGGCCGCAATACGAAAAGCATAGAGGCTAAACTGCCACCAGGGTTCCAACAGATCCTCCTGCAGTTGAGCATACAACTACTGCGTAATCGCCCCTATGACATCTACCAGTTCTGTTCAAACTACTTTGATGGAGAGCTTAGCCGAAGGACGCTTCAGGAAATGACCATTGAAAACTACCTTTGTAAGTGCAGACTGATTAAAGTTTATACTTTCAAATAACTTGGAGTGACCTAAATTTTCTTTAAAAAACTTCCTTAAATCTCCTTCCTCAATTCAATCTTTTCACTCGTCTTGTTTTAGAAACATTTCATGAAAACTCAAAGTTATCTAATATCCACTATGACATGTTAGTGCGTTTGTGCAAATGGGTTAACTATTTAATTTTTATGAAATCACACAAAATATTAAATTATTTTTGACTGGGCCCAGTTGAAATTCAGCAAAAAGACAAAAGTAGCTTCGCCTCTGTACACTCTGATCTTTGACTATTCTCGATTTTGCAAGTTGTATGTTCTAATGATCAAAGTCGATTCTTTTGATGAGTTAAACAAAAGTATACACTTTTATTAAACTCACGCACTACTGATTTAAACATCAACAAACATTTCAAATCAAATTTATTGTAACTCTTTACAATACATACAAATCAAACCAAGGTAAACCCTATATGATAATGTAAAGAGAACAATAGGGGAAGAACATTATACAATGTTATACTCCCTAGTATATATTTCAATACATATATCATAGTATTAAACACAAAAATAGCGTGCAGGTGTAGAAAACTAACCAATTGTGATTGTGATACATGTTATATATTGACATCATTGTGTAATATAAATTGCTTAAGTATACATTTGTAGTTCATTATTGAATAAGAAGTAAACTTGAGTCTTGTGTTAAAATAATTCCAAATTATAGCACCCTTAATTCTTACAGAACGAAGTCTTATTTCTAAAGTTGCCATGGATATGTGTATTTGTGTAGATTGTCTTGTATTGTAACTATGAACATCTTGATTAAGTTTAAACATGTTACCAAAAATTTTTGGTAGAAGACCACTGTTGTATTTATACATAAACATTTGTATTGAGTAGACATATAGTTGTCTAAACGTTAAGATGTTTAGTAGTTTAAAGATAGGTTTTGTATGAGCTGATATATTAGCTGAGATGAGCATTCTCACCTCTTTCTTTTGAACCTTTATAATACTTGAATAATATGAGTCAAATGCACCACCCCACACTTCAATACAATATGTCAAATGAGGGAATAAAAACGAGTAATATAAGGTGACCAAGCATGGTCTAGTTAATAATCTTTTGGCTTTGTTGATTCGCAAAATGGGCTACTTAAATTGAGAGAGTTTTAAAACAAACTGAACAAACTGTTGTGACGGTCTAAGGAATTAAGTGGTTTTGTTTATAAATAAATAAGGATTTTGATCAGGATTCCAGGTAAGTCGTTTTGCACTTGTACATGATGGAACAAATTCATTTCTGATAATAATAACTGATGCATGCATGTATAGTATACACATGTTTGTAGGATTTACTAATTCGTCTGGTAAAAAAACTTCAGGATTTGATGGCTCGCCATTCAGCTTTCTCCTTCATACATGCAGTTAACTCCTCTGTATCTGTCACACCAGCATCTGATTTTAGGACCTCGATGTAGCTAAGAGCGGGCTGTACCCTTGAAGCACATCCGTGCGTCGGCTCCCAGAGTATTAGTTTTTACAATAGTGTCCCCACTTGCCTTATGTTGTGCCCAGCAAACCGCATCCTGCATGCACTCCTGAGTCTTGTCTGTTACATTCATCATTGTTCCATTTTGTTCATTTCTCACACGATCTTTCCAGTGAACATTGAACACGATTTGCAGTAGTCTAGCATAGCAGCCATTCAACTGCTTTTCCGGAGATTTGATCAGTGTCCAGGCTTCCGATCCATACAGGAGTACTCATTCCACAATTATCATGAAGAGACGTTCCTTGAGGTTCCTTGAGATATTTGATTTCCATATTTTCTTCATCTTGTTTGCGGCAGCCCACGCAAGGCCTTTTCTGATTCGTATGTTCACCTCAGTGGAATCTATCCATAAACCAAAATAGGCTGGATGAAATGTGCAGATTTTTTTAAACACTAATTGAGTAGTTGTGTTATATTTTTAGGTAAAACACAAGTAGCATCATTAGCCCATGAATCTACGTCGACTCAAGAACATGAAATTACTCAAGACCATGGAATGCCTAAACATTATGGTAACACTTCACATCATGCACTCAGAGGTAATGCACTAAATATATGGTTGTACAAAATATAATTCTGCTACCCAGCTAGCACAGTGACAATCAGCCAACCATATGCCAGCTGTTGGCGCAACGTTGGCACAACAGCAGCAACTATTGTTGGCGCAACGTTACTTTGCTCGTTGGGCCAACGTTGCACCTACGTCAACAGCATACATAGTGCAAACGTTACGCCAACCATCAACCAACGTTGCCCCAACCATCTGCTAACGTTACCCCAAATATATCCCAATGTGTTCCCTTTAAAAAATCAAACATATTTATAATAAAAATATTCATTTTATTTCAAATTTCACAATGTAAAATGACAATCAGTTTACACATGAGTATAGTTGAAAATACAAAAATACTGTGTAATATCATTATGTATACAGCGTAGCAGTGTAGTACAGCTTTAAGAAAACATAAAATTAACATTTTGTTGTAATATACAAACATTCCAATCCATTCTTATAGACACCAAGAGTGTAGTCATAATGAGACTTTTGTAATATACTAACAATCATAACAATACATAGACAGCATAATCGTAATTCAAATACAACCTTAGTTATTGTATATTTGAAAGCTGTACTAATGTATAAACAATTATACATGATATAGCTTATGCTATAATTACAAACGTTCTGCTTTCATATTCTAAGACATACTCAGATATGGTTTCATACTGCAATAAATTTGGCACAAAAAGAAATACAATAACAACTAACAAATTATGGCTTCACAATTACTAACCAATCACTAGTAGTTGTAGAACACAACCGTTTTACAATTATTTCACAGATATAACCTGACTAATACACATTAAGTCCCCTACGTTTGTGCATTCAACATAATATCCATGCATGGGTGTACCTATTTTAACTATACTATGGCATACATGTGAAAGTTAACTAGTCTCAGTGTAGATAAAAATGGTCATATGTGAAGATGACACAGCACCAGGATTTATATTCAGCCCTCTGCATAGCAGAAGGCATCCTGCAAAGGTCCTAAATGATACTGATTTTGCTGACGATATTGTTCTACTGTCTAACACAATCAACCAAGCCCAGGGGCTACTGTACAGAGTTGAATCAGCATGTAATTCAGTTGCCCTCCATTTCAACTCACCCAAAAACAAAAGAATGCTGCATTCAGCATTGACAGCCCCCTTATCAAAACAATATCTGATCAGAGACAATCAGGTGGAGGTGTGAGTTAATTGGGAATTTGCCCAAACTTATCTAAAACTAGTCGTCTGAATTTGGGATAACAGTTTCCGAACTTGAAAAAGTTTTGCAGGACAGACACCAATGGAAAAGTATCATGAAAGACTTTCATGGAATCCGTCCTCCGGACAATAGATGACATGATAAACTACCATAAATTCTCAATTCTCTTGTAGCCGCACCCCTTATTAAAGCCACACCCCGACTTTTGACATAAACCCCGACTTTCCTCCGCACCGTTTGTTGCAGGCAAAAACCTTATTTAAAGCCGCACCCGGCCTTTGAGCCAAGACCGTTTTAACGTGCTTCGTGTGACGAATTTCTGTAGTGCACACATTTAGGAACAATGTAAATGGGTTCTGCAAACAAGTTATAACTTTGCTAATAATTATCATAAACGAATGAATGAGGTATAATTTTATTGTTAAAAGAGTCTAATGTAATGCAATGATAATAAATACATCACATTATAAGATCGTGGGAATATTACTATGTGAATTTCGTCAAAACGGAAAACAAAGATGAACAAATATCACCGTGCTACCAGATAATAACTGGGTGGCTGAATGCCCATACACCCAGTAGGAGAAATGTAGCCATACATGTTGGCTATACAATAAAGCTAAAATTATTCAAATATGTTGAGAAGTTTTATGTAGAACCATGTATAATGTTGCATGTATTGCAGCAGATTAAAAAGACTACCCGGGGTCTGTCTGTTGTTGTGCCAGCTGTTTCAACTTCAAAGGTGCTTGAGTGACAGCCGGTAACTATGTAATAACTGGACGTCTTGATCGGACGGATGCAGCTGGCGAAAACGGATGTTGTGGTTTTACCTATTTCTTGGAAAGTTCCTGTTGTTGTGTCATCGTTGGCCTACTGCCCTGGACATTGTTTATTTACTCTCCTGTTGTTTCTGGGGTTGTGCATTGCTGACTTCGCACAACTTTTCAGGGATTATAAAACAGTCTGTTGTAAATGCAATTGTCTCCAATGAGGGAATGACGATGCATGTTGATTGCATAATCGGCAAGGCGTAACCGTTATTCTCAGAACTACTGATTGACAGATTGGTCTAGTTCGCAGAGAGTTTACTGGCACACGTTAACGGGGCCACTTGCATAGAATACCAGGTGTGTGGGATTATAACACCGTATCTTGTACCAGAGTAAATGTAACTAGCTCCAACGAGGCACTGGTAGTGGTGTTGCTTTGACAATCGGACGAAGCCAGCAAGCTTGGAACTCCTCATAAAAGTAACGCAGCTTAAAGCATCAAAACCTGAAACCATGCACAACATCGATGTTGCTGTAATCCCCGGCGGTCTGACACCGCCAGTACAGCCGCTTGACGTTAGCAGCAATCGCCCGTTCAAGCACCAGATGCAACACTTGTGGGAGCACTGGATGATTCACAGCGCTCACTCCCGGTGGCCGCCGTCGTGTGCCGGCCAAGGAGATTCTTGTACAATGGCTCGTGAAGGCGTGGGGTGCGATTCCATCTGCCATGACTGAATACAGCTACAAGAAGTGCCTCATCTCCAACAATGGAACAGACGACATCATGTACGAAGATTTTTGCCGGTGCATGCGGCCACGGTCCGCGATGCCGATGACTCGTAATCAGACATGGATACTTGGGATGATGCCGCCATGCCGGTTTCGACAGCAACGACGAAAGTGATTTTGAAGGATTTTAACTATGACATGATTTGACATGTTTGATCATGGATTTTGAACACTGCGGACACGGGTTTTTATGTTTTAACAACCCAATGAGCCAACTTTTGCATTTTTTTTTCGGCAAATTACTGTATTTAAAGCCGCACCCCAACTTTGCGGTCATCATCATCAATTCGGCTACACACTATTGTAATTGAAGCCACCTCTACAAATAGAGAATTTACGGTAAACATTAAATACACCACAAACACAACTTAACCATCACAACACATGTACACTGTTGGTGTCAACAGGATTGTCAAGATTGCCCAGTTTAGGTCCTATTACAGCAATACTGTTGTCATTGCTGCACCATAATTGTTTCTGAATTTTGGAAATATATATGTCACTTTTAACAAACAACAGCTATTCTTTAATTAAGTTTGAAGGGTGATGTAATAGAATTGATCAAAAAATCGTGTTAATTGGAATTGAATTGATAAAAATCAAAACAGATTGAATTGGAATTGAAGTCTGCAAAGTACACTGCTCTCTGGCTGTTTCCAGATGTAATAACAGTTGGAATAAGATGCAAATACATTTTTTTGTAAGCTTGCAGTGATTTGTATAATGTAATGTTGACTCCAGGTCTGGATGTAGTTTCAGTTTTGTTCCAGTTCCTCCTCAGACTAAATGTGTTTCAGTTGTACACGTAACTGTTCCCTCCTCCTCTGTTGCCTCTGGTATCATCCACCGTCTCGGTCTGCAGCAAATCGCAGGTATTATTTCAAGGTGCCCTCAACATCTGTGTTGTTTGTATCCCGAGTGTTGGGGTTCCGATGCACTGCACCTGTTGAAAATGTTAGCATATTTGAAATATCTGCCATTTTAAAGGTAAATGCAGAGTAAAATGGTGAACAAAGCTTTGTATCCATTAATAGTGTATTTCCGTTCATTGTGCGGTATATATTACATTTCCATAGAACAAGTAAAATAAGCAAAATGCTAACAAACTAACTGAACTCCATAAATTAGATACATGCTTGAGAATCTTTTAAGTACAGACTGTATAGTCAAATGTAGCTGTTGCTCTTCACCAACATCTCAAACAGAATAACTTCTACAATTCCTCCAACATCCACAAGCCCTGTCAGGAGTGGATAAAACGGTTGAAAAATTGTCAGCAACATATTGTTATGAAAAACTTTATTTAATACAAGCATCCATAATAACTAAAAAGTACAGAAAAAAAAGATAAACATGTTTTGCTTTGTTGAGTGACCACTTTTACGCTAACGCGATCGAAGTCCCTGTTATCGCTCGCCCAACAATAAAATCAATTAAAATACAATATCCCATTTAAGTTGTTATATGGTACGTAATCTGTTATGAAATACAACCTTTATGTGACAATCGCTATATTTTACTATAATAAAACATTACCTCAAATTGCTATCTACAAATAACGTTTTTCCTGCTTGTTACATTTCACGGTTTAACGTTATAAAAATTTGCTGCCCGAATGGCTGACTAAGCCACAAATTCTCTAACATACCAAGTTGCTCTTTGGATTACATGATTAATCGCATATTGGATGTCATTGACAAAACGATCGGGAAGTGTTACCATGTAGATCGCGACAGTGGCGACCACTTGACAACGGTACCCCAACCAATGAGCATATGCGAAATTCTTCATTAGATGTCGCTACAATTTTTTAATAGTTGGCGTAACGTAGGCGTGACGTTGCCCTCGTTGCCGTCTGCTCACTACAAGTTTCTATTGTTGGCCCAATGTTGACATTAGGTCAACATGCAGACTGTGGTGAGCATATTACAATGTTGGCCCAACCAAGCTGTGCTAGCTGGGTAATAGTGATATATTTATTATTATCTTTTCTCTTAAAGAGTGGTTACAGTTGATTGTGTAGAGACATTTGTGTTCATTTTCACTTTGTATATAATATATATATATATGCAATAACCAACACAAGTCCGATGTAGAAGAGAATTGAAATGGGCCAAATAAATGACATTTTGTCGTCATGAACATGTAATGCAAAGAATACAGACATTCCACCACCAATACACAAATTTAATTACAAACAGGTGGGGCCATTTCGCTAACCTATATAAACATAAGCCAAGAATACCGATGAAGAAACAGGAAGCCTGTCTGCGCAGAAACCCCATGAACACCAAATACTAGGGGACAAACCCCTGTGTTGATCTAGTATAAAGCCAAAAGTGGGGAAAGTGGTTTCGACATCTTCCAACTTCCTATTTCATCAACGATGTACAATCGCATTTAAACTAAGCATTGAGAGTAAGGAAGAAAGGTGGGGAGGAGGGCGGATTTCGAGACACATTTTAGAAACAACTTCGCAATGCAGAGACTGAAGCAGGAGTGAAAGATTCAAGCTACTGGCTCCAGTTTGAACTGGTTTCTGCTAAGCTGTGATTGGCTGGCTAGGGCGGAGTAATACAATTTATTTGGCCAAATAGTTCCAGTGTAGTCTCGGACACCAAGGGCAAGTTTAACGATGACCTGCCTTGGTTATTTCATAAAACTTGTTATGCACCTGGTGAGTTGCATAAATTCATTTATGCAATAACCAACACAAGTCCGATGTAGTGGAGAATTAAAACGGGCCAAATAAATGACGTTTTTATTGCAAAGTGGACCGCTTATCACGCAGCCACTTTGGGAAGAACATTAACAGGAATGTGAGCTCCTCAAAGCAAACCAGACAGGAACTGAACACATGTACAGCCCCGTCCGGCACGTTTCTCAGAGCCCACATTCCTACAAGCATGACAATTAACATATATACATCAAGAAGTCGTCATGAACATGTAATGCAAAGAATACAGACATTCCACCACCAATACACAAAATTACAAACAGGTGGGGCCATTTCAACACAAGGTCACCCTCAAACCTGTGACCACCCCACCATTATATATATATATATATATAAAATACATGACATTGTGTAGCTTGTTTTTTCAGGCTCAACTTTGATAATATTGAAAATTCCTTCAATGGCTCTGAACTAATACCTTTTCGTTCTTTGATGCTCGACCATCATTCTCTCTCAACAGTTTCGTCTGCATCCCAAAGGTTTGATCAATGGTGCTAAGTTGTGAGTTTCCTGTCTTGCAACTAAATGATGTTATATTGTTAGTGGAATGCATAAGATATCAATATAAGCAGACATGCTGTTTCATATCAATTACCCATATTCAATACAGATTTTTTGTTTTGTTTGATGCAGGTATATTTCTTAGCCAGATAGATGGCGACACACAATCTGAATCTGAATGCTATAGACTGATTAACCAATGACAAATTTTACACGGATTTATATGCAATTTCAACTAAACAAGAATTAAAAAACCCAGTAGTTATAGAATGTACTGTATGTAAGAATGACAGGACAGATAAGATAGACAGGGACTGACATCAGGATACTGTTTGGTGGCAAGAGTGGAAACTCAAAGTTTCAGGCCTGTAAATTGAATCCCGACAGTGTACCATTACTAAACAAAGAATGAACAAAATGTAGTACTATCTCTCTGGTAGATACAGTTGAACCCTGGTATAATTGTTGTGTTAAATGGTTGATACTTTCTTAAATTCCAGGTACAAGATTTTATATTAAGGAGGGTCCACATTGTTTACCAACTTCAGGTGTGTTTTGCCTGTACAGTATAACGTGGTGTATGTTTATGCAGGTTTGTGCTCGACAACTGGTCAAGAGACCTCAAAGTGGCGACATACCACTTTATACAGTTTTGCATGTGAATTTTCTCCCAAGCCATTTAATATAATCACCTTTTAAAACTGTCTAAACTCTAAAATAAATGTGTATTAGATAACCTTTTCTATGAGCTATGGCGGTCTTTATAATAATCTTTTAAAAATAAGGCCTTTTGTTTTTTTATTAGTTGGTTTATGGATTTTCTTTTACACAAAATTGGGTCGGTCGGCGAAAAAAAAAGTAGTTCAAATATGAAATGCCTATACATGTAGTAATCATGAACTAGATTGGCCTATAATATTTACCCTGCTAAACAACATTCCGACTTCATTTTTTCTATGCCGGTGCATTCGTTCAATCACTCCACATACAAAAAAGGCACAACTATTTTGAAATATTGTGTTTTTGCACACTTTTACAGTCCAAATAGTGCAGCAGAAGTGAACGATAATATAAGCCACTGATATTCATTGCAGAAGATGATGCAACTCGGCGCTACCGAAAAAGTGCAGAAAAACACAATATTTTTTAAAGAATACATGTTTCTTTCTGTGTGGAATGACGAGGAGTGATGTTTCATATTAAAATACAACACAATGAAAACATAAAGAAGTTTTTTTTCAAAAACAAAAATATCAGGTGGGCAGATCCGTAAACCAACAAATGTAAAACAAAAGGCATATTACATACTTAGCAAGTATGAGTGAAGTTATATGTTCAGTATTTACTGTAATCATAGATCTATGCATTTGGGAAATATATATCATACTCTAGATACTAGATACACACATATTAAAGTTCTGGAACCATCTGGTGACTATCTGGTAACATTAGTATTTAGTAAGACACACTTCATTTACATGTATTTTTAGTGCATTACATATTTGAACATCAACAGGTTTTTGTTAAGAGCCAGGACCCGGGTAATTTACCCGGCTATTGCAGTCCATGTACCCGGCTATCGTAGAGGAAGGCCGATTTTTATTATCCCTCGCTATGCTAATGACCGATCAGCTTTTGCGTTAAACATTGCAGTGTTGGCAGCCAAGAGAGGTCAGCGCTAGTTGATGATCACTACATGTGGCAGCAAAACAGCATTGGTCAACAAATGTCATTTTGTGTTAATAAACGGCAGTTTAAATCATTCGCACAGACATTTTACGCATCGCCAAAGCATATTTGCTTCCCACAATTCGTAGCGTTACTTGTGGTTCGTAGTTAATAGACAGTCCGCCATGCGCCTAGTGGACAGATCAGCAACCAAGTCACGCATAGCGGATAGATAGGTCAAAAACCAACCGGCTGTATACACTAAATTATGACTGATATATGGATTCACCCTTTCGGAAGTTACCCGATCTTACAATCAAAGTTGATTCTTTTGATGATTTTAACAAAACTACGGACTGTTTATGAAACCAACTGTGCATATTCATGCACTACATATTTGGATATCAACAAACCTGATTCACAGTGGGCTAAATTAATTGAGGAGGCGGCTTTAATGCTGTGCCATGCAGAACATGATCACAGCATTCTGCCGATGTCACAATTCTTATGTAATGGCTGCTGTGTTCTTTACTTACAGTTGCCACTACAAATGTAAGGCCAAAGTCACACTCTATGACCGCACCTCAATGGCCAGACAGCAATTCAGGTGCGGATGGTGTTATTACCAAGTTTATGGCCATTGGTAAAAAATTAAAAGACAGGTTATTTTACAAAAGCCTCCCATACAGAAGCCTACTAGACTAATAAGATGAAAACCTCCATCAAATTTCTCATGATAAAGCATATTTTTTATGTGTGTTGGATTTGTGGGGAAGTTTTGTTTGCTGAGGATGTTTTGTTTGCTGAGGAACTGCGACCGATCTCCACCATGGATGCTTTCAAGGCACATCTCAAAACTCAGTATTTTAAACTCGCTTTTAATGTCTAATATGTTGTTTTAAGGTCATCCTTCTTATGTACCCATTAAGATTGTATAGTCTACTTCAACTGAGTTTTATTATGGTTTAAAACTTTATCCTCTGATTGTCTCACTTTTATTATAAATATATTGTCTCATTTTTATTATACAAAACTTATAGCCATAATGTTTTTAAATGACACTATACCTATACATTCTTTCAGGCTGACTTTTGGTTTACTTCACTAAGTCTCATGTATATATATATATATATATACTATTTTTATTGGAGCGACACTGTATACACTATTGAACAGAGTCATACTCTGGAACTTACTTACTTAAGCCTCTTCGCGCGGGTTTGCGTATAAGGCCGCCACCAGAGCTCGCCACCGTGGTCTGTCTGTCGCACATCTTTTCAGGTATCCCCACGTCCATCCCTGTTCCCTCATCTCTCTCTCTACTGTTCTCCTCCAGGTCTCCTTTGGTCTGCCTCTCTTTCTGTGGCCATCAGGTGTCCATCTGAGGGCAACTCTGGGTAGGGTTGTAGGTGGAATTCGGAGCACATGTCTGATCCATCTCCACCTGCGCATCTGTACTTCTTGGGTTATGAGTTTGGTAGTTGTCCTCCTGTGTAGCTCAGCATTCGAGATGGTGTTTGGCCAAAAGATGTTGAGGATTCTGCATAGGCATCTTTTCCAAAAAACTTCTAGTTTATGACTGATGGTTTTGGTCATCTTCCAGGATTCTGCTCCATAAAGAAGGGTGCTCAAAACGTTGCTCTTAAACAGCCTGATCTTGTTTTTTTGCTGACGTTCCTTGATCTCCATGTGCTTCTAAGTGTTGCAAATGCTTGGCTGGCCTTTAAAATCCTTGTTCTTATTTTTTTCTGTATCTCTGCTGGTTGTAATTTTAGAGCCCAGGTACGTGAAGTCTTCTATATCCTCGACTTCTTCTCCAGTTAGCATGATGGCTGCTTCTGTTCTGCTATTCATCCTCACGTGTTTTGTTTTCTTGGTGCTGATCTTCAGTCCAGTCTCTCCTGCTTTTCTTGCCATGTCGTCGATCTTAGCTTGCATGTCCGGATGTCGGTGTGAGAGCAGCACTATATCATCCGCAAAATCCAAGTCTTCCAGAAGGCTAGTAAGGGTCCATCATATACCTCTCCTGTTCCCATTTATTACACTCTTCATGACCCAATCAATTCCAAGGAGGAAGAGAAAGGGGGAGAGTATACATCCCTGTTTTACCCCGGTGGTGACTTCAAAGGTATAAATTAATTAATTGTTGCAGATCACTTGTGATGAAAAGTTGCTGTACATGCTCTGGAAACCAGCGTTTAAATAAAGTTCATTATTATTGTTATAAAAATGGTTGTGAACTGGAAAGCATAGTAAAATATGTTATTTAGAAATAATCAGTAACAGTTATAGTATGACTTTAGGGAGATTCACTCAGTGTGTTTAATGTATTTTCTGTTCCCCGTTTAAGTTGCTGAAAATTAAATAGCATATTTGTGGGAATGGAAAGACAAATCACATCAAAACTACATATATAAAAAATTTTCAACATTTCTTTTTACAGATGACTCTGCTGAATTGAGACCAAAGTCACATTCCTTGTACAATCCAACAGATACTGGTATGTTAGCTGTGTTCACTTTTCAGTACAATATGTAATTTATTGTACTGAACTACAAATTGTAAAAAAAACGTTTCCCCTTTTTATGCCGTTATTAAAAAGTACTAACAAGGTTATCTTTTCAAGTTATTATTTATCTTTACTAATTATCCTAACATTGATTGAGACTTGTTTTGATTTATATATTTCAATTTAACCTGGTTGACAATCATTTGAGCAATGTTCACAGCTTAATTTAGTTGCCCGATTATTATTTTATGACTATAGTAAAATATACAAAGTTAAATTTTCTCACAGATATTCCCATAGAGAAATTTTAACTAGACTGCCATTCTAATTAAATAACAGAAGGCGTCATGGGGACAAGAATATCGTTGGATAAATTGTTATTATAGCAGTTTTTCATTGATGTCATATACCATATTCAAACTAATAAGCTTACAGAATGCTTAAAAAATGTCAAAGAATCTGTTCTTATCAGCGTACCCCAAAATATTTGTCTAGACAATAATAAATAACTTAACACTAGTGATGTCAATTGGTGATTAGTGTAGAGCAACTTTAAAATGGTGCCAACTATTTAACTCCAGATGGCGACACTTCTGTAGTTCCACACTAATCAAAGTATAATAATTATGGATCCTGCTGATTAAATAGGTCATATACGGTATGTTGCTTCAGTCTTTAGACATTTACAATGGCAGCATATACACAGTTAGTACTCATCAGCAATCATCTATTGTTCTGTTTGAGAATGAGTACTTCCTTATTTCTCCAGTAGAGATTTATAAATACCTGCTGAAATTGAAATGACGTTCTGGAATAGAGGCATTTCCTCCACGGGTGCAACAATAAATGTTAAGCAAATTCATAACTGGCCAGCTGATGACTGGGGTGGGTTGGCCCTCCTCAAAGTTATAGATCCAATTTAGTAATTAATAAATCACATAGTATCAATCAAACAACAAGTAATTAATATACTCACAATAATATTAAATAAGCTTTTAATCATGATTACATCTCATTATAATTGCCATCGTAATTGATTACATCATTAATTGCATTTGTAAACACCACTGTCGTGTAATGTAATTTTCCCATGTTTATTATGAGATGGGTAGAATCATAAGTATTTGCTAATGGTATTACCATAAGTACTAATTGTGTCTTGTAGGGGTTTTGACTTAGCAATGTTTTAATTTTCAGTGTACGAATGCCTAGATGCGGTGGATGAGGGCAATAAAGAAGATTCAACTGAAATATGTATGAGCCAATTTTATTAGCCTTTTCGTTTTTTATTAGCCTTAGGTGCTTTCATAACAGGTGCATCACTACATACAAGTATAATATAGCAGGGGTACACAGTATAGAACTTATGTCAGTCCATACATACCATTATTCAAACTTCTTATGAAAACACAGTTTATGTCACACTCTCTTTATTTCATTAGTTTTTAGTATAGCAAAGTAATTAAGTAAAAGATAAGCTGATAAATAATGTAACTTCGGAACTAGTGTAGACATGTCACATCAATTAACTCGCCTGATTTCAAGCATATTTGCTATTTTAGCATATAGCCAATAGTTTGGAACACATCTTAAGGCTGCTCACATGAAAAATTAGTTTTCTGATTGATCGGGCCCAACCAGTTGGACATATCATTTCTTGCAAGCAACTAAGACGATGTGTCCAATTGGTTGGGCGACACTGTCGCCCAATCTATTGGTTGGGCCACACTCTGTCGCCCAATTTATTAGTTGGGCCACATTGTCAATCAATTGGTTGGGCCACACTCTGTTGCCTGCAATCAATTGGTTGGGAAACACTCTGTCGCCCAATCTATTGGTTGGGCAACACTTTGTCGCCCAATCAATTGGTTGGGCAACACTCTGTTGCCCAATCTATTGGTTGGGTGACACTCTGTTGCTCAATCAATGGTTAGGCAACACTCTGTCGCCCAATCAATTGGTTGAGCGACACACTGTTGCCCAATCTATTGGTTGGGCCACACTGTCGCCCAATCAATTGGTTGGGCCACACTCTGTCACCCGTAATCAATTGGTTGGGCAACGCTCTGTCGAACAATCTATTGGTTGGGCAACACTCTGTCGCCCAATCAATTGGACAACTAATTGCTCATATGAACTGGCCTTTAGACTATGGATAAATAGCTCTGATATATGGCATCATCTGTTGATCTGACTGAAGATTTTCTTGTAGATTCAACTGAACCACAAGTGAGAAAGGAAGAAGACCAGCCAGTTGAGGACCAAACTGGTAACTCATTATTATCATAAACGGCACTCAGTTAATTACTTTAATTACAGTTAAGTATAGTTTGGAACACCTCTTAAGGCTGCTCACATGAACAATTAGTTTTCCGATTGATCAGGCCCAACCAGTTGGACATATCATTTCTTGGAAGCAACTAAGACGATGTGTCCAATTGGTTGGGCGACACTGTCGCCCAATCTATTGGTTGGGCCACACTCTGTCGCCCAATCTATTGGTTGGGCCACACTCTGTCGCCCAATCTATTGGTTGGGCAACACTCTGTCGGCCAATCTATTGATTGGGCGACACTCTGTCGCTCAATCAATGGTTAGGCAACACTCTGTCGCCCAATCAATTGGTTGGGCGACACACTGTTGCCCAATCTATTGGTTGGGCCACACTGTCGCCCAATCAATTGGTTGGGCCACACTCTGTCACCCGTAATCAATTGGTTGGGCAACACTCTGTCGAACAATCTATTGGTTGGGCAACACTCTGTCGCCCAATCAATTGGACAACTAATTGCTCGTGTGAACTGGCCTTTAGACTATGGATAAATAGCTCTGATATATGGCATCATCTGTTGATCTGACTGAAGATTTTCTTGTAGATTCAACTGAACCACAAGTGAGAAAGGAAGAAGACCAGCCAGTTGAGGACCAAACTGGTAACTCATTATTATCATAAACGGCACTCAGTTAATTACTTTAATTACAGTTAAGTATAGTTTGGAACACCTCTTAAGGCTGCTTACATGAACAATTAGTTTTCCGATTGATCGGGCCCAACCAGTTGGGCATATCATTTCTTGGAAGCAACTAAGACGATGTGTCCAATTGGTTGTGCGACACTGTCGCCCAATCTATTGGTTGGGCAACACTCTGTCGCCCAATCAATTGGTTGGGCAACACTCTGTCGCCCAATCTATTGGTTGGGCGACACTCTGTCGGTCAATCAATGGTTGGGCAACACTCTGTCGCCCAATCAATTGGACAACTAATTGCTTGTGTGAACTGGCCTTTAGACTATGGATAAATAGCTCTGATATATGGCATCATCTGTTGATCTGACTGAAGATTTTCTTGTAGATTTAACTGAACCACAAGTGAGAAAGGAAGAAGACCAGCCAGTTGAGGACCAAACTGGTAACTCATTATTATCATAAACGGCACTCAGTTAATTACTAAGTTAATTATTATAATATTATTTGTCTAGGAAACTGTTAATCATCAACTGTGTGTATGCCGTGTGTGCATCATAATATTCAGATATTTGTATGAGACACATGTTCGTATGATGTGCATGTACTTATATATTAGGTACATGTTCATATGTGGGTTCACATAAGATGCATGCTACCAACAGCTAACAATAGCTATTGTGTACAATTACCGTCTGCATTATCAACTGTGGCCAATATAATGTGATGTTATATTAAATTTTAGACATATCCATATTTTGTTGAAATAAATAATTTGTATGAAAATCTCCCCCTCCCTGGTTGATAGTAGGCAGAAGAAACTGGTGCTTTGGGTAAGCATTTACATTTGTCTGGCGGGGATGAAATAATATTGAAATGACACTACATGTAATAGTAAAAAAGATCTATGTATATGTTAACAGTATTTTTGGGAGAACAAAATATTACTGTTTTATCATTAATTTGGCTTGTGGCTTAACGGTGTGTTTCTGTATCGTTTCAGCTGCTCTTGGTGGACTGGCAGAAACAGATTCTGTATGCAATGTAAGTCTTGGTTTCAACTGGACTGGTGAAGTGCATCATGACATAGTCGCTATGTGTTTGCCTCATTTATACAAGTCTGTGAAATATTTGCCTTTGCCTTTTTCCCTTATATGTCTTCTTCACCTTGATGTCCTCTCTTTGTCTACTTCTCCCCCCAACCCCTCATAGGGTGGGGGTTGGGGCCACATCACAAACTCTTTTTTGCCCTCTCGATGACTCCTGATCTGCCATTTTCTCCCATTCTCACATCTGCCTTTTCTAGATATCTCTATTCACACTGTTCCTCCATCTGGAGGTTGGTCTTCCTGTATTCCTCCAGTTCTCTTTGTCAATCACTCCTCACTCAGTCTCTGATGTGTCCTGTCCATCGCAGTCTGTTCCTCGCTGCCTTCTTTTTCAGGTGTTTTTCATTCCAATCAGTTCATGTAATTCCACCACCCTCCTCTGTCGCCCTCTTCCACTCTACATATTCTCCAAACCCAGTTGTTTTCTGTTACCTGTCTCTCTGTCAATGATATACATTACATACTTAATAAAATTTATGTATACCTTAGTATAGAAACATCTAAGAATAATTAAGTAAATGATAAGTTGGTTGTTAATGTGATTTTGCATGTTTTGCATTAATGACTTTAAAATGACAACATTAACAGCACTGGAACCTGGTGGTGATAGTTTCAAGCAACTAATATAGCATCGGTTTGTTTAATTCAGTGGGTGGGGCAGCAGAAAGAGATGATAAAAAGTAAAATGTGTAAATATTTTAACACCTACTTTACAAAAGAAGCTTTCTCCAGATATATTCTTTTATAATATGAAAAACTAGCAATTGTTAGTCATTATACTTGTATAGCAATAACAAGTTCAAGATCTAGTGTATTTTATGTAACATGGAAAACTGCATGGCTGCTGTTCGTCTTCATAAATCCTCAACGGCTCCTCGTTGTGTGTTGACTCTCGTACGTCCCTGTTCACAATATCATGCCTAAAGATTCTGGTTTATTGTGCCTCTGAGGTCAGGGTCCCTGTGGATGTAGGTGCGATATAAGTTTTATTATTATTATTATATTTTAATGTTTTCAACATTCAACACAAATGTTGGCCACGAGCAGTTTTCATGACAAAATGGGAAGTCGAAACGTGAATCATTTGTCAACATTTTTTCCGATGGATATATGGAGGCTGCATGCTTAATGACTTAAGCATTGGATGCTGGTGGGCTGGTCGTGTGTTCTGTCATAAGTAGACATTTAAGGTAAGATCATGTCTTTCATGTGGCAAGTATTTGTTTTAGGGCATATTTATGTGTATTGAAGCTATTGATAAAGCAAGAAAGTAATACTGGCACTGCATTCGTACACAATTCAAAACTGTGTACGATCTTTTGATCAAGTTCACAATTAATGTGAACTTGATCAAAACGTGATAATTGGGATATTAGTAGGAATAGTTTCCTTGTTATAGGCCATGGATAAGAAATACACATTTGTTTTGGTCTGGCCCCATCAACTGTTTGAATTGGCACAATGGAATGTTTCTTCAAAGGCAAGGCTAAGATAAATTTTAGTACTGTTGTAAACTGCACTGCGCTTGAATTAGAACGTTTTAAACTTCAAAAAGGTAAATAAAGAACCTCAAAGAGTCAAGTGTGACTACCCCAGGTATTGTATCTTTGTGTGAGGATTTTTTTAGTACCGTAGTTAACAGCATAGCAACGCTAATCGATTATAGTTGAATTAATAAAGGCTACCTTGCAGCACGTATCTGTTGGATACATTAACAATCATCCTTTGCTAATGCTTAACAGGTGATTTAACATAACACTGCTGTTTAACAGAAATCGTAATAAATTTTTTTTTACATTTGCAGACATGATCAAACATTCACTGTCATAGATTGTTCCATCTAGTACTATTATATGGATATACCATGATACATTATCTTAATGGAACACAAATGTGCAACACCACAGTAAATGCTACATAATTGTAATGTCTCTTGTGTGCACTGACTACTTATGCCGTTACACCATATGATCGACTGTCGTCAAGACATCGTGACATCAAGACACGTTCTGTGTCACCACTGAAATGTGTGTCTTCACAAATAATAATATACTAGATAGTACAATACAGACACAAGCAGAAATGAAAATACTATATAAACCCTATGCATTCACACCATGTCAACTTCATTACCAAGATGCCTTGCATGAAGACCTAGTCGCCATCTAGCAATTAAACATGCACTATTTCAGGTAACCTCCATTAATTAAGTTAGATTGTAAAAACAATAATTGTGCATGGGTCTGAACTTCGTGTTAAGCACAAATCTGATAGTACAGTATATTTCAGGTCTCCAGAAGGCAAATGTGTGCATATAAGTTAAACCAAAATATAAAAAAATTTCTTTTAGAAATCTAACGGGTGTGTGCTGTTGTACCTGTATATTTCGATTTACCCCCACATATATACAGAGGTGGATTTACCACTGAAGGGTGAAGCTTCCCAGATACTATATTGGATATCTAAGATTACATCAAGATTATTTCTCTGAAGTAGTTAACTCTGTTCCTTTTGCAGGTTTATAATGATTAAGGTAGAGGGACTCACTTCTTTACCCTTGCAATCTACATTTACAGATAGATGTTGTTTTATTATATTTTATTTTGCAGGCTGGCAGTGACTACGTATTGGGTTGTACCAAAAATCTGACTGAAGTGGAGAAGGCAATCTACGCAGCAGTCAGTGATGCCATCTTAACAGCCGAGACAAGTCTGCAGATGGTTAGACGCGATAACACATTATATAAATTGCACTGTTCATTTAAATTGATGCAGATTTGGTCAATGTCACACTCAATTTTGGTCAATTCAGTTGACAGTTTTACTGAATGTCAAAGTACTGATTTGTTGCATATTAATTATTCAAGTACTTTATTACAATTAAAATGTATGGTTACATATCATATTCGGTCTGTTAAACGTACAGTGTGCTTCAAAATTTTTGAAATGCAGAAAAAGTCCAAAATATGTGTAAAAAAAGAATGATAGAACAAATTCAACCAGGTGGTACCACTGTTTTTTTATTAATCCGCCAGATGGCACCATGGTTGGCACCACAACAAAACTTTGCACATGGTGTCCGTTGAGACATACGTATTGCTCTGTTGGAAGCTTACACATTTTGGACAAATATATGTGGTTAC
Organism: Lamellibrachia columna; assembly: GCA_963662155.1. NCBI lineage: Eukaryota > Metazoa > Annelida > Polychaeta > Sabellida > Siboglinidae > Lamellibrachia > Lamellibrachia columna. The sequence goes on along the minus strand of OY759272.1, from coordinate 20,234,516 downwards.
CATGCATTGAATACTAAGTATGAGTGAAACATTGGAGAAAAGTTAGCAGTCGCAAAGATTCAGCATGACAGATGTGCAGTTAGGCAAAATTGTCCGCCCCACTCTTCGTCTCTGGGGCGAAAGTCCAGACCGGCATTTGCTAAAGCGAGGTTTTGGCAGTTCCGTAGCCAAATGGCTACGGAACTAATAACTTAAGTTTTAAAACCAATATGCACTAACCGTTTCACATGTGTATTCTGTGACATACAACTGACAATTGGGCGTCAAGAAACTGAAGAAATGTGCTCCAAATAATTACTTATGAGTACTTTTATCGGTGACATAGAAAACATTTCACAATTAGCCGCCATACTGTGCACGTGATGTTGCCTTTGGGTCACATGATCAAACGCGATTTCGTGTAGAATGAGGCCAGAATGGGCCAGCAGCACAGACATAAATAAAACACCCGTTAGTAAGTTAGTATAGCTTATAAGGGCATGATTAATGATGTAACTCTATGGCCAGCACCAGCAGACGGCAATTCTTAGCGTAACCTTATATAGATCCACGGGATTCCCGCTTGGTATTCTCGCTCACAACAACATCCGGTTATATACAAATGTTGACAAGCACATGCGTTCTGACAAAAAGGTAATAATTTCACACTTATATGGTTATTGTCAGGTAACTTTAGTGATATACATATAAGAATGCATACAGACACGAAAGACGTGTTTATTGCTCTGTTTATGGCGTTTTTGTAAGGTTTCACGTTTCATGAAAATACTTAAGCTTTTGATGAACGAGATCTTCGTCCCTACTACAGCAACAGCCAGATAGAAAAAAATTGTAGGGCGATTGACTTTGCCTAATGTGCAGTATCTGTTCTAAGACTTAGTAAAAGACTGGCTGTCATGGAGACACTGAGACAATTATAATCAACCTAGGCAAAGTCAATTGCCATACAATTTTTCTATCTGGCTGTTGCTGTTGTATATGTGAAGGACCTACGTCAAAAACGTACGCATTTTCATGAAACATGAAACCTTACAAAAATGCCATAAACAGAGCAATAAACACATATTTCATGTCTGTATGCATTCTAATATGTATATCACTAAAGTTTCCTGACAATAACCATGTAAAATGTGAAATTATTACCTAATTGTGACATCTCACAGAAAACCGGATGTTTTGTGAACGCGACTACAAAACGGGAATCTCGTAGATCTGTATAAGATCACGCTAAAAATTACTGTCTGCTGGCCATAGAGTTACATCAGTAATCATCCCCCTATAAACTACTGACTTACTAACGGGTGTTTTATTTACGTCTGTGCTGCTGGCCCACTCTGGCCTCGTTCTACACGAAATCACATTTAACAAGATTTGCCATCCAAGCCAAAGGCCCAGATGGCAAGTGGACAAGGAAGCCATTGGCTTATCGAGAGTCCAACAATGTTCATCTACTTATAACCCGCCCTCCTGAGATATGTGTCAACCTTGTTTTTAAACATATTCACTCTGCTAGCAGTTACACAATCTGTAGACAAGTTGTTCCATTCATTTATTGTCCTCTGTGAGAACGAGTGCTTCCTGATGTCCAATCTACATTGATCCTTTACTAATTTTACCTCATGTCCTGTAGTTCTGCTATCCTTCTTGAGTGAGAAAAACATATTTCTATCAATATTTTCATACCCATTATTCAATATCTTAAAAACTTCAATCTGATCTCCTCTTAACCTCCTTGTCTCTAGAGTTGTTAAACCACATTCTTTCGAGCGTTCTTCACAACTAAGGTCTCTCAGTTCTGGAATCATTTTAGTTGCTCTCCTTTGTATGCGTTCAAGCGTATCTATATCCTTCTTACGATATGGTCTCTATGCTTGTATACAGTATTCTAAATGCGGTCTAACTATTGCTTTATAAAGAGGTATAATTAACTTTTTTCCCTTATATGTTATGTTTCTTCTAATCAATCCAAGAATTTGATTACCCTTTGAAGTTGCAATACCACACTGCTCTGAAACTTTCATATCAGCGCTTATTGTAACTCCTAAGTCCTTTTCTTTACAGTAGTACCCAGAACAGTATCTCCCATTTTATAGTTTACATCCAAGTTCCCATGTCCTGTATGTAGGCATTTACATTTCCCAAAATTTAACAACATTTGCCATTTCTCAGACCATTTCACTAATCTGTCTAGATCGTTTTGTAAATGTTGTTTATCACCATCAGTATTAACCTTTCTAAACAGTTTTGTGTCATCCGCAAATTTCAGTACGTTATACTGTCGTCCAAGTCATTGATATATATTAAGAATAATATAGGTCCTTATAATGATCCTTGAGGTACCCCACTCAAAACCGATTTCCAATTTGAAACTTCTCCATCTACTACAACTCGTTGTCTTCTGTCAGTCAGCCATTGTTCTATCCAGTCAGTTATGCTATCCCCGATACCATGGGCTTTTAATTTAAGTAGTAATCTTTGATGTGGCACTTTGTCAAAAGCTTTCTGATAATCTAAGTAGATAATATCTACTGGCGATCCCACGTCTATCCACTTAGTGATTTCTTCCAAAAAACATAACATATTTGTTAAGCATGACCTCGCTTTAAGGAATCCATGTTGAGATGAGATGAGTGATTTCTTCCAAAAAACATAACATATTTGTTAAGCATGACCTCGCTTTAAGGAATCCATGTTGAGATGAATTTAATAATTTATGCTTAACGAGAAAGTCCACCATATGGTCTTTAATTAACCTTTCTAATAATTTACAAATCACTGACGTTAAACTCACTGGTCTGTAATTCTCTGACTTGTTTCTCGAACCCTTTTTATATAATGGTATGATGTTTGCTTCTTTCCATTCAAACGGAACAACTCCCTCTTTTAATGACAAGTTGAATACTCTTGCAAGTGGTATACTGATTTGTTCTACTGTTTCCATTAGGAATCCCATCCACTCCCGGTGATTTGTTATCCTTCATTGCCTTTATTTTCTTAGCTACCAATTCTGGAGTTACAACTAACGGACCTAAATAGTCAGATTTAGCCTCCTGAAATTTAGCATCAGCAACTGGTAATGAACTAATATCTTCTTTGGTAAACACTGAACTGAAGTAACCATTTAGGTCTTCCGCCATTAAAAACCCCTGTGATACTATATTTCCAGCACTGTCTTCTAGAGGTCCAACCTTGTCTTGTACGTTTTGTTTACTCCTGACATATGCATAAAAACTCTTGCTGTCATTTTTTATGTTACATGCTAGTTTTTGCTCATAGCTTCTTTTAGATTGTCTGATTTCAGTTGTAGCTGCATTAAGTGCCTCTTTGTAATTTGCATAGTCTTCTTCCTTTCTGGTATGCCTATAAACCCTCCACATAGTTTGTTTTAACACTATTTTTCTAATAGCCTCTTTTGACAAGTGTTTCTTTCTACACCGTTTTCCTTGTTTTTGGAAGGGAACAAATTTATCGATGATACTCTCAATTTCATATTTTAGAATATTCCAACATTCAATTGCGGTCTTATTCATCAGCATGTTATTCCAATCTAGCTTTGCTAAGTATTTTCTCATATCTTTGTAGTTACCTTTGTGGAAGTTTCTCTTGTACGTTTTCTTATTTTTACTTTCTGATTTTACATTGATGTCAAAATGTATTTGATTATGGTAACTGTTACCAAATGGTTCAAATATTATTACATTGTCCACTAGTTCTTTTTGTGATGACAAAACTATATCTAATACATTTTCTCCCCTGGTTGGTTCTAGCACGTGCTGAGTAAGAAAGCTATCCTGGATTAAAAATAGAAATTGTTGGTCCTCAATCCCTGTGCTCTCTAGAGAATTCCATTGTATGTGTCCATGGTTAAAATCTCCCATTATGATACATTCCCCTTTAGTAACTTCCTTTATAGCGTTTTTATTTTTGTGTTGTCCTCTTTGTTTATGTTTGGACTTCGGTAAACTAATCCAACAGTTAATTTTTAATTTCCTGAAACAATTTTGCACCAAACAGCTTCATCACAATCTGCTTCCCTTTCTAGTTTTATTTCATAAGCCTGAATAGATTCTTTAAAATATAAAATAACTCCCCCGCCCCTTCTTCCTATTCGATCTTTCCTAAACATTACGTATCCTGTCAGTCCTAATTCAGCATCTGATATATCTGTGTTGGCCCATGATTCAGTTATACCAATTATGTGAGGGTCAATATCTTCTACCATAATGTTTAATTCGTTTTTCTTATTTACTATGCTCCTTGCATTTAAACATACGCGTCTATAACCTTTTTCAGAGATGTTTTTCGGATGATTTAATATTGGTTTATCTGTGCTAGTGGCCTCTTGTTCTGCTGGAGCCACCTCTAGGTAACCCCCCCTGCACTTCTAGTTTAAACTGTCTTTAAAGGGTCCGTGATGTAGCGCCACCGTTTGTTGCATACATCATTGCCTGGATCCAGACCATACTTTTCATCGGTGCATGCATACAATATTCTACCTAATTAGCATACAGTATGTTTTGAAACAAATTGGGCCATGAAAAAATGTCAAGGAATCTGTTCAGATAACCATACACCAAATTTTTTTCACTAGACAAAAAGGTAACTGTTTAACACTAGTGGTGTCATTTGGAGACTAGTGTAGAATAACTAAAAAGTGGTGCCAACTGTTTAACACCAGATGGCGACACTTTTCAGTTGTTCCACACTAGTCAAATTATAACATTTATGGACCATACTGATTAAAAAAGGGGTTATAAGCTAATTATGGCATATGTACGCTTAATAGGTCGAATAAGGTAATTTTTATCAGTTTATATGATGCAATTCAAAACAACTTTAAACTTTTACAACACCGACCCAACTGTCACACTGAAGGGGGTATAGAAATATATGCTTAGTATGCACAATAATTGTACAGTGTAGAATCTTGATAATGACACTGATTGGCTGTTGGTGTTTCACTGCAATGCCTACCAGCAAAACAAAGAGTTCACGAAGGTGAGCAAGAGCCCGATAAACGAGACTAAGTTGATTGCCTGTATTGTATGAAGCAACAAATAGCAAGACAGCAAGTTGGCCTAGCTTTAGATCAAATAGGTTTAGATCTAGTAGTTATTTAGGTAGAAAAGCTAGCCCTGGTGCACCAGGATATTTAGGCCCAAATTTAGGGAGTATTCCAGAGCATAATAAAGTAGAAACAAATGGCAAAAGTTTGAGTGAGAGGCCTTCATTCAGCAGTGGAATGAAACAGGCTTTGTAGATATCCTTTATAAAGAACAAACCCAAGTAAATATTGGCAAGCCATCTGATAATCACATATTTTGTTGTGACTTAAATACAAAATAAACCAGTTTTGCTGCATGAATTACAACAAATTAATGTGTTCAGTGACTTACATTTCTCGTGAGTGAATATTACAAGAGCCGAGTCTTGCCCCTCTGGGGTGAACACATCTTCCACCACTTTCTCACCAGGGCTTGTTTCCAAGCATTGGTAATGTTTTCTCAAGTAATTTTCCTCAAGTCTGCCAATGTTTCTGAGGAGGATGGATTAGACCATGTGACCATGTGACCCAAAGGCAACATCACATGCACAGCATATCATCTATTTATGAAATCTTTTCTATGTGACCGATACATGTACTCATAAATAATTATTTGGAGCACATTTCGTCTGTTTCTTGACGCCCAAGTGTCGGTTGTATGTCACGGAATACACATGTGAAGCGGTTAGCGCGTATCGGTTTTCAAACTTAAGTTATTAGTTCCGTAATCATTTGGTTACGGATAGCCCAAATTCGTGCGTACGAAATCCAAGGCCGAGACTTTTCTCGGTTGATTATAGGACGATTCTGCCTATAATCAACCATGTGCTCCATGTGGGACCACGAAAATTTGGACAGATACGTCAATGGATGTGACTGTCAAGATATTCAGTGAAGGGATGGGGTTAGTGTTCCAGCCATTTATACATTTACATATGATCAAAAATATACCAAAGCTGATATAGGTGAAACTTTCGATTTTCTCAGGCTTCTGTCACTATGGAACCTTGAAAAAAACGGGGGTGTACACATATTATGGCTAAATAAGTTGAATACTGTAGTTCCAATTTTATTAAACGGGATGAAAATGTAAGTGGCATATTTTCAGATCCAGGACTTCAACTGTGACTGCAACTCACATCACACATCCGATGTGCTTCTGCATATGGTAGATCTGGCTCAACAGGTGAATACACATGATGAATCTGGTTTCAGTTCATCAAAATCTTTATTGCAAGTGATACAGTCTGCAAGTACAGATAGATACCCATGATTAAGCAAGCAAACAAAGATAAATATGATATTAAAATATTGCCCATTAATAAAACTATTCAGTTTAACCACCAAATAAATTAATGGTTCCAAGAGCGTGCTAGAACAAAATGCCATTATTATTTTGTGTTGCATTTTTCATGGGCCTTACATTTTTTAAATATTGTTGTTAAAAAAGGTGATAAATATGTTCAGCTGAAAGCAGCACACCCTAGTAAAATGCCACACAATGTGCATATGGCTTAGTTTACGTTATTTATCAACTGGTCTTAACTGCATGCAAAGAAGAAAAGCACAAACTGAGAACACAATAACAAAGTCAAACAGTGTTTCATTGCCTCTGTTACAGGTCTGTGATTACACTTTGTACAGCAACCAGAGAGAGCACTCAAGGTCACTGAACTCTTCATCATACACACTTCTAGACTCAGGATCAGTGAAATCACGATCAAATACTGTTATAAACCCAGGATCAATGGACTCAAGATCGTATACTATCATTGCCAGATCTGAAGGCATCTATGAAATAGGAAAAGATCAAAATAATGTTGCCACAACTATGCAGCATTTAGAAAATATCACCATTCCTTTGCGAGATGCAACAACGATTACACAGGATGATTTTGCCGATGAGTCTGTCATTGCCAGTTATTTCGTTGAGAAAGTTGTGCAGGGTGCCATCACAAAAGTGTTGCAAGATGCTATGACAACAGAAGAACATTTTGTAGAGAAATATGTCTCTTTTATGCAGGATGTTGCCACAACAACAGAAACGGACGCTAGATGTCACCGTGTGATTGATGTGCAAAATGTGTCAACTTCCACCCAATTTGATATTAGAGAGCATGTCGTTTATCAAGAGAATGACGCCATAGCAACAATGAAGGGCACTATTCGGGAGGACCATTTGGCCCAATTGAAAGAACAACCAGCCGTTTCAATGCAAGATGTCTGCACGATGAAGGAATTGTCAATTGAGTCATTGCAAGAATTTGCCACAATGAATGGATTCTTGCTCATCTCGATGCAAGATGTGCAAGATGGGTCGCTTCTTGAAGGACATGTCATTATCAAGCCTATACAAGAACTCGCCTTAGACACCCCAGCAGACGCGACAGGTTTGGCCGCAATGGGAAGTTCCAACCACGTAGAAAGAACTACCTGGAATACGGAACAAGGTGGCACCACGATACACAGTGAAACTGAAGATCATGTAGCCTGTAAACCCCTCAAAGTCATAGAACGTGTTGCAACATTTCTGCAGTATAGTAGCGACCAACAAGAACATAATGGTGATGACACAGGGTCTCCTGCCACACCTGAACACGACGAGTCCGACGCTGTAGAACACATAAAGGTCATTAAAAATATATACAACAAAGATGCCTCAAATGCGGATGACTCTGAAAAGCTTTCCTGCAATTCTGACGAGAACGTTGATTTGATCAAAGCGGGCTGTGAACTCCACGTTGGAAGAGAGCAGGGTGATGATGCAACACGCTTAAAGACAAACGAAGACGACATTGCTGTCGTACACCATGGTATGCCTGCGACTCAGAAATCAGCATCTACATCTACACCAATTGTAACCGATCCGGTCCTATCACGAGAAGGACTTTTCTATAAGATGGACACATTATTTGCATGTGATAGTTACATGTACATATCTGCAATCGAAACTTACGACCCTGAAGTGAAGCAAGGCAGATTCATGGAACCGATGGAACAAGATGAGTCCGGATCGTGCAGTGTGTCCGTGCAGGAGGAAAGAGGCTGTTCTGAATGTCTCATTCCCGGCGTAGATAACGAACGTGTTTGTGAGGATCTAGGCGGGGCGACGAGTTGTTTGGAATTTGAACAAGATGGGGCCCCATTGCATTCGTCACCGGACAACACGGAAAGACAACCAGCGAACTCGCAAGTTGCATTTGGTCGAATCGACACAGATGGGGAAATACAAGTCGGTGGGAACCGTGATCTCAGCGAGGCGTGGAATGTCTCAATAACCAGTCCTGTGGTTGGCCGTGAAGAACCCGCGATCCGGTCTGTTATGGACAATATGGATGTTGCTGAGCATTACTTGGTGGAACATGACCCAGTTGTTTCCACAGAAACGCGGAACTGCGAAACAGATGCTCAAGTTGTACAAATGCCAGTTGTTGCTGAGCATTACTCGGTTGAGCATGACCCAGTTGTTTCCACAGAAACGTGGAACTGCGAAACAGATGCTCAAGTTGTACAAATGCCAGTTTTTGCTGAGCAATACTCGGTTGAGCATGACCCAGTTGTTTCCGCAGAAACGTGGAACTGCGAAACAGATGCTCAAGTTGTACAAATGCCAGTTGTTGCTGAGCAATACTCGGTTGAGCATGACCCAGTTGTTTCCACAGAAACGTGGAACTGCGAAACAGATGCTCAAGTTGTACAAATGCCAGTTGTTGCTGAGCATTACTCGGTTGAGCATGACCCAGTTGTTTCCACAGAAACGCGGAACTGCGAAACAGATGCTCAAGTTGTACAAATGCCAGTTGTTGCTGAGCATTACTCGGTTGAGCATGACCCAGTTGTTTCCACAGAAACGTGGAACTGCGAAACAGATGCTCAAGTTGTACAAATGCCAGTTGTTGCTGAGCATTACTCGGTTGAACATGACCCAGTTGTTTCCACAGAAACGTGGAACTGCGAAACAGATGCTCAAGTTGTACACAAGTCAGTTGGCTGTGACGTAAACCTCCTTGACCGTGCCGTAGAGAGAACCCATAGTCAACAAGTGTCAACCTTGTCAACGATCGATACTGTCCGTCATACTCGTATAACAACGGCAGTCGCTGAAGAAAACATCAATCAGACATTAATGAGAGCACTGAAAGATCACGACCTTCCTTCTGCAATCGATGATGATGTGCTACAACTACACGAAAGTACTTACGAGTCACTGTATCCTGTTCAAGTAGTACCAGAACCTCGTACGTTTGCAGAAGACGACCGTTCTGACGATGCGCTAATCACATCCGAAGATTTTGCGTTTGTGGAAGAAGAGTTGTTGGGTAATACAAAAAGCGCATCCTCCACCGTCTCGGGACCGCCTGCCAAATTCGACGCGTGTGGCTCCGCTGTCAACGAAGTCCCGATCAGTGTTGCAAAGGAACAGTTGCTGTCGAACCCAGCGTCGCTTGTTTATTCAGAAAAGTCCGCTTCACACAAATCATCCTTGCCTTCGGTGACTACATCGCGGGAGTCCTTGACTCAGCTGCGGAAACTTCGCAGTCCGTCCGGGGAATTGCAGTTGAGATCGGTCAAGTACGCTGTGAGTAGAGGGATTGCTGGGATGAACTCGGGTTGTCGCAGTCGTCCACAGTCGTCTCATTCATCCGCTCTGCCAACGTCCGTGTCTCGTCCTCGCTCTTCATTGTCTCGACGCAGTGCGACCGACCAGCATCTGTCGGCGCCACCGCGGGCGGCGAAGTGCGCGCCGACTGAAAGACAGCGCGGCGGTGTCTTGTCAGTGCTCTCGCAACCGAAAGCTCAGCGGGTGTCGTCGGATAGCAGCGGCGTCAGTATTGTTGACGGTGCACCCGCCCCGACTCCCGGAAAGCCTGCTGCATCGGACAACAGACGGAGGCTCTCTTCAGGCACAAAACTTCCCCGAGCCTGCGCCATCGGAACTGTCACAACGGTACCGCATTGCATCGCATATTCCCGAAAGCGTGTAGATCAATCACTCGCGACGCCGGGTGCAGATGCGATAAGTAAGATACCGACCAAGAAGCCGGATCAAAACAAAAACAAAAACCCGACGGTGGATCGATTGAGTTAGTTGACGACGATTGCTACCTTCGTCATTGCTATGTTCGTTGCCTCTGGTGAACTGCGCGTGTTCTGACTTTGTACGCCATCATGACTGTATATATCGCGGCTGCACTGTCTTCGGTGTCTACAGTATGTTGAATTATCAATACTAATTGTTTGCGATCATCGTCGTTTGAAATCACAAATATTATTATCGTAAGCCTTGAAGACGACGGTTGGACCATATTATTATTCGCATGTTATTGCTTCTGTGTCGACACTGTTCCAACATTATCGCCGTAATAACAGGGACGTAGAATCTGCGGCATAAAATGTAGGGCCTATACGTCCTAGCAGACTTGGGGTCCATTACATTGTAATTTAAATGCCAATTTTTGAATTGGTGTTTCCTAACTACATTTGGAATTGGTAAAATGTAATTGGTATTTGGAATTACGTTTCACTTACATCATGTAGCTTTTTAACTCAAATTATTCGCCACAAACAATAAAATACAATATGTTGCGTATATCATATGAATAATTGGAATTTGTATTTTTGAGGTGTAATTGGTATTGGTATGCGTAATTTGTGTGGAATTGGAATTGATATAGTGTAGTTGACCCCAACTCTGCTTCCTAGGCATCGCACATAAATTATACAATATGAAAAATTATTTCTAATTGTGCAAGATCATTACACGTTCAGCTGTGGAACAGATAGCTTGCTGTTGAGTTCAACTGATGCTGCCTCGGTTTCTACACCGCTACCCTTATTATGTTTCTGTTACATCCTATATATATACATATAGGTTTGTTTGTATCTGACCAGGTGTTGTGTCCAGTTAAATCACTTCTCGCAGTTTATATGACTTGTGCAATTGTATTCACACACAACATCAATAAAACGAATGCAGTCGTGTGTGTAGATATTACTGTATCTTTAATCGTTCTCGGTGCGTTTGCAAAATATTTAGTATGGACGACATTGTACTCTGCGGTTGCATCCAAAAGCAGCACAGTGCTCAGCGCAAACTCCCGCCAGTGGCGCGACACACCATTTCACCATTGCCACACCTGCAGATACAATTGTGGATAGTGTTTGCATTGACTATTTTCCCTCTTTCAAGTGCGCAAATAATATGACGTACGAAGTCGTAAACGATTTTGAATTTAGACTCAAGTTGTGGCAGTGTTGATACGTAATGAGTGACGTCACTGTTGTGGAATGTGTGCTCAGCGATGTCTTGAAAAGTTTACATTTTGGATAATGATATTAAAACGGCTCAATGACATGACGTTTTTTTTCCATAGGTGGACGATTGGACAACTAAGGCAACAGAACAAGGTGAACAGGAACAAGACCAAGTAAAGGAATTACAGGTAGAAGAACAAGGTGAACAGGAACAAGACCAAGTAAAGGAATTACAGGGAGAAGAACAAGGTGAACAGGAACAAGACCAAGTAAAGGAATTACAGGGAGAAGAACAAGGTGAACAGGAACAAGACCAAGTAAAGGAATTACAGGTAGAAGAGCAAGGTGAACAGGAACAAGACCAAGTAAAGGGATTACAGGTAGAAGAGCAAGGTGAACAGGACCAAGACCAAGTAAAGGAATTACAGGTAGAAGAACAAGGTGAACAGGAACAAGACCAAGTAAAGGGATTACAGGTAGAAGAGCAAGGTCAACAGGACCAAGACCAAGTAAAGGAATTACAGGTAGAAGAACAAGGTGAACAAGACCAAGTAAAGGGATTACAGGTAGAAGAGCAAGGTCAACAGGACCAAGACCAAGTAAAGGAATTACAGGTAGAAGAACAAGGTGAACAGGAACAAGACCAAGTAAAGGGACAACAAGTAGAAGAACAAGGTGAACAGGAACAAGACCAAATAAAGGGATTACAGGTAGAAGAGCAAGGTGAACAGGACCAAAACCAAGTAAAGGAATTACAGGTAGAAGAACAAGGTGAACAGGAACAAGACCAAGTAAAGGGACAACATGCAGAAGAAACACATGGGGAGATTGAGCAAAATGTGCAACAGGACCAACTTCAAGAGCTGCAAGAGAAAGGGAAACAGGATGAGCAAGAAAAAGAGGACGAAGAGAAGCAGGAGAAGGAACAACTGGAACAGGGCCGAGTAGACAAAGAGCAGCAGGAACAAGAGCAACCAATAGACCAAGAACAACGAGAGCAGCAAAAGGAGGAGGAAGATATCACGTCGAAGCAGCCTGTAGAGGATCAGCCTCAGTCCATTCAACAAGTCGAGCCAACCCCGCAGCCTCCGCCTCCTGCGGCAGCTGATACGAAATACCAACCGCTGTGTCCCGACGAAGACCGAGAAGACATGCCGAGGTCTAACTCGCCTCAACCGCAGCCGCAGAACAAATTCGAGTCCAACGACGAGACGGTACAACAGTATCGTAGTAAAGAACTGCTTGTCATCGGGCCTGAAGACGCTATTGATTCGAGCGACCTGGAGTCAGTTGCGACCAAAGACGATTCGCTCGAGTCGCTTAGAGCACCAGCAGCGATGCCACCGAGTGTTGGTCGACGGTCCGACCCGTTCCCCCTGTATGAGGCGTCTGTGTTTGACAGCCTCTACGAGATGGAATATACCCCACCGACTTGGCGGCCCCACTCCATTGACTGGCCAGGCACCGTTCCATTGCCGAAAGGAAGCCCGAAGTCCACCGACGGGCCAGCAGACATCCCACGCCACACGGAAGCTTCTGTCCCGACGGGAATGCCCAACATCAGTGAAGGACCAGAGAACGCCGCAGAGATTAAGCAAACTCCAGAACTTGCAGGCGACGTGGCCGAGAACGAGGAGGGCGTAAAAGGTGAACAACCACCGGAAAGTGCTGGTGACTTAGCCGAGATAGTTGAATGTGACGACCCTAACTGCCATTACACGAAGGGACATGAGTGTCCATGCCAGCCGCTGGACCTGTCGCAGGTGATGTCAGCAGACATAGGTCAACGCACCAGTGAAGAGTTACTGGCACGTGTCGTCAGGCAGGCGATGTACCCGGTAGACGTCTCCGATCTATCGCAAGAGACATCAGCGCAGAGTTCCAACCGTAACCGTTGGTCTATGTGATCAGGTTTGAATCTCTCTTGTTTACCGATCATTCAACTTGAGCTGGTTTCAGCAGATGCGTGTGTGCTATGAACGGGTAGAGACAGAGTTATTTCCATTCGTCTCTACAACACAAACCTTCAGTCAGGTGTAACGAACACTGATCTGTTGATTAGTTCATCGGTTGTTGGTCGTGTTCATGTCAGATATGCACAGAGCTTCGATTACAACGCGCAGTTAAACTGCCTTTACCTGGTCGTAATACTATGCCTAGCATGACAGTATTTTGTGGTCACCGTAATAATTAGTCATAAGAATCGCCACGTGGCAAGACGTAGAAAACGTTTCTTTAAACAATAATGGCGACACCCAATACCTAGTCACACTATTTTAATATTTGTTAATTCATAAAAAAAATTGTATTTAATAATATATGATGGTGTGGAGGTTTATTGCTTACAACACAATCGATAAATTGTGGTTAATGGAATTTGTTGTTTACCAAATTAATGCTCATCACCAAAATTATGCTTCTCGGTTTATTGACTAGAGATTTCGGTTTGAATTCGGAATTTTGTCACATCAAAATGCGATAAGATATCTGATCATATAGTTCATGATAATCTATGATCCCGCTGTCCGATAAACTCTGTCAATAAATCACTGCTTCAACACCATTTCTTCGTTGTAATCTATTTGGCCGGTACCTAGAAGCAAGACGTCGCCAAGAAACCTGACTACCTGTTGCTTGACGCGTCGCTCTTGTACTGAAACAGATAGACCATCACACACAAAAGATCCCATTAATTAGTGATGGATGTGATGTTTCATAGCATTGTAGGATTAAGACTTCAAAGGGAAATCCAATGTTCTGGTTAACTAGGAGAAGTATAGCACGCGCGCGCGCGCGTTTAACTAACATTTTCGAAGTAATATTGCACAACATTATAACAATACAATATTATTTTTTAATTCAAATGTAGGCCCTATGAAGAAAACGTACGCCGATCTTAGAGTGGTTGCTCTTCGTCTTTACCTTCACCCCGGTGGTTGTTTTATCGTGTTTTTGTTCTCGAAATTTTCCGATAATTCCTAATTATTACAATTTGAGTGAACAGCAGGTTATTGCACAGCGGGAACCCCTTGGCTTTGTTATTACAAAATGGGCGCCTCAGTAATTATACAAAATGGTAAGGCCATAATTTTAAGAACACAAAGGAAAAACGATCAGAGGCTACATTACAAAACAATAAGTTAGTGCTGCTATCGGGTTGCCATATTGGTAAAGAATGTTATGTGAAAATATCAGGTGGAACAAAGAATCGAATCCATGGTAATAGGTAACGGTTAAACGACCAGGGTTCTAGCAGGGTCCAAGCCCAAATATATGTTCCCACGCCAGATATAATTTTACGTGGTGTAGCACATACATAACTCACCTAGTATCCATTTAGCTTTTATTGCTACTCTACATAATAATGCTCTTTAGGTATGGGATTATGGACGGAAAACGACCAGATTCTAATTACACCTATTTTAAATATTAATCTAGCTCAATATGGAAACTGTGTGAGAGAGAGAGAGAGAGAGAGAGAGAGAGAGAGAGAGAGAGAGAGAGAGAGAGAGAGAGAGAGAGAGAGAGAGAGAGAGAGAACTTTTGCCGTGCGCTGAAACAATCGCGTTCGTTATTTAAATGTCAGATCAGCTGATTTAATATCAGTAAGCGTTATTCCTTGTACGATGTATTCTTTGCTGAAACGGTAATTCTATTTGCGTTCTTGTCGTTGTCATGGATACACCATTGTTCCGACTCACACTCCCCGACAGTGGCGCCACTCAGTGTTTCACCACTGCCACAACTTGATTAACCATTCAAAATGGACAGTTACGGAGTGATATAAATAATTGGTTGGCTGGGCAACGTCATTTTTGCTTACGACTTGTTACGATGTTGAAACTGTGCACTGGAGTATTGTAACATAGTTTCAAACAAAAACGAACGTAATTGTGTTTCTAGACACATTTTCAATACAAACATTATTAATAATTTTATGATATTTTGATATTGAGAGATTTCCTGAAAAAATTTTTTAGTTTTCTAAAAGAAATAAAGATGTGCAGAATCTGCATATCAACTGTAAGTTGTGGCAGTGGTGAAATGGTTAGTGGCGCCACTGGTAGGGGAGTTTTGTTCCGACTCTTTAATTTTAAGTACAAAATGATGTGTATTTCCGTCGACACTCGATCCCGCGATGCATTGCATTTATACACGCCCGCCGTCTGGCGATCAAAAACATGATATTCCGGGTACCGACTATTAACCAAGCCTTCACAGATGTTGCTGTTTCTCGAGTGTTATGCTGTGCGATTATATATAAATGGGGGATGGGGGTATTTTTACGGTACGAAAAGGAAATGCATTGCTTCTCTTTACTACGTCCAATTTAGAGTTCATATCAAACTGTTGCCGGTCTGGGTTGTGATGGGCCGTGGTCGTCTCAATTTCCGTTTGCGACCATCTGCATTTGGGAGCTTCTCCACTGCCGCTTCAGTTCAGTCTCTAGGATATGTGTTGGGGTTGATCATTTGTGCAGGTTTGTCAGTATGACATAGATCGTGTATATAACGTACATAATGCATTGCACTGGCGTGAGACATGCACTAGGTCACATGTATACAAACAGACAATGAGAAGTAATGAGGTATACCACTGATCTTTCTCTAAGTGTATGACATTTCATTGTACGCATGTGGTGGTAGCCATGCAAGTCATGTGTGTAAGTGAACGTGTATGAAGGAACCAAAATACGTTTATAGTTGTATATACACGCACGCACGCACGCACGCACGCACACACACACGCACGCACACACGCACGCACGCACGCACATATTTGTCGGTGTGGTGCAGCGCTTGGAAGCATCTCCCACTATAGCTCTCTTATAACATCAAGTTTTGAAGTCTTTTAATTTCACAGAACCTATTAACATTTCTCAGATGTGTGTGTAAATGTATGGACATTACATATGACGTTTTTATTATACTTGAACACTATTATTTGTCTCGAATTGCCACGGTTTTTAATTAATATTTCTGTTAGCTGTGTTTCGCGAACCAGTAACAAACTAGTCAAACAGAACGCTCTAATGTGGTCTGCTCCTGGACGACACCGAACCACGAATAACTGTGTGGGATCGCCGATGATCTGCATTGACGCGTGACGCCCTTCAACACATAAAGTCACAAAACGCAACGGAACAGTTATGCAATACGCAAGAGTAGCGCCTTTGCCACAACCAGATCGAAATGTTTCCAATTTAATAAGCTTATCGCTTGATAAATTTAACATCCTACAACGCGATCAGGGAGTGCGAGTATGTTACGTCAACGCAAGGTCATGCCGGATTAAAACATTCGCCATTGCCGATCACACACTTGAAAACCATCTTGATGTGATGGCGATATGCGAAACGTGGCTGAAGCCTTCGAGCTCCGCCAGTTTGCTAAGTGACATCGTACCAAACGGATATTCAATCAAACACACGCCTCGCCCTACAGGCAAAGGGGGTGGTGTTGCCGTCATCCACCAATCAGGAATAAACTTTCGCAAACTGTCCCCCGATGTGTTTCGATCGTTTGAACATATCGAGTGTCGGCTGAAAACACCCACGTTATTTATTATAATTATTATTATTTTTATTATACCGAACTTATAAAGCGCTCTTTTCATACATAAAAGCCTGCTCAAAAGCGCTGTACACAATGAATAGAATAATTATAGACAGTAAAAACAAAGCATAAAAACGATAACATGATAGAAAAATTAAATATTATAGAAGACTGGATATAATAAGATGAATATGTATATACTATTTTTAAAACGTAAGAAAAAAAAGAAAATCTGACTAGAAAGAGTTAAGCACCAAAATGAGGCAGGAACAAATGTGTTTTTAGCAGATTCTTGAGAGTGTTCAATGTTTTTGCTTCACGATAGTGAGCCGGTAGCGCATTCCACAACTTAGCTGCTGAACACTGGAATTTTCTGTCGCCGTAAGTAACTGTTCTAGCCCTTGGAACTTCTAGCGTCACTGAATCCATGGATCGTAGCGTTCTTCTTGGTTGGTACACATTCAGCATGTCCGATATATATCCTGGAGCCTGTCCATGTAGGGCTTTATATGTGTGCATCAGGATTTTGAATTGCACACGATAGTTAACAGGTAACCAGTGCAGGTGTTTCAACACTGGTGTGATGTGGTTGTAGCGTGATGTTCTGGTTACAATCCGTGCCGCGGTGTTCTGCACACGTTGTAACTTGTTAATTGATGTCTGGTGCGGTCCACTGAGCAGAGCATTACAATAGTCTAGACGTGATATTACAAGCCCGTTGACTAATGATTGAGTGGCATCGTTTCTAAGATAACGCCTATTGTGCCCAATGTTGCGGAGCTGATAGTATCCATACCTACAGACACTGTTCAAATGTTGCTTCATGTTCATGGCATAAGAGTCGAAGATAACACCCAGGTTTTTCGCACTGTTCACTGATGTAATGTCAGTGTCGCCAACACGCACAGTAACATTTTCCGTCTGCATGGCATTAAGCTTGGATGTGAACAACACAACCTCAGTCTTTTCACTGTTCAATTTTAGCATGTTTACGCGCATCCATCTTTCAATGTCCGTGAGGCACCTCTCAATTAGTTCCAGGGAATCTGTTTGGGCTGCACCGTCCTTCGGTTTGAACGAGATGTACAACTGGCTGTGATCCGCATAGAAATGATAACACAGTCCATACCGACGGATAATGGCTCCTAGTGGTTTTGAGTACATGGTGTATTTTTTCGGGCCGAGTACCGAGCCTTGTGGTACACCATGTTCCAGGAGAAAACTGGATCGGAGTACTCGCCATCTATGACCACTGCCTGGTAACGGTCGTGGAGATACGATGCTAACCAGTCGAGAGCAGCTCCGGAGATTCCGAATAAGTTCTCAAAACGATGCAACATAATTCCATGATCGAGAGTGGCTGACAGATCGATAATGACCAACACTGTGACACACCCATTATCCAGAGACACGAGGATATCGCTTTGCACCTTGAGGAGCGCCGTCTCGGTCGAGTGAGATCTACGGAAGGAGCTCCTCGTGAAGACCATTACTCACCAGGTGGCGCTCAATCCTTATATATTCAACCTTCTCTAACACCTTAGCAATGAAAGGAAGGTTGGACACAGGTCTGTAGTGTTTCAGGATGTCTGGATCGAGTGTTGGTTTCTTGAGTAGTGGTCGTATTTGAGCACACTGTAATGCACGAGGCACACAGCTGCTATCCGTAGAGGCGTTGACAATCGCGGTGATAATAATGAGTAGCTCATCTAGCGTTACCCATGCGCATCGTTGTAATTTACCGCCCGCCGCCATCATCGAAAAACGGCTTAACAACTGCTGTTCTTTGAAGAATAGGGCCGTTTTATCGACCAGCACCCCATCAAACCCCTTCCTCTCATTATCATGGGAGACTTGAACTTTCACTTGGACAATACAACTAATGTCGATACAATGAGGCTAATTAATTATGTGAATGCTATAGGAATGGTGGTGCATGTTCGCTGGCCAACTCACAGGAAAAGGCACACGTTAGACGTACTCTTGACCCGCAACACGGACGAACACGTCGTTCGAAACGTCTAACCATTCTGCCATAAGCTATGACATTTTAGTTGATGCACATGCAACTGTGCAAGAAAAACATGTCTCACTACGGCAAGACACAGCGTGGTATAATGAAAACCTATGGAATGCGAAACGATTGAAACGACATAGAGAAAGAGCTCGGCGAAAATCCAAACTTGAGGTACATTACATTACATTACATTACGTTACATTACAGCGTAAGACAGTGAATAGGCTACTTTATCCGCGACACAGTCAATAATCGACAACAACTGTTCCGAATTGTAAAAGGTCTGCTGCACCGCAAAGTGGGAATTGTGCTAACTACGCACTCGTCAGCAGCTGAAATGGCGAATATCTTTTCAGATAAATTTTTCTTAAAAGATTAACAACATTTGCTGTGAGTTGTTTGCCAGCTCTGGTTGAACAAAGGATGACAGAAATGTAGATACCACCAACTGCTGCACTTATGTGCTATCTTCATTCTCCTTACCAACAACAGAAGAGATAAGGAAAATCATCATGGAAGCACCACCTAAATCGTACAACCTAGATCCAACTCCTATCTGGCTAGTTAGATAATAA
>OY759272.1:20195070-20210070 GCA_963662155.1 Lamellibrachia columna | reverse complement strand
TCCCTCCATTTTTGAAAGTCCTCCTCCCGCCTTCCGCCATTCCCATTTCCACCAATCTTAGGGTCAACTTCCCACCATTTTTGAAAGTCCTCCCCCCCTCTTTCCCCCATTCCCATCTTCCACCAATCTTAGGGTCAACTTCCCACCATTTTTGAAAGTCCTCCCCTCCTCTTTCCCCCATTCCCATCTTCCACCAATCTTAGGGCCAACTTCCCACCATTTTTGAAAGTCCTCCTCCCGCCTTCCGCCATTCCCATTTCCACCAATCTTAGGGTCAACTTCCCACCATTTTTGAAAGTCCTCCCCCCCTTTCCCCCATTCCCATCTTCCACCAATCTTAGGGCCAACTTCCCACCATTTTTTAAAGTCCACCTCCAGCCTTCCGCCATTCCCATTTCCACCAATCTTAGGGTCAACTTCCCACCATTTTTGAAAGTCCTCCCCCCCTCTTTCCCAATTCCCATCTTCCACCAATCTTAGGGCCAACTTCCCACCATTTTTGAAAGGCCTCCTCCCGCCTTCTGCCATTCCCATTTTCCACCAATCTTAGGGTCAACTTCCCACCATTTTTGAAAGTCCTCCCCCCTCTTTCCCCCATTCCCATCTTCCACCAATCTTAGGACCAACTTCCCACCATTTTTGAAAGTCCTCCTCCCGCCTTCCGCCATTCCCATTTCCACCAATCTTAGGGTCAACTTCCCACCATTTTTGAAAGTCCTCCCCCCCTCTTTCCCCCATTCCCATCTTCCACCAATCTTAGGGCCAACTTCCCAACATTTTTTAAAGGCCTCCTCCCGCCTCCCGCTATTCCCACCTCCCGCAAATTAATGAGGCCAACTTCCCACCTCCCACTTCCTGGCCACACCCCCTCACTGAAACCACGCACAAACGGCACTAAGAGGCAGGAGGTTTATATACAATTTTAAACACATAAAAATGTTCAATTTATTGAAGTGCCATGAAACGTAAGACTGCAAACCCAGTATATTGCAGATGCTTAAAACAATCACCATCACCACCCATCCCGCTAGGTAAAACAACATCGTCGGCATTGTCGTCATCCCGCTTTGTCAATATCGCCACCATCATCATTATTATCGTTCCTTGTCATCATCAACCGTCGTCGTCGTCGTCGTCGTCATTCACCAACACTGCCGTCCTCTCACGTCCACACGAGCGCCCTGGCGCCGACTGTGTCGCGTCCACCTAATGCAACGCGCTCTATCCCACCCCTCGTGCAGCATCGAGGCGATCGACGTCATCCACCACCTGCAGATCGAGCGCGACATGACAGCCTCCTACCAGAGCTCCTTCAACCACGTCACAAAGACGAATCTCGTCGAACAGTACCTGCTGACGGACGCCGCTCTCGACCGCATGTCGGTGTGGCCGATCGCCGAGGAGGGTGTCCACACGGACTTCAAGACGAAGCACGACTTCCTCATCTACCTCAACCAGTTCCGTTACGAGATGACCTCGGCGCACCCTGTCGCCAACATCGAGGTGGAGTCATTCACGGCCATCATCAACCAGCTCGATGCCTGGTTCTCGCGCGCCGTGCTCAAGGCGAAGTCGGTCAGCACGTGGAAGGAACTTGTCGCGCTGCAGTACTTGTTCGACGCGAACAAGGCGTTCGCTACCGAGGTGGCGTACGGCACACGGTTCTTCACCAACGGCGGCTTCATCAGCGTGTCTGACTACGTCGCCTTCGCGCAGATTCGCGCCATTGTCAACATCAGGTATGTTGTGTCAGCGGAGTGTTTGTGCTTGTGTAGCGGTTGATGTCAGTGCATCGTGTGCGTGTGTGCGTGCGTGCGTGCGTGCGTGCGTGCGTGCGTGCGTGCGTGCGTGCGTGGATATAGGTGAACGAATAGTCTTCGCGCAGTAGTTACAGCGTGCCTGAATGCTTCCCATATAATTTGAATTAGTGTTGGAAAGAACATGTCTGCAGTTGGTGGTATGTACAGCACTTTGAGTATTCCTAAGGACTGATACCGAGCTATATGAGAACTTACCTTTAATTTATCAACTGTGTTGTTTTCAGCCTGGAGTCAGCTATCGCCTATTCGGACGTCGTACGAGACATATACTTAGAATACATGGAAAAAAACATGTCGGTCGCCAATCAGGTCAGTGGACCATAATCACGTAAATGTGTTCGCTTACTCAAATCACGTAACCCGAAATCTTACTATTATCGAGCAAGTGTTTGTATGTTATTTTTTCGACATTCGCCCAGTTATTACCCTCTCTAGTTATTACATACAATTGTCCGCAACGAATGCGTGTTTTCGTCGATTTTCCGAAGTTACGTAAAGCTGGCAGCACACCGCCCGATTGTCTACGCTGCGACGGTCGAGATGCGTCGGATCGTAGACAATCGGGCGGTGTGCGGCGTGCTCAAGACAAGGGCAAGGCGTCGCTAGAAGTTCCTATAATTGCCAGCGTTACGTCGCAATCTCGAGAGATATTGACTGGCAGCACTAAGTACCAAGGCATAGGTGGATATTTCTGTGAAAACGTTTTTAAATATTGTTTTCGTGACAGTCATTTGCGAACTACCAAGTTATCCCGCCCGGGGGTGGGCATTTTTGCTAGTACAGGACTAATTCATATATATCAAAACGTTTCGAGCTTAGTAAATGTAAATGTGCATGTTTTAGTTGTTCAAGTTGTTTCCAGCATTCGGCAACGTTCTAGCAACCGACTAAGTCTTATGTTGTGGTTATTACAATTGTCTGGTGTTTCGAGGTCTCATTCAACTAGCCAGCCTTTTTCAGAACATTATCGCCAAGCCGACTTTAATATGCTCGTATTGAGGGTGGTCACTGCCAGGGTGCATGTCGTCCTCAGTCGTTCTTTTACGACCCCAATTAAATGAGACGGGGCCGACATTAACGTGATCATCCGAGTCACGAGAGATACGCAGTCTCCAATGTTGAGAGCCAGGTTTTTATACCAAACATACCCATGCCCGGTCCGGGTCTTGAACTCAGAACACCGGCATGTAAAGCGGATGTGCTAACCACTACACCACCGCGCCATCGCGCCATCTTCTTATACTACTGCGCCATGTGAACGATATTGTTGCAATATGATACTCCTCTGTAATATTCATGGAGTCATCCAATACCCTTTCACATGTCTCATGATTTCTGAGCTGTTCCATCAAGGCCACCCACGCAATATCTCTTTCGCTGATGCGACATACTTGCCGGGGTTTGCCAAATTGGAATGTGCGCGCGTGTGTATTGTCTTGAAAGCTATACGAAATTACACCGAACATCTTAAGACCGGTTTACACGAGAGATTAATTGTCCAGTTGATCGGCCTACACGTGAAACAAATCTGAACAAATTGGTCGTGTCATCGCGAGACCGATTAGCTAGGCCAATTTGTAGATACGATTGTGTCACTGGAATTGGGAATGACCTCAATTTGGCCGACAATCATCACGTACAATTAAAAAAGAGCCGCAACAGACACATCTGCGATTTTACGACATTGTTGTTTTGTCGTTTATCGAAATCGAAATACGTTTGTTACAGATAACGACCATGCGAAACGACATCTTCAATCGTAGTGCGCTCCCGGGGAAGATCGGCGAGTCCTCGAGGCAGCTGACTATCTGGTGGTTCTACAACGCCACGGGCTTCATGAACGACCTATTTAAGGTCGTCAGCGCAGTCAATGTGTACATCGCTGCCAAGGCCACCAACTCGTACAAGTCCGACAGCATCAGCATCTTCACTCTCAGTATCTTCTTCTGCATCATCACGCCGTTTTGTTTCCTCGTGGGCAATATTGTGTTATCGCAGCTAACGAAGAAAAACGAAATGGAGTTCTACGCCGAGAAAAGGTGATGGTGTAATAATTAATTTGTTTAAGTCAATCGGGACAGTAAATTTCTGGGGAAGGCGGGACCGCAGATTTTTGCACGTTTGTAATTTGTTTTTATATATATACCTCTTGGTGCCAGTGGACCGTATAATTCAAGCAAGGGACTGTAAGCGAAAGTTTAAACAAATCGATTCACGATGTAATGAATATGTCAATTACTAGTACACTTTAGGTAAGTAGAAGAAGTGAATTGTATCGTTATAAACGTTCGTGATGTGCTTTTAAACATCGATACGACTCACAAATACGACTCACGTTATATAATAATCGCATAATCGCAAACGTGTTCAGCCTCCCATTAGTCATTAATGTCTGTGGCTGCTCCGTCACGCTGAAACCGAGTATCCGTGACGCGATCATTACCGGAACACGCAGACGAGATCAGTTTTGTTCAGTTTACATTGGTTGCCTGTTCGCCAGCGAATCGAATTCAAGCTTCTTTTGCTTGTGTATCGCGCTCTGCATCAAATCGGCTCAGTGTATCTGTCGTCACTAGTGACACCACACACACCGACCCGAACACTGAGATCACATCGGCCCAGTGTATCTGTCGTCACTAGTGACACCACACACACCGACCCGAACACTGAGATCACATCGGCCCAGTGTATCTGTCGTCACTGGTGACACCACACACACCGACCCGAACATTGAGATCACATCGGCCCAGTGTATCTGTCGTCACTGGTGACACCACACACACCGACCCGAACACTGAGATCACATCTGCCCAGTGTATCTGTCGTCACTAGTGACACCACACACACCGACCCGAACACTGAGATCACATCGGCCCAGTGTATCTGTCGTCACTGGTGACACCACACACACCGACCCGAACACTGAGATCACATCTGCCCAGTGTATCTGTCGTCACTAGTGACACCACACACACCGACCCGAACACTGAGATCACATATGCCCAATGTATCTGTCGTCACTAGTGACACCACACACACCGACCCGAACACTGAGATCACATCTGCCCAGTGTATCTGTCGTCACTAGTGACACCACACCGACCCGAACACTGAGATCCGCCGATCAAGGTCTATTGACTATATCGCGGTTACGGCGCGGTACCATCGCTATAATGGTCGTCGGACCTTTTCCGTGGCAAGGCCGACACTATGGCGCGCCCCATCTCCCGCAGTCAGGGAAGGGTATATATATATATATATATATATATATATATATATATATATATCTATATATATATATATATATATATATATATATATATATATATATATATATATATATATATATATATATATATATATATATATATATATATATATATATATATATATATATATATATATATATATATATATATATATTTCGTGAAACCTTCGGAACAATCTGTTGTTAGCAGAAGTGACATTTTAATTACTAAGACGTTTTACTTATTTATCTTATAAATGTTATGTAAATTGTTTTTATTCAACTTATTTATTTACATTCTTTAATTTATGTTTACTTGTCTTTTAAATGCATTTTATTTTACATTTTTAAGTTATTGATAATAACTAAGTATTATCTTGTTAGCGCCTTTGGCACCCGGCGCCTTACAAATAGTCTATTTGACTGCGGGTCGAAGGGACCGGCGTTCGAAACACCTGTTACAGTTAAAAAATTTCGTTCACCCCCACTTAGCCACTATGCATTTCAATAACTGTTTTATATTTTTTCTAGTAATCCTTTTATAATACATAATAACCTAATTTATAACCTAATATGTACGCATATAATATTAACAAATGCATATTTTGTATCTGTATTTTTATTCAATTTCATGATTGTTAAATCAATAAATTATAATTTTAATGTTTATATCGTATCGGTGACAAAATGCGTTTATTGTGCAGCTCACAGACGCGAAACGACGGCGACGCGAAGACTAACCGAGCGATGTGTAACGTCATCAAGTCGCGCCTGCAGAGCCACGGCAACACGGCCAAGAAGATGGCGAGCGGCTGTAGACCGCTGCCGCAGGTCGGCATCCTAGTCGCCGAGGTCGTCGGCATCCCCCGCCTGATGTCGAGGCGAAACTTCAGAATGGTGAGTCACCAGCAGCGCGAGCAACGACGCGGGGATGTTGTGTGAATAACCATTGCCTTCTTCTTCTCAGCTTGTTCACTTCCGTGGTGGGGCATCACTGATTTTGCTGAAATAATGGGGGGGGGGGGGCGGTGGCTCAGCGGTTAAAACGCTGGACTGTCAATCAGGAGAACCGGGGTTCGAGTCCTTCTGTTGCCGATTCGGGCAATTTTGGTCACTCCAGTTTGTTTTTCGGATGGCATCAAAACCCCGATGTCGCTTCGTGGGGTGCGATGGCATACCGGTTAGAAAGCCGGACTCTCAGTCGAGAGAACCCGGTTTCAAATCCCACTGCGGTCGCTTCGAACCTTTGGCAAGTTTGATCACCTCACGTTGCCACAGTTCACTCAGCTGTATAAATGAGTACCTGGCAATACAGACATTGGTGGAAATGTGAACGAATAGTCTTCGCGCAATTGCAGTGTGGCTGAATGTTTCCCAGAGAAGTTGAGATGGCCTTGGAGTGAACAGGTCTGCCAGGGGATGAAGTGTAAAGTGCTTTGAGCGGTCCTACGGACTGGATACCGCGCTATATAAGAACTTACCTTTTTCTACCTTATATCCTACAAGCGGCGGTGGTGCTGCTGTGTCAAAACATCCTACAAGCGACAGTGGTGCTGCTGTGTCAAAATATCCTACAAGCGGCGGTGGTGCTGCTGTGTCAAAATATCCTACAAGCGGCGGTGGTGCTACTGTGTCAAAACATCCTACAAGCGGCGGTGGTGCTACTGTGTCAAAACATCCTACAAGCGGCGGTGGTGCTACTGTGTTAAAATATCCTACAAGCGACGGTGAAGCTGCTGTGTCAAAATATCCTACAAGCGGCGGTGGTGCTACTGTGTCAAAATATCCTACAAGCGGCGGTGGTGCTACTGTGCTAAAATATCCTACAAGCGGCGGTGGTGCTGCTGTGTTAAAATATCCTACAAGCGGCGGTGGTGCTACTGTGTCAAAACATCCTACAAGCGGCGGTGGTGCTGCTGTGTTAAAATTTCCTACAAGGGGCGGTGGTGCTACTGTGTCAAAACATCCTACAAGCGGCGGTGGTGCTGCTGTGTTAAAATATCTTACAAGCGACGGAATCCAACAAAAAACAAGAAAAAGAGCGCGTATGAGTAAAACTCGAGTAGAATGACGATGCCTGATTTCCCAGCATATTTCCTCTGTCACACTGATGACTTATTGTCTTCTTCACTCAGTCATTCGTCTAACTTTTGGTATTTATCTTCTCCTTGTAGCACGCTCTTCTACTTTCTCTTTGGCAATCTCACCTATTCTCAGAATATGCATTCTCAGTATTTTCCCAGCTCGCGATGACCAATAACTCAAATCACATTGAGGGCCGAACGGGGGGGAGGGGCGGACGAACAGAAGGGAAAGAGACAGGACGATCATTTCGAGGACAGAGGAAATATGCTGCGAAATCTGTGATGTGGCTTCCATCCTGCAAACCACCCAAACTCGTTTACCTGCTCAGTTCGGATGTGGTTGAAGCATGTAGCTTAGCCATATCCAGGATTGTTTTACCATGGCCAATTCAGCTGGTTGCCCCGAACCAACGCGAGTAGACGACCTTCATTTGCTACGTGGCATTGCTCCACTGTCGAACAGCAGGATACCCTTCTCACAAATAGACCGGACCAAGCAGGAATTATTCAACTCATTATTCCAAAATGAGCCAGCACCCAAAATGTTGAAGTCCGGGAATAGCTTCCTTCCGAATGTGACAAAATGGAACATATCCTAGAATGCCCCCTCCTGCCAAAGCCTTGCGGACCAGGCGATTTGGCAGTTTGTGAACGTATGTGCCAGAGCCGGCGTTTTGCAGTGGCGTGATGTTACATAGCAACAGTGCAATGTTATTGTCCCCTCTGATGATCTTCACCGTGTTTCCTGGTGGTTGTTGGAAAAATTGGCACCATCGATGAACGTCTTTCACGAAAGCTCCGTTCCCTGACCGTGCATAGACGTCACCAGCAAAAGTTCGACTTTGTTTCGAACGCGTCCACAAAAACGTGGCGTTCCGGATGCAAACCTCTAACGCTAACCCATTCATCAAGGTATTTGATGAACGGGTTGACGGATACCGCGCTATATAGGAACGCACCTTTACCTTTACATGCGTTCATCATCTGTTCGCAGGCGGCAAACGTGATTAAGGCGTTTGACAGATGCCTGGATTCGGTCGCGTCGCAGCACAACGTTATCCAGAAGAAGGACGGCTACACAGTGACCGTGGCGTCAGGTAACTAACGTACGCTGTTGAAAACATGTTTCTTTCGTGCAGTCTTCGGGACACTCTGTGGCTCTAATGACTAGGTCGTTTTACTTATTTATCTTATTATTTATTTAACTTATCTGCTTAACTTATATGTTTATGTAATGTATCGACTTAATTTAGTTGTTAATTTAACTTGTTTATTTATCTTATTTAATTAACTTATTTAACATATTTATTTAACTTCTATTTACTTGTTTACTTGTCTTTAAATTTTTTCTTTTCAACTTATTTTAAATTAACTTAATATATATATATATATATATATATATACACACAAGATAATACTAAGTTATTATCAATAACTTTAAAAGGTATAATAAAAATGTGTTTAAAAGACAAGTAAACATAAGTTAAATAATGTAAATAAATAAGTTGAATAAAAACAAGTTATATAAATAATAAGATAAATAAGTAAAACGTCTTAGTAATTAAAATGTCACTTCTGCTATTGTTCCGAAGGTTCCACAATATATATATATATATATATATATATATATATATATATATATATATATATATATATATATATATATATTTCGTGGAATATTTTTTTTTTACCTTTTCAAGTTATTGATAATAACTTAATATTATCTTGTTAGCGCCTTTGAGCAGATGTTTAACCCGGACACACGGCGCCTTACAAATGTATAATAAAATAATAACATAATTGTCGTTGCATAATTCTGTTTCGATCGTTCACGGCGCTGGTTTCTGACGTGGATCTTAAGAGATCTTGTTTAAGGAACGCGAAACGCAGAGGACGAGTCTGCATTTGAAATTATTAGAAGATCATTAATATGCCACTTCAGTTCAGTGGACACTTCAGTTCAGTTCAGTTCAGTTCAGCAGCGGGCCCACTGTGTATGCTAAGCCCCTATTTGACTGCAGACGAACGCTCGCGATGACGTATTGAAATATTGTGGCACATCTAGCATTCGGAAATGTTCGACTATTGTTAAAACAGGCATAGCATATAATACCGTTTCCCACACAAAATATCAGCCAAAAATAGTGTTTTGTTGTGTGGGCGCATTTTTCCCGGGCGTGACGTAAGCCTTAGTAGTTATACAAGCTGCTCTCTGTGTGTGTGTGTGTGTGTCGCCCGCTAGGAGTAGCCACCGACACATGCCACAATCAAGCAGCTCTCCTGGTCCAGTTCGCCATCGAGTTGCTGCAAAAGGTGGAAGCCCTGCCGCTGATCAGCAACCACAGACTGCATATCCGCATCGGCATCAACTCTGGTAAATAAGTGTCGGTTCGTCAGTCTCTCTGTCTCATTGTTCCTTTTCTGTCCCAGGCAGTGCGTCTGTCTTTCGTCCGTCCGTCCGACTGAAATGTTCCTTTGTCTGCTGGACTCCGTTTGTCCGTCTGTCTGTATGTCTGTCTGTCTGTCCGTTTGACTGTATTGTCCTTTTGTCTGCTGGACTCAGTTCGTCTGTGTGGCGGCCTGTAAGTCTGCCCCATATATGTTTGCATACACTAGGCTGTCTCCCCATTCGTGCATTCGTTTGTGCCTCATTGTATCGCTAGGTCAAAGTCTTGTCTACATTCCTAGGAACTATAGAGGCTGGCGTCATCGAACAGGGCACGGACGTATTGATGGGCTACTTCAGCGGTCGACCGGTGTCCGTTGCGGAGTCTGTCGCGGCAATGAGTAAAGGTGGATCCGCATCTTTTCCACAAACTCGACAAATGTTAAAGATACAAAGACTGAAAGTTTCTATATTGAAATCGTAAAATAGAGTATGAATTATATCTATTCTATCATCTTGATTGCTTGATTGTTAATTAACTACAATTTTATTAATATACTAGCCGAGTTACCCGGCGTTGCACGTGAGAAAAGACAGCCACTGCAAGACCTTATGACTCCTCGCTCTGCCTAGTCAAGTTTGGCGTAGATCACGTAACTGTGACTATTTGCAATCGTAGAAAATAAGCTACCACAAACTACGTTATGTTATAGAAAGCATAGGCATAACCCTCTGGTGTGTCCGTTTTACAGAGAACGGAATCCTTCTGACGAATCACACCTATCAGCTGCTTCTTTATCACGTTTCCATCATGGAGAAAATTGAGGAGTCCGACATTGACATCCAGGTAATATTGACAGCCGACGTGACTGCTAATTTTGGCCGAGTTTTGATTACGACATATCACTGGGGGGTGTAACATGCACGGCTATATGTGTCGACAGTCAACCATAATTTCTTTAAATAGCTTCTGTCGGAAAAAAAATTATGACAATTACCATATCCAGTATAACTATTTTTCCCATAACGGTTAACTTTTATATCATTATTATTGGGATGTTAAGTCAACTGTGTTGTTCAAAATTGATTACTTTGCGACCATCATTAAGTCCAGATTAGGTATTAGTGTCATCTCCGAAACAAAACCGGCGAGAACAAACGGGGTATTCAATTTCGAAAGTCAGCCTTTTCATGAAGGGTAATTGCATCTAAGAGAGCATCTTAAAAATGTGATAATAATTAACATATTAATGCCTCTTGTACAAAGCAAATGAATGAAATACATACTACTTGCACTTATAGGACGAACAGGGCCCCAACTATTGGATTCGACCAAACAATCGTGGCGCATTCAAAGCGAGTGGCTCCACCTTGACATCTTCCAGAACCTCGTGGACAGGTAGGTCATATTATTTCCTTGCCTGCTTTTCAGAAGAGGCTGCCCGAAATAGCATAGTTTTAATCGCCAGACGGTGAATACGTCACAACGCAAGGATCGTCGTCAACAAGACATTCGTATAATGCATATATTTTCATTTATGTTTTAGAGTTTAGACGGCATGACTATACGAGTTTTCATCGTGGTGTAGCTCACTGTTCGGCGGTTAATATTACGTGTCGTGGTGTATCTATATCATTGGCATAATTTGAATAAGATACACAATTTATGACAATACAAATTCCCGCGATTATTTTGTCATTTGCACGTCTGACGTTTCGATCATTTGTGACGCGTTCGAGCAAGCGTTGGCAAAGAAACACCACTGTTTTGCCGCGCCCACGAATTTAATCGCGTATCTAATGCTATATAATGCTGTCTAATGCTATATAATGCTAACCATCGTTGCCGCCTCGTACTACGTAGAGGCGGCGGTTGACACCTTAGAAAACTAACCCGTCGACTTGGTCCTTCCGACACAAACGTGCGTCTGGTGCTACAACGTAAGACTTAAAACAGACACGCACTAACCGTTTAACACGTGTATTCCGTGAACTACCACCTGCACAGTTGCGTGAAGAAGTAGAAGACATATGCTCCAGATAATTGATTAGGAGTCCGTTTATCGTGATAAGTGGGCGATATTTTCGTAACTCGACCCGCGCACGGCGTTACGGTTGTGATGCTACGGTTTTCCTCACAAAACGTCATGATTTTATATTTGTGCACAGTTATTGTCAAGTAACTTTAGTGATATACGTGTAATAATTACTATATACACGAAATACGCGTTTATTGTGTGTGTTTATTGTATTTTAATAATGTTCCAAATGTCCCAGGCAAGTTAGTTTTCAGTGGCCTGGATCACTATCTTTAGTTAGAAATGAGAGTTGACGTCAGATGGACCACTTTTTGTGTTGTGATGCTAGCGTTATGAATTCTGTTAAATAGCTGCAAGCATAACTACTGGTAGGCTTACGGTGTATTCTGTGCTGATGTAACATGTTTAAAACTACGATCGGCCGCGCGTTGTCGCGATTGTACTTCAAACAGTTTGTCGACAAACCAAAGGCGTCATGGGTCGTTTCGGGTAGCTTCTATTGCAAATCTCTATATTTATATTCAGTCTCTATATTCAAACACACCATACTGTTTGTCGTGTATTTCCTTCATTTGTAAATCTCTATATCTATATTCAGTCTCTATATTCAAACACACCATACTGTTTGTCGTGTGTTTCCTTCATTTGTAAATCTCTATATCTATATTCAGTCTCTATATTCAAACACACCATACTGTTTGTCGTGTGTTTCCTTCATTTGCAAATCTCTATATCTATATTCAGTCTCTATATTCAAACACACCATACTGTTTGTCGTGTGTTTCCTTCATTTGTAAATCTCTATATATATATTCAGTCTCTATATTCAAACACACCATACTGTTTGTCGTGTATTTCCTTCATTTGTAAATCTCTATATCTATATTCAGTCTCTATATTCAAACACACCATACTGTTTGTCGTGTATTTCCTTCATTTGTAAATCTCTATAAAATTATCTATATTCAGTCTCTATATTCAAACACACCATACTGTTTGTCGTGTGTTTCCTTCATTTGCAAATCTCTATATATATATTCAGTCTCTATATTCAAACACACCATACTGTTTGTCGTGTGTTTCCTTCATTTGCAAATCTCTATATCTATATTCAGTCTCTATATTCAAACACACCATACTGTATGTCGTGTGTTTCCTTCATTTGTAAATCTCTATATCTATATTCAGTCTCTATATTCAAACACACCATACTGTTTGTCGTGTATTTCCTTCATTTGTAAATCTCTATATCTATATTCAGTCTCTATATTCAAACACACCATAATGTTTGTCCTGTGTTTCCTTCATTTGTAAATCTCTATATCTATATTCAATCTCTATATCCAAACACACCATAATGTTTGTCGTGTGTTTCCTTCATTTGCAGACAAAACATCGTCGAACTTCGAACGCAGCCTAATTGACATGGCTGTTTACGACATCGAGTAGACTTACACTGTCCTCTGTCGGATGGAACAACCTCATTGTTGGCAAGCGTAAACTCGACACCGAACTGGAGACAACGTTATTGCTTGACGTGTTTAGCATTTGGTACAGATCCCGTTGTAGTCTCGCTTACACGGAACGCAAAGCGATTATCGTTGGTTAACTGAACACTGTTTTACAGGACATTGCGTCACTTATTGTACTAATATTTATAACTAGTATTGTACTAGTATTTATAACAAGTCATGTAAAGTATCAGAAACATCTGGCAATCGCTGGAGCATAGTTGCAGTCAAATGTCACGTTATATTCAGGGGCTGATCTAGAATTTAACCAACGGGGGGGGGGGGGGGGAGCGCAGCCACCCATGCAAGGGAGTCCGGGAATGTATTTACTATTCTGGAAATGGTGTATTCCCGGGCATTAGTATGCTCATAAGTCTGGTGGATGAGTTGTGAACCACCCTGGATAATGTTATTAAATTAACAAAACTAACAAAACTAAATAAGATGAAGGAACACTTTGAAATGTTTAATGTATTTGTGTAGTGTACGTAGACGTATGGTTAGTGTACGTAGACGTATGGTTAGTGTACGTAGGCGTATGGTTAGTGTACATCAATCAGTAGCAGTCCGATGAGCGCTCAGAGGATTAATAAAAAGCATTCTTCTTGGGTGCTTCCTGTTGTACTTGTCAATAATTGCTTGGATGTCGAGTTTGATGTCCTTGTGTACACGAAGTAGCACCAACGTATTGAGGCATTCCTGGTGCGTGGTGCTCCGTGTTACGGTTTGCACCAGTTTTAGTGCATTTGAGCACATTTACCTGGAAGTTGCACTCATAGTTTCCTGTAGGTTATCGGGTTTTGATTCTTCTGATGAATCCCATTTCTTCTTCGACAGTCTGACTTCAACTGGCATTGACACTTGGGATGGTAAGCCATGACAACAGCATTCAAGGAGATCGGCTATGTTAACAAATGTCAGCTTGCCCACGTTATTGGAGCTTCAGACCGAGCACAGCTGTTCTGGGATCGCACTGAATCTGGTGTTAAATTCCTGAAGAAGGTGGTCTACGAATTGTAGGACAACTAAGCGTCGCCAGTATATTCCTGGAGTGTCTGCCTCTACGTTGTTTTTCATGGTCTGCCTCCCACAGCGTCTAGAGGTCGAGATCACTGTTCCAGCAATGTTGACCATCTCTTCGGTTATCTTATAGACCTCACTTTACTCCGCATCTGCATTTTGTCTGATGCCGATAAAGTTACCAAAGTGACTTCTTCGTAGGCCCGGAGAACATCCTCCGTAGAACCGTGGAGACCTATGGTCTACTCAAACATGAACCGATTCACTTGGAATGCAGCGACGAATGCAAAGCTTGAGATCGTCCCACTTGCTGCACTCGTTGTTCGAAATTGCAGCCAGGCAATCAAGAATAGTTTAATATATTTTACGAAACTCCTCCAGTGTAGTGTATCGTTCCACGCAGCTTGTTTGACAAAGTAGTTTAACCTTTCCAACACCCGCTTCCTTAAAAATGCACGCTTCCCGGGATGTTGATCTCTTCTGTAGATTGTTCTAGTCGTCTTTTTCTCTTGGGTAAGTATTTGAAGAATATAGCAAGAGTCTGCAGGGTGGACATCACGTTTTGTACTCCATGAACTTTGCATGCCTTGGATAGTGCCATATTCAGGCTGTGGCTGTGCACAGTGGTTACAATGTACTCTCAGCTCTCAGACCTAGTTAGTTATCAGAAAAGGACAAAGCCCCCAAAAATTATGTTTTCAAGAAAAACGGGGGGGGGGGAGGAGCGTGCGCCACAAGCCCCCTGGATCCCACCTGATATTGGTAACGCCGTGATGTTGTGTTTTACTAATGGTAGAAGATCTGTGTTTTATTTTTAGGAAATACTTGACTTTCGTCTAGTTGGAATATTAATTGTGAACTTGTCATCTTAGAAGCCACAGACCGGTACGTCT